>JAUMHI010000040.1:4171428-4216241 GCA_032359435.1 Enteromius unitaeniatus | reverse complement strand
GTAATTGCGGCTTAATTAAATAAAAACTTAATTACAAAGAAAAGTAATTAATGTATGTACGTAGCGTTTAAAGATAATGCATATAAAGTTGCAGACCTTAAAATTACAGACCTAGTATAACTTTTTTAAATAATAAGCGTGTGGTAACACATGTTAAATCACCATGTGATATCAGAGGTAGTGCCATGAGATCATAGCCTACTATTTTAGGTATTTTCAGGGAAATCTCTTGTGATGTTTAAGGAACTTAAACAAAAATAGTCTGCTTCACCCTTTGTGCAGAATCCGAACCACCTGTGACTCAAAGCTCTGGAGAAGTTAATGCATGATTGCTGATACAAAAACCAAATATAAACTGTTTTGTGAATGATTTGAGGAACTGTAAGTTTCATCCTGGATTCATGTCATGAGGTTTAGCCACAGCTATGAAGTATGAAGTAAGAGGGGAGACCCGGATCACATGCCTGACTGCTTTACCATCTCCTTTACCACACAGATCAAAATTATTGTTTCCAAATGCTATAGTGAAAATGCTTGCAATTGCAGTATTCTTTATACTGAATACAGCTATTGGTATAATTTCCAAGTGCTTTACTTTTATCAATGCCAGAACTCACTAACTTATTTTTAATTAGATGCCAACAAAATATAATTGTGTATCTTCATTTCAGCGCAGTTCTTCTGTGAAGTCAACAAAGCAAACCACCAATTTCATTACCGTGCTCTTTTTTTTTTTTTTTTTTTTTGTCTATAAGTAGTTTTTGTCTATATTGTTGTAATGTTGAAGGAGTCGGGTGAGACTGCAGTGTCCTAATATTGCATGAATCCTGTCATGCAAGAATATGGGTGTCAAATTTCCATGTAAACTGTTGAGTGAAATGATTGAGATTATCACAATTATCATCATCCAAAAAAAAATACAAAACAGTAACTTTGTCAGACAATAAACCACATGACCACAGTTATTTTGCAGTTCTTCAAATTCGACCGCATCGTTTTTGTTTTTGAAATGATGCCCGAGTGCTTACCAAGGAAAATATTTTTAAAATGAAAAACTTAATGTCATGTCCCTAACAGTAATCTTTTATCTAGCAAACCTCAGACAGATCGTTCTAATATGAAACACTTCATATGAGCAACCTGCTCTACAAGTTTGTAATGCGAAACCTTTAAAAAGAGGTTACTAAAGTAACTTCATTCATTCTTTTATGTGCTCTTTTATAATCTCTACAAACATATAGTACAGAAGGTCTTTCTACCTTCATTCTTCTAAGTTTGCACAGCTAAATAAAGCATTTCAGCATTTGTAAAGGCAAATAGAAAATAAAACCAAGACTATACCTTAACCTGAACCTTATGACTTTCAGAATCTCATTACAGTTCGTCATTCATTCTAGATTACAAAATTCTAAATTACAAAATTATGCATATGTCCTATATATAAGTTATTATTGCTTGCACATATTCAGCATTCCTTTATCCCAGTTTCTCATGACCACACGCCCCGCGAGAGTGTGTACTAAACTAATAATATACACTAGAAAACGTTTAAATTTTCTTATTTGTAATTATTATTATTATTATCACTATAAGCCTATTATTTGTAGTAGCGAGTCATTAATGCATCAGAATCAAGAACACAGGCGGTGGTGTGCTATCGCCAATTACAAAACGTCCCAGTGGCGCATGAGAGTTTGATTGGATGTACGCCGTGACGCGGTTAGAGCTGTTGTAATGATTACCGGTTTACAATATCCACCTCCTCGAAATTCTGCAATGGCTCGTGTCGTATATAAAAGTTCAGAGAATTCATGTGAAATGGCATTTGAAAATCTGTGCCGATAATGAATCGGAACGACGCGACCGAGTGCATTGCGCACGTCTTCAGGGGAACGCTTGTGCACTCCACACCACGAGCTGCAGTGGAAATACTGCACAACTGTGTCTTAGGAGTCGACGATAAGGGCAAGGTTTGTTTAGTACTTGCTTACAACTTTTTAATCTCGTTTTGATGTACTTTCCAAGATAAAAGTATCATAACTATGTAATAGCATATCACGTATGAGCCCATACACAATAAATGATGTCATTGCCATTGATTTGTAATGTGCCTGGAATGCTATTTTTTCCTTTTTCTTGAGCAGATTGCATTTATTGAAAAAGATCAAGACGTGGTCAGTCTTTCAAAAATATGGGGATTTGAAACTACAGATATAAAACACCTTGGACAATAGTAAGTGCATCAGTCTAAATCAATTACAGATATTCTATAGATTAAAACAGGTCTTCCAGACATTTCTTTCTTCAGAACATCCACTCAACAGGTAAGGAAATAGAGCAAGGAGCTTTGTGTAAACCAGCTATTTGATTAAATTGTGTAATAATGAGCATGTTCAAGCTTGAAATCTTTTATCAGTGTCACTGCTTAATTTTACCTTGGCTCCGCAGTGAGTTTCTTATGCCCGGAATGGTTGATACACACATCCATGCGTCTCAGTATAGCTATACTGGAACTGCCTTAGACCTGCCTCTGTTGGAGTGGCTCAACACTTACACTTTCCCCGTGGAAGCCAAGTATAAAGACTTGGATTTTGCCAATAATGTCTACACTAAAGTTGTGGTAAGTTCACTGAATTGGATTAAAGAAAAGATGTAATAAACAAAAAATAATGTTAAAGTAAGGTAAATCATCGATGGAACTGATATGAGTATAGAATGCACGTTGCACATTTAGTTTGAATCTTTTTTGTTGATGTTTGGTATTGTAGAGAAGGACTTTAAAGAACGGCACTACTACTGCTTGTTATTTTGCCACAATACACACAGATGCCTCTCTTCTGCTTGGAGAACTTGCAGGTAAAACGCATGCAACCAAGGATACACACACACACGTTAAATGCATTTCTGTATCTGTTATGTTAAACACAAACAACATCCTTTCCCCAACCTTTGGAATTTGACTTGCTTTGTCCTATCTTGTCTTAGTTCTTGTTCCTGACAGTTTGTTAAGTAACTGCATTTGTGTTTGCTTTTTCCTGTTATGTAAGAAGAGGTGCACTGTGACCTATTATTCTGTGACGTAAAGCTGTAATAACTCTGCCTCAACTATAATATTATTTTAACGTCCACAATGTTTCTGCATCATTATCTCTCAAGTTCTCATTGGTTTTAGATTTTGATATACAGTATTTTGCATTTTTCCGCTAGATAAGTTTGGACAAAGAGCTTTGGTGGGTAAAGTTTGCATGGACTGCAATTCTGCAGTTCCACAGTACAAAGAAAGTCCAAGTGAATGTAAAGAGGAGACAGATCGGTGAGTTTTGGAGGACCGTGTGACTCCACTTACACAATAGTGTTAGTAACCTCATGTAAAATGTAAAAAATTATTGAATTTTGGTTATAAACCTAATTGAAACCCCATTCTGATCGATGGACTTAAAGATATGATTCTGCTTCCTCTTCTTTTCTGCAGTTTCATCAAAGAGCTTCTCAAAAAGGAAGTGAGTAACGGGTTAATTTTTATTCATTTTATTGATTTATCATGTAACTCCAGTCAGAGTCGGGTTTACAGTTGTGCATAAATGATTTCAGGATGAAAAAAATATATTATCTGACTGTTTTAGTACCCGAATGTGAAGCCTGTGGTCACTCCTCGATTCGCTCCATCCTGTTCCTCCTCACTGCTCTGTGAATTGGGTGAGATTGCCAACAACAACAAGCTTCACGTCCAGGTTTGTCCTCCTTTCACACATTAACATCTACTCGATAAACAGTGATTTACAAAGGTTAAAGAACATACAATAAACATTTGAGTGGATTACGGCATTGTTCACATAAAAGCTTGAAACATGGTATGATGACTAAGAGTTTTTGTTTGAAGCATGGCTTTAGTACCTGTTCATAATTCTTGTAAAAGGTGATAATGAGGGTGTGTGTTCAGCTTTATGTCCTTATACACCGTCAGATTCTGTGCAACGTAAATATCATATATTCTAAACTCAATAGTTGTGAATAATTAACAGTTTAGCTGCTGTATATCATAAGATAAACACTAATAGACACTAAGTAAAATGATTAACACCTGTTTTTCTGCAATCATTAAACCTATAGAGTCACATCAGTGAGAACAAAGAGGAAGTGGAGCTCGTGAAGGCATTGTTTCCAGACTGCAAATCCTACACTGATGTTTACCTCAAGCACAACCTGCTTACAGATAGGGTGAGTGTTGTTATACTGCACATCAAAGACTTATTAAATATACATTTTAATATAGCTTTTTATTGAATATATTGCTTTGTATGCATATTACTTGCATTTATTCCTCTAATAAAAGAAATAAGTAGTGGTGTAGAAGGAGTGTGTGTATTTCAAATATATTTAGCTGTATATACAGTTCTAAAAGGATTTTATCTAAAACATTTCATCAATGTATTTTTATTGAAGTATTTTGGTTTGTTGCCAATATCCCTGTGGATGTAAAGGGCTTTTATGAAAGGTTCTGAATCATGTGCTTTGCAATATGAGTTTGTAATCAAGAGTTCAGTACACTGGAGTGCATTGTCATTTGTTTGAGCATACAGACTCTCTGCTCTCAATAGATGACAGTCTTCCTCACTGATCTGGAACCAAGTGCACTTTCTGACTATTTCTGACTTTAAGAGACCCATGATTTAAAGGAATAATTAAACAAAAAGTGAATATTTACTCATTTTCATTATTTACTCATTCTAGGGTCATTGCAAACGTTTAGTATTTTTTTAATAAGTATTTCAGTTTTAGATTTTGGATAACCAAGTTTAATTTTCAATGAACTGGATTCCGTGAATGATTAATTTATTGCTATTCTGCAATGTATGGAAAACTTATATTGATATAACACTTCACAATACGTGCACACTAATAAGAGGTATTCATGCACAGATAATCCGGAATTAATGTATAACTCATAATTATCCAAGCTATTTATTAATGACTGCCACATTAGAAACTAATAATGAGTATGCCTGTTTAATATATTAGTTCCTATATGAATTGTTGTCAATTAAATATCTCATAGTGGATTCATTCATTAATAACTTATTTTATTAACTAATAGTGTTAATTAACTTGTTAATTAGCACAGTCAGCCAAAGCCTTTTATTTCAACTTTCAGGCAAAACATGCAAGTAAAATAATTTGTGCAAATTCATGTGAAAATTACTACAGTTACTAAATGATGTGTAAATAATGATGCGCCTAAAAGTCACAGCATAATAATATATTCACAAACCATCAGCTAATATTGTTTGCAAAAGTCCTTAAGTGTTTAATAATCCGCAAAAACAAATGACTTTTATAAACAGTGATGGTCATTATTAAATTATCAGCTGATGGTTTGCAAATATATCATGTTGTGGCTTATTGAGCCGAGTTAACTAACACTGTTATTCAATAAAATATGTTATTAGGCAATTAATCTACAATGAGATATTTAATTGTTAATAATTCATATATGAATTGCTAATGTGGCAATCATTAATAAATAGCTTATATATTAATCATGAGTATTATCTGTGCATTAGTTAAGCATGCTTATTGGTGTCCACGTATTGTAAAGGGTTACCAAATGTTTATGAAAATGGAAATCGGTTTGCAATTAAATTATGTAAATGACTATTGCAGACTGTCATGGCCCATGGCTGTTACCTAACTGACGAAGAGCTGGAGATATTTCATGAGACAGGATCTGCAATCTCTCACTGTCCTAACAGTAATATTTCGTAAGCACCTCAAGCCTTTTATGATTAATGTTGATTTTCAGATTTTTTTGTATATTCTAATATTTGTTTTTCTTTCTTTTATTGTCTATTTTACCATCCCAGGATTTGCAGTGGGATGCTAAATGTGCGTAATGTCTTGAACCACAAAGTGAAATTGGGTTTGGGGACAGGTAAGGTTGTTTGCCAGACCATTTTGTGCATTATAGTGGGAAATTCTTTAAATAAGCTATACATTTCAGCTGCCAATTTCATGTCAGGTCCAGTATTCTGCATTTTAAGGTTTTGTCTGTGCCATCTGTAGATGTAGCAGGAGGCTACTCTCCATCCATACTAGATGCTATGAGAAGAACGCTTGACACATCCAAAGCCCTCACCATCCAGGACCCTCAGCTTAAGACTCTGAGCTTTGAGGAGGTTTTCAGATTGGCTACACTTGGAGGCAGCGAAGGTAAGTTTTCAATACTACACTTTTAGAAATAAAGGTACAAAAGCTTCACTCGGGCGGTGCCTTTTCAAAAGGTACATGTGTGTACCTAAAGGGTCCGTTTTGGTACCTTAAAGTTACATATTAGTACTTAAAGAGTACGCATTTGAACTGAAAAGGTATAAAAGTGTACCTTTTGAAGAGGTTCTGCCTCAGTGACAGCCTTTGTATCTGTATTTTTTAGAGTGTGGCATAGCACACTATATAAACTTATCTGATTGTTCTCTACACTCCCTACAGCCCTCTCACTGGATGATCAGATCGGAAACTTTGTGGTAGGCAAGGACTTTGATGCCCTACGAGTGAATGTTTACGTTCCAGATGGACCGATCGATTTGTTTCCTGGTGAAGGCCCCAAGGTTCGACAAATCTCCTGCTGATCTTTTCTGCTCTCATACTGAGAAAACAACCTCAATTTGTTAAAAGTGTTTTGAATGTTATCATATGTAAACACACTGCTCTCCTTGCAAAAGCCATCAATATCAATGAATATACTTTGCATACATTATAAATGTATTAATGTGTTTCAAATATGCCCTATTAAATGTGCTTTTTCCATACAGGTCATTCTGGAGAAGTTTTTAAATTTAGGTAAGTTGCTTTAGAAAAAGTTGAAATGCTTAAAATATCCCTTGATTGCAGATATTCTTAATCCTTACGCATGTTTGTTTTGAAAAGGTGACGATCGAAACATTACTGAAGTCTACGTGGCTGGAAGACAAGTGGTTCCATTTCAGGAAACATAACTAGTTACTCTCGAGTTGTTTTTAGCAGAAATATAATATATACACTCAGGATATGTTTTTTTAAGGATGTTACAGAGGTATATTATTTTGTTAAAATATTGTTAAATGTCTTTAGGAAATATTGTTTATTTAAATTTTACAGCATGATTTAAAGATTTGTCTAATGCTCAAATTGTTGTTTTCTGTTTCATGTTGATCATAGAAAAAAACACGGAATATATTTTATATGAATCAATTACAAAATTGACAATAAATATAATTTATGTGATCGTCACCCTTTTTAAATGCATATATTTATTTTTAATCTATGATAATGCATTACAAAACATGTATTTCTGACACTTTCTTACGCACACAACTCTCTTAACAGGCTTTTAGCTGTCTGTCTCACCTGTTCTTTCATTGTTTATGACAGTTCTCAAGTAGGAACAGAGCTCTTGATTATATTTGCTTCGTATGTCCTCTATGCCCAGTGCTAACAATACATGCTAGACAGGATCTGAATGTATCTGAACTGAAATTGAGTGCTTATCATTCAAGCAGTGATGATATACTACACGTCTAAAGATATTTTAAACCGCATCTTTTAAAATACAGTGATTTTTGACACAGCAGTACTAGTTAAGTCAAATTACATAAATTGTAAAATTGCAGTAAAAATGCAGATACATGCAATTTGATTGCACATTATTCAGTACATTGTAGCAAAATCTTGAAAAGTTTGTTCATCTGCCTAATAATAGGCAAAAATGATCGATGACCACAAGGAGGCGCTAAGAGACAGTTTTACACTGCAGATCTACTACTACACTACAACCATGATGTCTCAATCACACTAATGATATTAGCAAAGGGAAAGATATGATGTGCTTTAGTAAGTATGAGTCATATTTGGCTAAAAAAAAATTCACTGTGTGCTCTTATTTGGGTCACAGTTTATATTAAAA
This sequence comes from Enteromius unitaeniatus, assembly GCA_032359435.1. Taxonomy (NCBI): domain Eukaryota; kingdom Metazoa; phylum Chordata; class Actinopteri; order Cypriniformes; family Cyprinidae; genus Enteromius; species Enteromius unitaeniatus. The sequence continues at coordinate 4,208,305 of JAUMHI010000040.1, read as the reverse complement.
TATCAGTAAACATGATTTACATTTGATATCATTTCCTGTTAGTAAATGATGCTGGGTTTTTTGTGATCTGAAACATTTTTATACCTAATATTATTTTATGTCATCCAAGTTTGTGTGTATTTCAACAGACGTTTGCTGCACCTCAATGCCACCATTCCAGTTCTGAACTCTCGGTCAGTCAAGTCAGTCTTGTGTGTTTAGAAACATTTTCTGAGCATGTTGCTCAGCAAGCAAATCTTGTCATCATGATAAATCTTCAATATATATTTAGATTTTATTTTTAATTACAAATATTTTGTGGTCCAGGGTCACATTTTCTTTGCTGATATATGGGTAGAAAGTGGGAAGGTTCCCCACTTATTAAGTAACCCTTGGAATAATAACTTATATGAAGTATTCACCTGTAACGAGTTTGTTCCTTCACTGAAACAGATGTAGAGACATACATCACTTACTGCAGTGAATGGATGTCATAAGAATGAGAGTCTTCTCCAGTGAAAACATTTATTCCCTCACGTTAAAATCCACTGACATGTCTGGTAGAAATGTTTTAGTCTTGTTTGAGTTAAGAAACAATGCTTGACCTGAGCTTATTTCTCTCCGGATTCAGACAAGACGACTTTTCACAGGTGACAGCGATAGCCTAATAATTTTTTAGCTGAAAGCAATGGCAGTTAAAAACATCTTACTGATGGTTCTGTTTCTTACAAACATGAAGCCTTCCGCTTCCCAAAATGTTAATTGGTGAACTGGAGTCATGAAGATTACTTGTGGATTATTGTGCTGTTTTTATCAGATCTTATTCTGACGGCACCCATTCACTCTAGAGGGTCCTCCGCTGAGTGAGTGATTTATTGCTGAATTTTGCCACATCTATTCTGACGAAGAAACAAACTTGTCTGAGTAGTGAATTTTTTTAGCACATTTTAATTTGGGGTCGAAATATCCCTTTAAATATGAAATGTTAGCAAATGGAAGGAACCTCAAAACTTGTCTGATTTGGCTTTCTAGCCCAAGGCCTTGAACCACAGACATCTAGCAAATAGCATAAAGTAAGTGTCTCGGAGCGAGGGAGAGTGTATAAACACGGGAGTGAAAGACAAAGAGGCACACAGATGGGAGAGAGACACAGAATGAGACGGAGGCATGAGTAAAGCGCATGTGAGTGGGCGGGGCTTCGCACGCAGACACGGTGGGAGCATGTGAATGGAGAATGAGGCGAGTCTGTGTCATATGCGGTGACGTCATAATGCCCATCCAAGGCCCCGCCCTCTTCCTGCCACCTCTCTATCTCTCTCAGAAATGCTGAATCAGTCAGCGCTGGATCAGTCTGGCTGGGAGTTTCCTGGCTAGACCACACAAGGTACATTAAATAGTTGTGTCAGACAAAACACTTTCATAACACAACTTACTGAAATGCCATATAATAGTTTAATATTGCCTATGGAGCTGACTGACTCTGAGTCAAAGTTGTTTGTGTAATATGACAGTCTGGCTGAAAGAAGTTCCTGTGTGATCTACTCTGAGGAGCACAAGCAGCTTTGTGAGCCACACCCAGACTCACAAGTTAAAGGGTGGGTTTACTCTGTAGTGTTAACTGATGACCATCTTCCCGACAAGCCTCAAGGAACAAAAGCTCGGTGCACAGCACGGGAACGTTCTGGTAAAGTTCAGAAAATGAGAACATTTAAGTTTGGGGCTTACTGTGAAGAATTGTGTGTCTGTTAGGTCGAGAGAGATCGTGTGAGATCACGGGCAGAACTCACTGCCCCAGTTCACTGCATCTGTCATAATCTGGTTAGGCTTTGTGACAGGCCAGCCATCCTCCTCTGGTTCATTGTACACAGTAATATAAATAAATAATAAAATTACTAAAACTGGAAAGTTTGCTACGTTTAAAATTCTCATCACTGCTGATGGACAAATTCAAGATGAAACCGTGGGGATATTATAAAATTGAGCAGAAATTACACATTTAGCATTTTATGATGTTAAGCTTGACACAAGAAAACATAAGCCAATGGGGTAAGAAGACTTCAACTTAAAGGGAAAACAAACTTGTTTTTCTTACCTTATTGGCAGAGTGATCCCTTTCTTATCTCAAGTATAAACAGTTCATTTTGATACTTTTTTCCCCAGAAAACTAGATTTAATATCATGTCTTTTTCCCCTCACAAAATATGTCTAATTTAATAACGTTTACATGTTTGTAATGGGGGGGGGTATAGTAAAAAATATAGAAAGCAATTTTTGTACTAACCACCAATATCCCTTTTTTATCCGTTATCCCTTTATTTATAATTGCTGAGACTAGTTTTGGAATATTTGTTTTATTTCTATTCTTTAAATACTTTTTAAATTGTCATTTACAGGACATTAAACTCATTTTAGCCTCAAATATTTTCTAGAAGAACAGAGATTTTAAAATAATATTCTCATAATTATACTTTAAACTTATGTTTACGGTTTTCTAATATCTTTTAATGGTCACACAAACAATACACAATTGTTTTTTAGTCTGCGTTTTTTTTTTTGCGATAATTTGTCAGCTAAATTATTTAAAAACTGCTTATTATTTAAAAATAAATACTTTTATGAATAAATGAAATTACCCATTTCCTTCCCTTTTCCACTATTCTCACTCCCCTCTCAAGATTTTTTCGAAAACCTACATTTACCTTGTTATGACCATGATGCCCGTTTCTTTCCTCTCAGCGCGGGCTCCATAATTGCTTTAATACGAAACTCTTTAACCCCCTGTCTTGTGCTTCTAAACCTTGCCCTCTTCTCCACAGCCGAACTCACGACTGAGAAGCCAATTTACAGCCTCTGCCTGGCACAAGGATTAACGTGGTAAAAACGTGGAACTCAATGTGAGAACCCTCTCTGCTCCCCCGCCGAACAAGCCCTACGTCCTGCCCTTAATTCAGCCCCAGGCCATTTACTTTTACTTGTTATACCAAGTTCTAAACCACACTGTTTTCCTGTTCAACTATGCCTCAGTGGATCTTTTTGTATCTCGGTTGTCCCTCCCCCTTGACGCATGTCTTGTGGCGTAGGCATCTGCCTTCAACATCTGTCACCACCCGTCACTGTGATGTCATCCACCCAGACCGGCTTAACGCCCAGCCCCCTCCGTACAAATACAGAGAGAGTATATACAAGAGTATGATAATAACCCCCAACGACTGGACCAGAAGACTTTCCTTTAAGGGACAGAGATGCACTTTGAAGAAAAGACAGGAAAAAGTACATGTGAATATCCTGGGTGTTTGATCGAGGGTGACACTGAGGGTTCACGCCAGCTGTTGTCATTCCTTAGAGGGTGACACACACCTCTCCAGCTGTTACTAGGTCAGGCAGGATTGTCAAATCTGCTTTGGTTGCGAGTACAGAAGTGCTAAAGGTTGTCAGGACAGCTGTCGTGAAAACAGGATGTCTTTGCGTCAGCAGGCGGGACAGGTGTGCAAAACAAGCACCAGCTGAAAAACCATTCAGCTGTCAGGGAATCTACAATTTAGGGCTTCTGCTGGATGTTATTCAGTGTAAAAAGCCTGGAAACTAAACCATTATCTGTATGATGTTTGGGAAGTTCCCCCACAATGACAACAGAACAACATAACTATATACTTTCTCTCTGTATATTTTTATTTACAATACTTTTTTCTTTAATGCCAAGTAAAAGGATTAAATGCAATACATAAATACGAACATAGTAAGGTGTTTTTTTTCCATACAAATTTGCATATAACTAAAGGCTGAAATTAAACAGATACATACTCTCAACAGATACGTTTTTTTTAAGGAAACCTCACTCCCTACAGAAGAAAAGACGTTTATATACAAATTACATGCACTCGGACTCGCTTACATTAACATATGCAGACACACAAAAATGACAGGTGCATTGTAGGTGCATTTTATAACAAACAATGTTTCACAGACTCAGGTCTGACTTTATGCGTATACTATTGCGGTGTTATGACTGCGCTGTCTAAGGAGGGTTAGCTCATCTTGCTTCGACAACAGGAAGAAGGGCTTGTGCGCAAATTTCCACCATGCGCACAAATACGCTCACACGGAAACAGACTCCACCACCTTACAGTCTTATCAAACAGTCACATGTAATCAAAAATAAAACTCCCAGACACTCTAAAAAAAAAAACAGAATGGAGGTTATTGGTTCTAGAATGTGGAAAAATAAAAAGACTAATGAGTCTCAACCTTTCATTCAAAATCAAGATGTCACAGTAGTAAGTTCACATTCTAAAACGATGCTAAATAAATGGTATTAACGACTGGGTGGCCTCACATTCCAATTGATTTGCTAGAACAGACCGTAATGACAAACTGCAGTTTAACAGACCAAAACATGCTGCACTCATCATCAGGTAGAGCTCTGACACACCTCTTAAAAATCCGGCATCATAAAAGGCTGAACACTACTTATTCAGAAACTACACGGCCACGTTTTGGCACAGAGTATCTGCCACTCCCATTGCTCCACGGCGGGAACAGGCAAATCCGAAAACAATAATAAAAGCTCAAATTTCCTGAAAGGTGTCCTATGCTTTAGGAAACAAAAAGAATATGCAAGAATACCTAGCATAAAACACCACAGAGAGGAGCGGAAACAAAAACGGAAAGAAATTAATACCTATTAGAAAAGCGAAATCTGTCAAGATCGTTCATGCATGAGCCTCAGACGGTACAGTTTTCTCGTTTTCTTCTTAAGGTGATCGAAAAACACAAGTCCGTTTTTCAAGTCGTCCATTTTATCCACCAGTGTTCTTGGAGAAAGAGGGCTAAAGCTTATATTCTCTGGATCTTATCGGCCACCACTACGGGATTCTCCTTACGGATCTTAGCGGCGGCTTCCGCCTTGTAGTCGTATGTGCAGTTGTGCTTGTCTGAGTACCGGTGTATTCCACAGAACAGATTACCACATCGACAGTCAAATCCTGTAAAACCAAAGAAGAGGTAAGTCCTCCGATCACAGATTTCGCACTGATATCAGAACGAGCGGTCAATGACTCTCACCTGTTAGGCCAACCCTTTTACGGCAGGTGAAGCATCTATTTTTCTTAGGTTTGGAGGAATCTGGGCTCTTGCCCTCATCGCTGCCCTGAGCCACAGGGATGGGGGAGTAGGAGGAGGTGGGTTGCGTTATGACTGTGGGAAGAAAGAGAAAAATATGGCAGAAATGAAAGCGTTGCATTGTGGTATGGGTGGAAGCCCGAGAACGATTTCGTGGCATGGTCGCAATTTTATAGGGCCGTACCCTAAAATAGGTTCTGCCACAAACCCCAAAGTCCCAGTTTCTGTCAGAACGATGTTCTTAACACTGCACGATCTTAAGACAGTCATCAGTAAACAGCTCACGCTAAAACTGGAGCAGGCCCAAAGACAGCTCCGTTTGCAGCAAAGTCCATTTTAGTACAAAGAACTAAGAAAGAAAGCTAACGAACAAAACTTCACAGGGCTTCTTTTGACGTTCACACTGTAGATGTAAGGTCTTATAAATAAACACTTCTCGAATACTTGAACAATGATAATAAGTAACAGGACGGATCAAGTAGTCGTCGTCTTGCTCACTGCTGTAGCTGCAGATATCTGAATATGAATTTGGACGACACAGTTTTGGTCTGTTGACATTTGACAGGCATTTTTGAAAGATTTCATTATACGCATTATTAAATCCTCCCTGTGGTGAAGCTGCAAGACGGTGCACAAACATTGGTTGTTTGTTTGTTTAACAAAATGATTAAGTGTTGTGCATAATAGATGATAATGAAACACGTTTAGCATAATTACACACCAATTTTTATATGTTTGTTATTCAATTCTGCCTCATGAAATCAATTACAATTATGTTGCTCAAATCACATCATTCATTTTTATACAGTATATCCAATATTTATACAGTATATCCAGTAGATCCAAATATCAATCTCAGATTAAACTTTCAATATAGTAGATAACACATTATATGGGTCCAAATTATTATTTTTTTTGCCAAAAATTATTAGGATATTAAGTAAAGATCATGTTCCATGAAGATATTTTGTAAATTACCTTCCATAAATATATTAAAACTTATTTTTTATATATATCTTTTACATTAAAAACATATATTTTACTTATATTTCATAAATTGAGGGGATTTATTATGTTTGATGGCCCTTGACACGAAATTCAGTGTTAGACTAAACAAGCAGCTTTGTGCGTCTACTTTAAAATGTATTTAATCGCAATTACCTGGTTCAGCAGCCTCAGCTTTAGGAGACAGGGCCTTTTCCTCTCTAGAAATGCTCATTTCTGTCATCTGTTGTGTAACTGGCAAAGAGGTGGAAGGAATACTTCTGCAAAAACAAACAGGTGGGGGTTTTAGCGTGTGCCGGCTTCTCTTGAAACACAGGAGATCATTCAAACGTCTAGCAGCTGAACATAAAATGCATTCTTTCCCATTCTGAGGTTTAACAACAAACACACACACACGTGAAGTACTCACTCTCTCATGGCATCTGTGCTGGGTGCAGGTGAAGGCTCTGCTTTGTTTATGCTGGCTTCTAGTCTCTGTATGGCGGAGGCCTCTGCTGAGGGGCTGCCAGCTGGTCCAACAGAACACAAAAGACACAAATCACAAACAGTGTACAGGTGCAGCTCTGCTACACTCTACAAAAGCCCTGTGCCACAAAACAAGTGCAGCTTATTTACAATTTCTCAGGGAAGACCCAACAAAAGGAATTCAATTCTAAAGCAGCTCAGAATGACATGCTATCAACTGAGTGCTGGTGTGTCAGAAGTGCTTTACAAGCAATAACCAAGGTCTGTTATTGCTGTAGCAACTATATCATCACCTTCGCCAAGAGGTGCAATGAATGAGAGCCTTTATACCATAGTATAACCACATTGTTTGCGTGGTCTGTAACCATAGAGAGCTCTATCTAGGAGGTTAGACAAACAGGTTAATGTTTCAGTGTGACTTACCCAGGGGGCTCATGGGACTACGATCACTGCTTTGCTGTCTGTTCAGGTGCTCCTTATAGCACACCGAGCACATGCCATTGGTCCGGGGGTTGCCATAGAAACCACAGCCTGTGGTACACAGTATGGGCACGGGACTCTGGTTTGTCTCTTGGGCCATTGCTGATATATCACAAAGAAACAGAGACAGAACAAGAGTGAGCTTGTTAACAATGACAGCATTGTGTTGGACTTACATGCAGTGAGTAGAGGACATTGTTTTAAAGGTGCACTCAGTAGTTAATGAGGTATAAATATTCAAAAATATTGGTATTGGATACTCAAGGCTGCGGTATCAGACATGAAAAAGCAGTATTGAGCTATTCCTAGCATGAATAAGGTGTTTGTTATTCTATTCATTAGTTAGCCCATATTGTTTAGTTGTATGTTTGTTTATTTTTGGGCTAACGGTGCTACATAAAGTACACATTTTTTTTTATTAATAATAAGATTAAACTAGACAGTTGCCAAAAACAAGTTGAAACTTCTTCATACTAAATTCGCACATTCTTTAAATAAACTAAGAATTCTTACTTTTCATTAAAAACTAATTACAAACTATTATTAGTAATTACGCTTTATAGTCATGTGACCTCAATATGGCGGCACCCGTGAGGGTGACCCGCTCCATGTAGAATAAAAGAGCATTTTCTGTTATACTGTAGCTCTTATATAAACGTACATCACATTTCACAAAACTCTGATTAATTTCCTCATGTGTAAAACGTTCAATTGGCAAAAAGTTACCTTGTGCAACTTTAAAGCTCAAGGGTTTAAACTTCTGCAGAAGACTAAGTGTGGATACACCGGAAACTCCGCTATAATTAAAAGACCTTGTTTTATCTCGGCCAAAAATAAGACACGAGCTCCTCAACCACCCTCATCAGGACAGAGTAATTACAGTCAAGTCAACCGACTGACCGGACAAACACCGAGTTTCTATTCCTAACCACATCCAAACTGAACTCGCTTCTAATCCGTCTGTATCTTTAAATAAAGTCTACACAAGCTTTCCCACTTAACCATGACTAACCAAACGAGGGGGTGTCAAGCGTGATATGCAATAAAGGTGAGCCTCATTTTAAGCAAAAGAAGCACAAAAGCTGTTCACGTGTTCAACCACGCGAGACCAGCTGACAGACACCACGGATCAATACCAAAACTAGTGCTAGTCGATGCACAACTTCAAACCACCACAGAATTACAGCTCATTTATCCGACAGTCGTGTCCGGGATGTAAAAGAGCGTCTGTGTCTCAAAGCCTGGCGAGCTCACTATCTAGACAGCATCATCAGCGCGTGGCTATCTAGGCAGTCAGCTTACTTCTGTCGAATCTGAATAAACTGGCTGGGTTTGAGAGGACGGAATGAACCAGAACGCCAAAAATAGCCAGACGCAAAACATCATGACACATCCAAAGGCAAACATCGCGACTACGGAGCAGCACTGGCTTTGTTTAATCTTCCTTCTTTGTCCCCTTGCTCCAGGATTTCCTCTCTAGACAGACAATCTGTCCTTTGAACAAGCCGAAAACAAAAAGCTAACTGGCTTAGCCAGCTGTTCGTCTGAGTAACTAATACCACACGACACACAAAAAAGCGAGTAACTAAACTAGATTTCCTTGAATCTACACAGACACGGTCGAACAATAAACAAGCCACCGCACAATGAAGATAATCCGCTGGGTTGGGTTTCAAAAACCCGTACTGGAAACATGAATAAAAGGAAATTAAGAACAATGTAATTTGATGTAAAAGTTGTCTGGTTTTTTTGCGGCCAGGCGAGTCACGTTCAGGGGCTTGTGGTGTCCATGAAGGTGCTGCTGACAACTTGGAGCACTTTGTTTTTTAGGGACCCACCCGTCGAACAAAAAAGGCTCGATACCTCGAATAACCCTGGCGTTTATCGATCGGTTTAACCCGGTGTGCTGAATCGGTAATCGTTAAATCGCTCCCTTTTTCGGGGTCAACCAGTCTTTCCGTGATCACATCGTCAAACCTTCGCGATTATTAATAGATACGGTAGAATTCACACAAACGTTTAATCGCTTACCTTGAAGGCTTTTAATATCTAATCCGCCGGTTAAGGAACAGGAACAGGAGGAAAAAGGAGTTGGTCTTCCTCCCGAGGCTTTGTCGGTGATGTAAATAAGTAAATTCCTCTCCTCCCGAGCTCTCTCTTCTTTCACTCTGTTTGTTTCCTTCTTTAGTAGAGGGGCGTGACTTGATAGCGTCATCGCAGATAGGCAGGCATTGATTGGCCGTTCGACGCTCGTGGGCGGGGCGTGGTAGTCAAAGAGGGGCACAATCCACTTTAAGGTTTGCCACCTACACTGATGACGATATCATACCTTCCTGATGAAAGTCTCCCAAACCTGAAGACAACAACAAAGCCAACAGGCTCAAAAAATCGAGTCTTGAACATTTATAAGCTATTTATTGTGTTCTATAGATGATATTTTGATGTTTACTTGGTACTCTCCACATTTATCAGTCATTGGTTTGTGTTATCTGTCTCTTTCTGTTGTATCACAGCTCTTTTTGTTTTTGGCAACGCAACTTTTGGCATGTGTTGACACTCTGATGCCATCTTTACACTCCAAAGGAACCGCTTCTGAAGTGGTGCATTTACACAGGCTGTATAATGTGGCATAGAAGTGTCAAAGATGCTTTTACATAGGAATTCCAATTGCAGAAATCATGCTATGAAATAGAGGTTGTAAATAGGAAAATGTTGATTAAATGATTAATGGAAATATTATCTAGAAATAGTTATTCAACAATAAAGTTTGAGAACAGCCTGTGTATTGTCCACTGAAAAATCCTTGAGATATTTCCAAGAAGTTTGTTCATTTTTTTTCACCTCTGTGCCCATTAATGTTGACAGCTCTCATGTGTTTTTCCACTATATGCGTGACTTTGTGTCAGTCAGCAAACTCTCACACGAGCTGGTGTGAGAGAGATTCCTTTCAGTAGTGTAATCCAACTCGGTGTATCCTGAGGGTGGCTTCGCACATAAGCAAAGGCAGAAGCCGCCTGGTTGTTTCTGAGAAGAGTTTGAAGTGGAGGAGGGGGACAAGTTTAAAAGCTGCAAATTTAGGGAAAATAAACCTGTCGGAACTAGTTTGAGTTTGCTTTGTCACACAGTATGTGCTGTGTTGTGTGTGCAAACATGCTGTACAAGAGTTATTGCATGTTTTACCTTTAATCTGATGTTTTTGGTGTGCCATTGCTTAAGGAAAGATCCCAGCCCATGTCAAATGCGAGAACAAGGCAAACAAGCACCATGCAAGTTTAGCATTTTTATTACAATGCATAGATAACAGCAGGGCACCCTATTCAGACCAAAGTAAATAAGTGCAAAAGATGTTGCCTCTTGCTCTTGCGCATACAGAACTTCATTGCAGTTGCATTATGCATTATGCATGAAGTTTTTTTTGCGTATATGTACTAACATGTTTTCCTTGCGTTTTGCATGTGATTTGGATACCATTCTTGCTTTTTGGAAATGGATGCATTTTTTCATCACTCTTAAAACATGGTTTACAAATAGATTACAAAATTAATGGTGAATAGTCAGGTGGATTTCCTTCCTTGCATTTATTCTTTTATATGTGTTAGCTCCCAGTGCATTGAATACAATCGCAAAAATCACAATAACTATTTTATTTATTTTTTGTGGTGTAGTGTCTTTTTGTGGTTAAAGTAGCCATATAGTGTTTAATAGAACATAAAGAGTTTCAGCTGCTGGTGCCATTGTCTCATGTGTGTTAAACCATAACAGCATCAGAAGCACATAAAAACTAACACTCAGCGAGTTTTCACCTTACGACAGTGATGACATAATGAGCTTGCATTGCTTTATCTCCACAGAAAGACCCATACTCAAATATTCTTTTTGAGGTGACGTGAATAAAACCTAATAGAATAGGCAATAGTGAGGTAGCTGACTAAGAAAACTAAATAAATGTAAAAAATAAATAAATAAATCAGCCAGTTGCAACATTTTTGTATTTTTATTTAGTTTAACTTAATACAAAAGTAAATAAAAATAAAGTTATATATGGGCATATAAAACAATTAATGCAAATGACAAAACTCTAAACTGCTAAAACATTAACAAATTGAAAAATATTAAAAATAATTAAATAAATACTTGCATTAATGTTAGTCAAACCAACACTGCAGTGAGGGAGTGCAGCATTGCTTGTATTCTGGAGGGATAGAGTGTATTTAAATCTATAAGATGCACTTTTGAAACTAGACTTGATTCATCTTTCAGTCATCCCACTTTATTTTGACAGCTTCTTCCTGCTCTTGTAGTTATTTCAAGTATGCTTTCACTTTCTGTCAGTGCCCTCCCTCTCTACCTCAGCCTACTCTCTTCTTCCTTAAGGGAAATTTTGTTCATTTTCTCAAAAGTACCCAGTAGTTTTTTGTAGTATCAGTGTTTTCATTCTGCTTTGCTTAAAAAAGCTGCTTATTGCTGTCAACATTTCCGAATATGGCTTTAGCAATTACATCTATGCGTTCATCAGAATGTTTTTTATTGATGTGTCGTCAGTCAAAAGCTACAGAATCCTGATATAATTATAAACCTTACAGCTTTATTCATGTCTTGATTTTATTTCAAATAATTTATCTCCACAAATTTCTTGATTGAACAAACATTCAGAGGAAAATTGTCCGAGCGTGCAGTATAATCCAGTCAGCAGGGTGCGAGTGGGGAAAATATTTAGTTCTTTATCACCAATGAGATGTAAACAAACAAACCATGCAGCACTAGTAAATCCAGATTTAATCACAGGCTCAGTACTAAAATGCCCGTGTCACAAGTGTTTTGTTCCCGCCTTGAGAGAAAGGATATAGAAGAGTGCAAAATAGAAATGAATCATGCTAAAATACTTTCCAGATAAACCACTTTTTTCTTTTCCTGCACCGGCAGTATGGAGAATACAGGCTGAATGAAAACGTGAGAGTAACAGGGCACCAGCCCTTCTATAAATACAAACCTTCATCCACCCAGAGTGTATTAAATATCCTGACTATAGGATTCTTCAGAGGAATGGAATGTAACTGACTGGCTCACATGATCACCTGAAGGCGGTTTAGTCTGATGACAACAGTAAAGACTGACTCAAATGAAAGCTGCCAGCTCATCGTTTTAGTCATGTCTGTTGAAACAATATGTAGTCATTGTATGTATACTGTATAGGTAGTCTAAATGTGATCGTAACGGTCAGGAATGTTTGCTTCTACAGTTCTTATACTGTTAACATGTTTGAAAAACCTTTTTCTTCAAGACTTCAGAGGAAAAATAGCAACCTCTGTGGAACATTTTGTGTTTCTGTGATCAAAGGTGCGCCAGTGGCTGAGAGAAGACATGCTCAGAATACAGTTATGGCCTGTGTCAGTTCTCCGAAGATGGAATCCCCAAACGGTGCTGCTAAACTTAGCTGAGGAAAACAATCTAGCTCTCTGCAGGGTGAGAACACAAGTATAGAGATAGACACTCAAGCTCATGGGATCACACACACACACAGAGGTAGGGAAATATTGACACTGTATGAATTCAAATACCTGCTGACTGGGAGGGTAATGTGCTCGAGAAATGGGTCAAACATTGAAAATGCAGTGTAGCCTGACATCATCTAAGTTCCCTTAGATTTCTCATTCATTTTAACAGAACAGCCTCAAAGGTTTATCTTTAGTGACATCAGGTGGTCAGGATGTGTAGCAACACACAAATCCACAAAATACTGTGTTGTTGATTCAGCACAATGCTATCTACACTGCCATTCAAAAGTTTAGGATGAAAAAATTGGCAATTTCAATATAGTATTTTAATATAGGCTACTTTCAAATAGAATGTGTTTCTGTAACGCAGCTGTAACTGTTGTGATGCGTGATGTTTTGAAACCTGTAATAATTCTTTGATTGTTTGATTAAAGTATTTAATCGGCAAGTTTTTATCCACATCCTTGCTGAATGAAAGTATTAATTCCTTTAAAAAAGTAGTAACCGCAAACTTAAAAAATGAAAAACTGTGTTTACTGTAATACAGAATTCGTATCTTCTTTTTAACTTTTTATTTTAAAATAATTCTAAAAGAATTATCGCAGGCCCCCCCAAAATTAAGCAATTAATAAAATTATTAACGGTTTCCACTTTTGTTTTTTTTTCTGTTTTTTTGATACATGATTATTGATACAGTCTTAATATTGGTATTGTAATTTTTATTGAAATGTGTATTTTTCTGTACATTTACATGAACATATTTAGCAGACGCTTTTATCCAAAGTGACTGATATTGCATTCAATTTTCCCTTATTTTTTTCAATCATGCATTCCTTACCACATCCATAATTCATTTTAAGGATTAATAAGATTCAGTTAACCATCAATTCTACAACATATCAAGATCTATTTATAAAACCCATCGTCCTTCTTTTTCTCCTTTTCCATAAATATGATATCTCTATTTCTATGCTTCTACCATTCTGTGGAGCACCATCCCACAAGACACCTCAGGCATATACGAGTAAAATCTATCTTCCTATTAATTTCTCCGGAGACACTTCCAGACTTATGTTATAAGTATGGACATGTATAGCAGCATTGGCTCTAATGTGCCAGACACTTTACACTGTTCGCTTCACACGACTGTAGTTTAGCATGCCATGTTTTATTTTATCTATGTATTCTTTTATAATAATAAATCTGATTTTCTACATGAATGCCATTCCTTTAACATCTTAATGCTGTAATTTCACAACCATGGCATTTTCTGCAAACCGAAGCAGTATTTAGAGTAGCTCTTGCACTATAAGTGAAAGTACAGTTATGATGACCCTGGTAACCCTGCCGCACTTCTCGTCTCTTATATCCCTCTTTGCGCTTTCTATAGTCGGTCATTAGACCATCATCCTCTGCTTTGGCTTGGTATTCTTTGGCCCCCTTTCTTTTTGAAAAAAAGAGTCATAATTCTGTTGAATAATTCAAAGGGGTGAAGTTGAGAGGCTCTAGAGTTTCAACTGGTTATTGTTCCTGGGCGAGGTTGCTGAATGCTAGTAAAAAGTGAACTCTTCATGCAGGGCACTCATCAGCCGCCAGGTTCTGTTCAGCCAGGGCATGGTCCACTGCTACAACAACATCACACACACTCCTGTATGCATGGACACACACACACATGAGGTCAACCACATGCACAGAGTGAAGACCACTCAGGAGGAGGATGCCACGGCATAAACTCATTGCATCTGAAAGTGACGGTAAAGATTATTTACTTTCTATATATTTTTTTATACTTTTTCTATTTCATATCCAAGGGATACTTTGTGTTCATGATTATACTTTATTGACATGACTGACAACTGTTTTTTTTTTTTTTTGCCTTTGAAATTAATGTGTTTTTTATTATTAATAAAAATGAAATAATAATGGAATATTTTTTAGATTAGATTAGCAGCTTAGAGAGGACAACTGAACTTTTACATTACACATTCTGCCTCAATATTAAAAAATTGGATGATTTTTGTTTCTGATAAAAATAAAATAGTTTAATAGTTAAACTAAATCTATTGATTTCAAAATGCTGGGGTGGTCATGCAGCTAATAGGAACTAATAGTGAATTTATGAACATAACTTGTTCTATTGCCCTTTGACCCCTATGAGAGGACATTGACACTGAAGATGAAAAGCACTATTGTGTCTATTGTACAACACAACTCAGCATGTAATGACCCGGTCAGCACTTACCGGTCTGGTTACACTGTGGTCACAAACAATACAAGCGACGCTAAACAGCTGCTGGGAACCCTACATGTCTGACCTTTTAGGACTTAACAATGTCTACTTAATATTTCCAAGAACTCACATATTCTCTTTTTGTCTTATTTTCTGTTTCGTTTGCCTTTTACAGTGAGCATTGAGGTGGATGAAGGTAAGAATGTTGACTGATTTCTGCATAGATTTTTTGCTACGTTTTTATTTTGTACTGTATGGTAATATATTTACAAATAGGAAAGGATAATGGATTCAGCCTTTACTATGTGGAAATGGAGAAAAACTCTAAAGGAGGTAAAGAGAAGCAGGCGTCGCGAGATGGCAAACAGAAAAGAGAGAGAAATGGTGAAGTTAGCAGGAGAAGATCTTCCGAGAAGAGAACAACTGAGATGGGTAATAAAAGAGCAGAAAAGAAACTTGAGAAACACCACAAAACAACAAGGAAAGAGAGTGAGAAACATGGAAAAAGGCAAAGAAGAAGGAATGCTGATAAAGAGGAGGCTGAGGAACAATCCAGCAAAGAGAAAAAGAACGTTAAAAATTTAAGAACCAAGACACTAAAACTGGAAGATGAGAAGGAAAAAGATGTGAAGAAAAAGAGAAAGAAGCATGTTAAAAATGAGGAGGATGATGCAAATCCTCAAAAGACAAAACAGAAAGATTGTCAAGACGCTCCCTTGAAGGAAAAGAAAAAGAAAAGAAAGAAGCCAGAGACTACGTGCGTTTGTATTTTTTCCCTCAATCATTACAGTAAATTAACATATCAAACTATAAACATACTATGGACAAGATGGGATCACAAAAAAGCAAATCTGTAAAGTTGATTTAAATATGTGTACTTTAAGTATATTTGAGCTTGTTGGACTTTTAATAAGGAACATTACAACTGCAGTAATGTGCAAAAGTAAAAAGCAAAGTCTTATTCCACTAGTATTTTCAGCAACAAAAAATGGTTTTAAGTGGGTTATTTCTTTGTTTTGCTGTAGCATGTCAGTTGGAAATATCAGTTTAAATTTTTGTCATTAATTGTAATAATGCAGTGAGATTATTGTCTGACGACAACCAGTGCTCCACACAGAGATCTGATCTGATCATCATCCAGTCTAGCAATTATTTATAATCCAGTGACAACGTCTCCAAGATGCTTCAAGAAAACATACCTGTGAAGCTCCAGTACTGTTCAAAGTTTTAGACTCTGGTGTATAAATGCTGTAAAACGAGGATGCTTTCAAAAATAATGCCATAAATAGATTTAATTTTACAATTAGCTTCTATTAACTAAATAAAATAAATATTTGGTGTTACAGCTTTTGGTAAAACAGCTTCTGTTCTGAGGTACACTTGCCCATAGTTTTTCAGATAGGTTTTTTCTTCAGGTTTTTTTCTTCATCTTGGAGACGTTGTCACAGTTCTTCTGGATTGAGTCTGGATTGAAATAATGTTTGGAAATGTAAACTGATATTTTCAACTGACACGCTACCTCAAAAGATAGAAATAACCGGCTTAAAACCATTTTTTGTTGGTGAAAATACTATTTTAAAATGTATCTACAGTTTACATTTCAGCTTTTCTCTAAAATTGTTTGCTATCAGTTATAATTAGTAATGAAAATGTTGTCTTAAATTAAAAAAATTCAAAGCAGAATAGTTCCCATTTATGATCTGAGATGTTTGACTCTGACTCAGTATAAATGCACTTGTTTCTCCCTCCCAGCTCAGAATCTGAGTCCCAATCTGAGTCACAATCCGAATCGAACTCTGACTCTGAGTCAAAAGACAATCAGGCAGTGGGAGTTTTGGGGTCTCTGACCCCTGAGGAGCTGGAAAAGTTGAAAGAAGCAGTGGACGAAAGGAAAAAGCTGATCACCACACTAAAAGGAAAACCCTGGCCCATGAAGAAAAAACTGGTTATGCTTAGGTATGTCCTGTCACTGCTGTTTTTGCACGTGTACATCAGCCTTCTTGATGCCAGCGAGTTGTGTTCTGTCTCAGAGAGTCGCAGGAGTTTGTGGAGAAATATGAAGGGGCTTTGGGAAAAGGCAAAGGCAGGAAACTGTATGCCTACAAGGTCATGATGATGAAGGTGAGGAGATGATCAATGTAAAATTGATGGAACTGAATACATCCTTCTACAGCTTCAGAGTCAGATTTTTTTTTCTTTA
The DNA here is from genome assembly GCA_032359435.1 of Enteromius unitaeniatus. Taxonomy (NCBI): domain Eukaryota; kingdom Metazoa; phylum Chordata; class Actinopteri; order Cypriniformes; family Cyprinidae; genus Enteromius; species Enteromius unitaeniatus. Next base: position 4,191,333 of record JAUMHI010000040.1, on the reverse strand, counting down.
TTACTGTAATTGTCAGAAATGGATGAAGTTTCAACGTGATCTTGAGAATTTCAAGACTGCCTGCATCCCGTGGGAGATGAAGATAAAGGAAATAGAAAGTGTGATGCTTCTCAGTTTAACCTTCTTTCTCTCTCTTCCCATTTTTTTTTCTTATCTCTAAACAAACTCTATTTTAAATTTTTTGTAGGTCATTTTGGTTCATCGGTTGCTTCTTACTTTATATTTCTGAGGTGGATGTATGGCATCAATATGATTTTATTTGGACTAACATTTGGGTTAGTAATGGTTCCAGAGGTAAGAAGTTACATATTAATAAAATGACATATTGACAATGAAGACCACATGAAAAGTTTATTTCCTAAAATTTAACCAGTCCTTTCTCTGATCTATCACAATCTCATTCACCTCGGAGGCTCTTATGGGAAAGCCATATGGTAGTATGCCCAGGAAGACAGTGCCCAGAGAGGAAGAGGCCAGTGCTATGAATTTTGCAGTCTTATGGGATTTTGGGGTAAATCTATGTGATTATACACTACCGTTCAAAACAGTATGATTTATTTATTTATTTATTTTTTGTTGAAAAAAGCATAAATAAGGAAACATTAAGTGATTATTACAGATTTACATTGTCAAAAATGTATCATTTTTATAAGAAAGTTATCTTAATAAATGTAGAAATAAAGGCAACCAAGCATATAATAATCATTTCTGAAGGCTCAGATAACACAGGATGTGAAAGCTTTGCCATCTCAAGAAAAAAAATTCTTGAATTCTTGAAAATATTTCACTGCTGTTGATTAAATAAATGCTATGGTGAGAAAGATGCATTTCTTTCACAGACGTCTTACCAAGTCAAACCTTTTAGCAATACTGTAATTAATTAAAGAAAGTTCTTGGTTATGGTTATTTAAAAACCTTTGACTGAATAGTTCTTTTTTTATTTTTTATAATGTAGTCCAAATTTAGTTTTTTTCTATTTCAGGGTTATGCTAAGTACTCTGTCCTCTTCTATGGCTACTACAGTAACCAGCGGGCTATTGGGTGGCTCAAATTCCGCATGCCCCTGTCCTACTTCCTGGTGGGTGTGGGTACAGTGGCGTACAGCTACATGGTGGTAATCAGGACGTGAGTGATGACAGTCCATATCAGAAACCGTGGTTAAGTGTGTCCATATAGTCCATAGACAATTTATTAATTTCCTCACTCTTACTCAACAGAATGGCCCGCAATGCCAATGAAGAAGGTGGCGGAGATGACACCAGTTTTAATTTCAGTTGGAAGACCTTCACTAGTTGGGATTACCTCATTGGAAATCCTGAGACTGCAGATAACAAGTTCGCTTCCATCACCACTAGTTTTAAGGTGTGTTTCTCTTCCACTTTGTGGATAATAAAGAAGTCTTATAATGTGAAATTAAATTCTTTTGAAACAAAATGGCATATTGATAAAATATGTGATATTTTTGATATTTTGAAAACGGTAACAAAAGACCATGTGCTGACATTGGGACTACATAAATTTCAATTAAAATTAAAAAATGAAATATTTTAATATACTTAAATTAATAATTTAATAATTTAATAATAGTGACATAATAATTACGTAAAAGATGACAGTAACACTTTACAATAATGTTCATTAGTTATTATTGGTTAACAACATTAGTAAACATGAACTAACAATGAACAACACAACATTTAGTAATCTTAGTTTATGTTTATTTCAGCATATATTATGCAATATTAAAATCAATATTAAAAGTTTTGTTTGTTAACATGAGTTAATGCACTGTGAACTAACATGAATAAACAATGAACTGTATTTATATTAACATTATCAAAGATTAATAAATTGTGTAATGAATGCATTGTTCATTGTTTGTTCATGTTAGTTAATACATTAACTAATGTTAACAAATGACAAAGTGTTACCAAGTTGACATTGACAAAAGGTTGAGATCATAATTATGACAAACAACCAACTTTTTTATACTAATAACTTGTCATATTGATGATTTTGTCTAAATTGTGTTATAATTTCAACACTTTACAATTATATTTTTACATTCGTCCTAATGATGACTTACGATGACTTTAAAAAAACATCTTTATACTTCATGTTGCCTTCTTTATTCCATATGTTTGTATTTTTCTCATAATTATTTTCCAAACATGATTTATTTTATGTGTCAGAAATTAGACGCCTGATAAATAAACTGAAATTTTAAGAGCACAGCATCAAAACGGCCTGTTTCATTCAAAGGAGTCAGAACAGTGGAGAGGAAAATGTTAATGAAAGACTAAATTATGCCTATTTTTGCCATTAAAACATTAAATAAAATCTAAAATGTTTTATTCTGGTGAAAAAAGAATGATTAAAAAGAATGACGTGATCCCTTTAATCTGGTCTCTACCGGCTTCATAATAAATTCAGCACATTAACAGGAGGCCATTGTGGAGGAGCAAGAGAGCAGAAAAGATGACAACATCCACCTGACAAGATTCCTTAGAGTGCTGGCCAACTTCCTGGTGCTCTGCTGTCTAGCAGGGAGTGGGTACTTGATCTACTTTGTAGTACGCAGGTCTCAGAAGTTTGCTCTGGAGGGACTGGAGAATCACAGCTGGTGGGAGAGGAATGAGGTCAGACTCATGTAACGGTGTGCAATAGTAATCCTCTTGTCAGTCGATAAAAATGAGTTTTGTGTGGCTTCACGTACCCTCAGGTGAACATGGTGATGTCTCTGTTGGGAATGTTCTGTCCGATGCTGTTCGACGTGATCAGCACTTTAGAGAACTATCATCCACGGATCGCCCTCCAGTGGCAGCTGGGACGCATATTTGCCCTTTTCCTGGGGAACCTCTACACGTTCATCATCGCTCTCATGGACGCCATCCAGCTAAAGGTACAGCTTCATTGAACAGAGATTAAAGTGCTCACAGTCCCATCTTCAGTCTTTCTGAAGTTCAGAATAGTAATAACTTCCATCATTCTAGCTCCCTTGAGCCACAGAATCTGTGTTAAATGAATCATCTTCTTATGAGGGTCATTTATCCTCCTAACTGTCACATTTTTTGAAGAGGGCAGAAGAGGAGATTGTGAAGAAGAATATGACAATCTGGCAGGCTAACCTGTACAACGGGACTGTGCCTGATAACTCAACTGCTCCTCCGATAACAGTGCACCCTGCTGATGTTCCCAGAGGGCCTTGCTGGGAGACAATGGTTGGACAGGTACTGGGGAAAGGTGGTATAGTTCAGTTCAGTTTGAATTTAATTGTACAGCTCTTTTCACAATTCATATTCCAGTACAATTGGAATTCATATGTCCCAAAGTATTGAATTACTATACGCCTCCAGGAAGCAAAAATGTGGCAAAGAGGAATGCTATAAGAGATTTAGGTAGAGCACAACTGTAGGAGGAATCCATCCCTCTCTAGGATTCAAGATGTGGTATACATTTATGGTGTGTACTATACACTTACATAAAGAAAGGCACTGTAGGATGTACTTAATGTGCCTCCAGTGGCAGTGAATGGGAATGCAAATATAATGACGCTGCAAAAACACTTTTTAAACTGGTAAAAATCAATTATGCATTTTTATTATGTTACAAGTTGTCAGTTAATTTGACTTTTAGTTTTTAGCAGCTGATGCATTAAACTGATCAAAAGTGAAGGTAAACACTTACATTTAGTTGTTTTTTTGCTTTGTAATCATTAAATAATCCTAAAATGTAAATTATCATAGAAAACCATAAAACAAACGATAAGAAGCACAGCAGTTCAACATTTCTTATTATTATCAATGTTTTTGAGCAGCAAACCAGCATATTATTATGATTTCATTATGATGTAATCTGAAAACTAGAGTGATGGCTGCTATCAGCTCTGCTATCATATGAATAAATTACATTTGGAAAAAAATAGAGAAAAATCTCTATATTAAAATGGTTGCAGAGTAATATTTTATAATATTACTGTTTTACTTTACTATAATATTACTGTTTTACTTTACTTTACTTTACTATTTTTTATCAGATAAACTGTGAACATGAGAAAAAAAACAAGGAAAGAAAATAAAATCCTATGGACCCCATGCTTTAAATGGTTGTGTATGATATTTATAAATGTATGACATTACAGTTAATAGTTACCTTTTTGCTTTGGTAAATGGCAAAGGAAATTAAAATGATTTGGTATAGATTTGATATACTAAGCAAAGTTATGCATATAATAAACATATAATAATTTAAATAAACCTATAATGTAAAGCATTTGAATATCAAAAAAACATGAAGTGTAGGCTTGAACAAATATACAAGATTGAAACTTTGATTATTTAAATAAATCATTAAATTAATATTATGATGCATTACATCAAATTCTTAGAGGCTGACAGCATCTTCTGCATCTACAGGAGTTTGTTCGTCTCATCATTTCTGACACAATGACGACTTACATCACTCTGCTTATTGGGGACTTCCTCCGAGCCGTATTGGTGCGATTCCTAAACAACTGTTGGTGCTGGGATCTGGAGCATGGCTTTGTGAGTTTCCTTCAACACACGCACTGGTCAGTTTCACGGATGCCCCTTCATTTATGACTAAATCATGCTGTCTTTATTAGCCATCCTATTCAGAGTTTGACGTCAGTGGGAATGTTCTGGGGCTGATCTTCAATCAGGGAATGATCTGGTAAGAAATATTTTCTTGCTTTCCATGCGAAACCAGTACACTTTCACCAAATCTCTGTCTTTGTGTGTATCAGGATGGGGGCGTTCTACGCTCCATGTCTTCCAGCTTTAAATCTTCTTCGGCTTCACGTGTCCATGTACCTGCAGTGTTGGGCTGTGATGTGTTGTAATGTGCCTCAGGAACGGGTCTTCAAAGCTTCAGGCTCCAATAACTTCTACATGGCCATGCTGCTAGTCATCCTCTTCCTCTCTACGCTGCCAGCCATATACACCATTGTCTCCATACCTCCCTCCTTTGACTGTGGACCTTTCAGGTTCTGAAAGTTTATGTATGGATTAGAAATGGTGTATGAAGCTCGTATGTTTAGCTTAAGAGCTGAGTAATTTGATGTTTCTGAAATTGGTTGGCGTTAGGGTTCAAGCTGTATGCATGTATATATTTATACTTGTGTATAAAATAAACACTGAAAGTGAAGGAGGGATGGTTAGGAGCCAAGTCTCTCAATGGCAGATCTTTAGCACTAGAGTGCAGCAGAGTGCAAGTTCACAATTTTCTCATATTTTTTTTTTTACATTACCAAATACTGACAGGGAGTAGCTACATTAGGATAAACACATGCATACATAAATAAACATATAAAATAAAAACATGCAAATTAATATGTTTTACAGCTTTCTTATAAAAACAATGGATAATTTCCCCCAGCAACACTTATGACTGGTGCAGATGCTGGGTGTTCTGTAAACAGGCAACTGATGATGGCCAAACTGTTGTTGCATCTTTTCATGACAGCGTCAGACCTTCATTTCCATAAACAGAAAAGCACAGTTTCACTGAATATCACGGCTAAGAATTACTTATTGTGTCAGGTTTTAGAACTGCAGACTGACCAGCTCTATAGCAATAAATAAATAAAATAAGTATTTGATAACATTTTCCTGCAGTGGGAAAAAACGCATGTTTGACGTGATTCAGGAGACTCTGGAGACCGACTTTCCTGCCTGGTTCAGTAAAGTGTTCAGTTACGCCTCGAACCCTGGACTTGTGCTGCCCTTTCTTCTGCTCTTGGTGTAAGTTGGAATATTTAAATAAATACATCTAATATGAGTTTCCTCTACTTCTGTGACGATGTTTGACTGTAATTGCATTTTTTTCCCCTTTTCCTGTCATTTGTAGTCTTGCGATATATTATCTGCAGTCCACTTCTAAAACATACAAAAGGGTAAACATGGAGCTGAAAAAGAAACTTCAAACAGTAAGTTGGAAAGTCCAAATGCGTTAATTTTAAATGGATGATGAAAGGTTAATATTTTGGTTTTGGGAGTCCCAAACAACAGTTTGACATGAATGCAAGGTCAGAAAACACTTTCACATAATATCCATTTATTTTAACCTTATTTGCTCAACGACTCACAAATGATTCGTTTTTACGATTCATTTTTCCAAACACCTCTGGAGACTGGTGGATTTCATTTAAAGCAGTGTTTGTGAGCTTTTATTTTTTTAGTGCATTTTAATTCAAACCGAGAAAAGACCATCAAGTGGGCGGGTGGGACTCTTTCTTTTGACAATAACTTTATACATGGCGCACTTTCAGATTTAAAACTGTGGGGCCAAAAATAGGGCAACTTTATTTTTATAAATGTTTATTTGGGCAGATGACATGTAAACTCGCCACTAGATGGAAGCAGTGACGTTGAACAACAACAAAACTTTTTAAAAGTAAATTTGATGATGATGATGATGATGATTATTTACTACATAGATCAAAATATATATTTTTTAGTTCAATTTAATCACTGGACATAGATCTGGTCACTGCTCTCTGCTAATGTTACAAAATCCATTGATCATTTATTGTCATTTCGCTTAATTCTCAAATTTGTGTTTACAGCAAAATGAGGAAAACAAGAAAAAGAACAAACTCGCAGCCTTAAAAGCAGCCAACGAACTGGAGCAGGCGAGGAAAGCAGGAGAACAACGCAGCAACAGCGCCTCCGATTTGGGTGAGAGCACACAGAACGGGTCACAGCTCCCATCAGTCAGTCCACAAGACACCGACCTGGAACCAATGCAGAGAAACTTTCCATTAATGTTGAAGAGTTAATGTGCTGTGTTTGGACAGCATGTAGCCACAGTCTTAAAACAACATGCCCTTGTTTCAGTATATCAGTGTTGCTGTGAGACAGCAGTTGAAAGGTCTTTCTGCCTTCTCTTTCTCAGGAGTGAATGAAGAAAGCTGCAGCAGCAGCCTAGATGAAGCAGGCCATCACAGACAAGCTGGACAGAACGGTCGCTTAATTCACCCCTCGCAGAGTCAGCATGCCCAAAACTCTGAACCTCCCGTCTCCTCGACCCACACAACTAACAGACCCCCTGCATCTCGGAGCCACAGAGCATCTGGACATCTTCCAGGTCACCCACAGCAGCCACAGAAAAACTCTCACTCAAACAGGAGATAACAGATGTAAATAGATAAATGAACCTGTATATTGCATGCACACCATTTTTATTTCTTGATGATACAGTATAAATCCTGCGCCTGCAGCACATATCATGAATGTCTAAGTGGAGCTTAAAGACTTGGTGGCTATGTAACTCTAGAATGATAAGTCTTATCTCTGTGAAAGAGAAATGACTGCTCTTGTTACACGCAGGCCAAACTAGGGCCAAACTATCTTTTCAGTTGTAGTTTTAGAAATATTTGCTTGATTGTTGTTCTAGTTGCCATTTGCAACTACTTATTAAACTACAGCAAGAGGCGTTTCTAGCATTTCATCAGGACTGGGGCACAGGTCCCATCAAAAAAAGTGTGCTTATATTTTGATACCCTTTTTTAAAACAAAAAAGTACAGAGTTGTTCATGCGAGCAGCACATACAATCAAGAGCTGCTTTGCCATTGATACGTTGTTCATTTTATTTTTGAGGTAACAATGTAGTATTGACACCAATTCCTGTTGTTAACTAGATGCTTCTTATTAGCATATTGACTTTTAATATGAGTCCTTATAAAGCATATATTCTGCATGACCATATTCTACATCCCTAATCTTACCTAATACCCAAACTTAACCTGTACCGTAATAACTGAGCAGAAAATTAGAAGTTTACTGAGGCAAAAGTTGCAGTTAACAGTTTACTACTGTGGTGTTAAAAGCGTCAAACAATTAATTTAAAGGGTTAGTTCACCCAAAAATGAACATTCTGTCATTAATTACTCACGCTCATCGTTCCAAACCTATAAGACCTTGTTCATCATTGTAACACAAATTGAGATATTTTTTATGAAATCAGAGAGCCGTCTGACTCTTCATAGACAGCAACTGAAATGATCCCAGGTCCAGAAACGTAAAAACACCGGTCTATCAATCAATCACTTTTATTTATATAGCGCTTTTAACAATACAGATTGTTGCAAAGCACTGAACATTATCAAAAATAACATCATTTACTCTTCTCCCATGACTTACGTCTTTTGCCATTTTGGATAATATCTCAATTTGTGTTCTGAGGATGAACACAAAGGATGAGGATGAGGTTTTATGGGCAGATTTCCTATGTTTTTCAGTGTGACCAAGTGCTTTTTAAGGCTACTGTAACAGTCAATCTAAAATGCATCCTTATCCCCCATTAATATGAAAACAAAATCATTTTTAGCACTTAAGACTGACAGCTTGGCTTTGCTCACAATTATGCTTCTCCTCTCAATGTCATTGTTTCCCCACTCTCCAATCCATGCAGCTTTATCTTGATCAGCGTGTCAAGTGGCCCACAACATTTCCATGCGCCCTACTGTATTCTCAAATCTGCTCTCAGCTCTTGGGGTGTCTGATGTCTCGGATTATTTTCCTACAGCCACAGATTTGGCAGTGAAGATGCATGTGGCTCATTTGTCAAGCCACGGCCCACACTGTTCTGTTTGGGGTGATGCTGTGTACCATTTACACGAGGGCATTTGTTCCCAACCCACTACCGGAGGATAGTAAAAAACGTTGTTGAATATCATTGGGCACCTTCTTTAAAGCTAGATTGACGAGATTTTACAATCCTAAGGTAATGATATCTCTACATCAAATCTTGACGATTACTTATTAGAGAATTGGCACATACGTTTCATTAGCATTGCAAATGCTCATCCATAATTCATGGGCAGACTTCATTAAGTATTAACAGGAGTCATTTGAGATTTTATTCATTTAGAGAGCTATTGTTAATTCGAAGATGCAGCTCATTTTGAATTCTTTTTATACGCTCCGGAAAATACCTGGAAATCAAGAAAAGTGATAGTTTAGCAACTTCTAACATCTTCCAATATCTTCTAGTTAACGTTAATGATTTCTTCACAACATCATGCACTGTCTTACCTACTGCCACCACAGAGAAACTTCTTTTATATGCCAGACATCTGATCTGTGTGATTGTAGTTCTGTTACCGGACGTTATAGTAGTAGACCTCTTGTACGTAATTAACCCAAAATAATTACTGGTATTCAGCTGCTGTGTTTGAGCAAGAAGGGGCCTGAATTTCCTGTTGATATAATGCCTTATTTACACAACTTGAAGAATACTGCTGAACATGGTTAATCTATACTGCCCTACAAAGCAAAAAGGCAGTAACTGCATTTTTGGTCAAAAATAAGTTATTATCATTTTCATGACATTCAAGGCATCCTTTGTTATGTGACAAAATATCTTATCTCAAATGTGTGTCATTTTGTAGAAAAATGGTAGTCGTTTGTACAGTAACTGCGAAAAGCTGGATGACAGGATAACTTTAAAGTAATTTTTCTCAGTGCTGCACTCAGCGTAGTTACTGCCTTTTTGCTTTGTAGGGTAGTATAGTTCATATAGAACCAGGAAAGGTTTGCGTTAGGTGAATAGAAAATGAATAAACAGTTCACCTCTTCTGCTAAGATCCATAATGAGTTATTTAATGAAGAATTATTATTAGAGAAACCAATTTATTTAGCACTTTACATTATTTCTGAGACTCTTAAGTTCAACCTGTTTCCAAAAACAAGTGTTTTAATTAGAATGAAGAATTCTGTTATTTTCCCATCTACATTCCTTTTTACTATTATCAATTTATAAAATGTAGAGAATTTATTTGAACAGGAATTCATCATTAAAATCAGATACATACAGTACTTTTTTTAGGCAAACAGTTTGTGTTTGGGTATCACAAGAGACATCATGAGTACTGTCTGATTATTTTAATCTGTGATCTGCCCCGTATGCTGGCGTTTTGTTTCCTGGCTCTCACAGCACGGCTTTAGATCTTGACTACCATTTACTGTAGTCAAGGAGTCATTTGATTCCTTTTTTAGGAGTGAGCAGCTGTTAGCGGAGACCCACCTGACAGTCAGGTGTGTCATCCACTCTAGATGCCTCGCAAGTCTAAATAGAAGGACTTAAACTCAAACCGACAAGATGCCCCGCAGAAAAAATGATGTTGTGGTCACTGTGGATGATGGTAAGTAGATTTTAAGGTATAACTTTATTAAATAACTTTGGTTCAGTGTGTACTAATGGATTGTTTAAACTAGTTTTAGATGTCTACACGTTAATAGGTTGGTTAACTAATGAGTGTTAATATTCTGATAATACAATGTAGTTGAACATTTTTAATATTCTTGTGTTTTTGTGAGATAGTGCTTGAACGATGACCCTTATTTTGCAGGTTTTTATAATATATGGTAGCTTCTTTAATAAATAACACAGTATATCTTAATTTTAGTTATTATGAAAGTACTCGAACTAAAAGACATGTTGAAAACCCGATTATTAATATTAAATGTGTGTTACAGTCGGGATGGACGTTGATGCAGAATATGATAGTGGAAGTGATGGTAAGTTTTACAGACATTTACATATTTTTTTAACTATTTAGTTATTACTTTAATATATTTTGTAAAAATATTATATTTAATTGTTTTATTTTAAAACGTATGCACACATTTTGTCTGTATTTTCAGTGGATACAAAAAGAAGAGCAAAAGGCAGGAATAAACCGAAGCCTGCGGCTCGAGGAAAGAAAGCCAAGCCAACAGATAGCGTAGATGAGAGTGAGGAAGAGGAGGAGGCGCCGCGTAAGAGAAAAGGCCGAAAGAAGAAGGAAGATAGTGAGGAGGAGAGTGAGGGAGAACAGAGAGGAAGACGAAAGAAAGCAGCAGGTTCAAAGAAGAAGGCTGCCGTGAAAGATGACTCCGAAGAAGAGAGCGAAGAGGAGAAGGGAAATAAAAGAAGAGGAGGGAAAAAAGGAGCGACTAAGAAAGAGAAAGAGGTGGAGAATAACAAGGAGAAGAAAGGGAATGGCAAAGCAGCAGGAAAAGGAGGGAAAGATAAACAGGATGATAAAAAGAACAGGTGTAGTATTCTCTAGCCTCCATTGTGGCTGTGATTTATAAAAATGTATTTATTTATTTGAATATTAAATTATTCAGTAAATTTGTCAGATGTATATCTAATGAATTTACAATTTTAAGTGTATTTGAATTTCTTTTAGTAACCAATGTAGTGCAGTATTGTTGACATCAGCTGTTTTTAGTTTTTTTTAGACATTTTCACTCTTTTTTTCAATCTTTTGCCTTCCAACTGATGATCTGGAAGTGCTTTTCATGGCCATCCTGCCGTTTGAACTCTAGACTTGAACTCATTTTATCCACCAAAACAACACTGTGCTTTTGGAATATACTGTTAAACTGGACTTTAACGACTGACTGCTGACTCTGGGGTTTGTTCTGTAGCATTCCATCCTCTGATGACAATTCAGAAGATGAGTCTATGTCTGAGGGAGAGATGGCCCGACTAAAAGAGGAAGTCGAGGAGAAGAAAAAGCTGATAGCAACGCTTCGTAACAAACCCTGGCGCATGAAGAGGAGACTCAAGTGCCTGAAGTAAAACGGATTTCCTTCTCATTGTTTGTGCTGTGATTCATGTCGGCTCAACTGAAGGTCATTTATTTAGCATGAGTTTCGTGTTTATGTGCTTCATTAAAGCCTGCAAGTTTGCTGTGCTTCTGCTTTCATGCATCTTCAATGCATTTTAAACGGTTGTTTAAAAGAGCTCTTTTTGGCCTCACATCTTTGCTGGCTTTACCAAAAATATTTTAGGAAGCATAAAAGTCATGTATTAGTGTGACATGGTGCTTTTGAAAGGCGACAAATAGAATCAGCATCATTTGAAACGCGCTCGATTGTACTTTGCGATAAAACGCTTGACTCAATGTCTACGCCAGTGAATTCATTACCTAGTGGCCTCTGTCTGAACCTTTACCTCAGGCTGCCCAGTGGAATTGACCAGTGTGGGTGACAGATGAGAGTTTGGACAAGTGCCCTCAAAAGTTAGTTAGACTGACACACTGCCCAAGAAAGCATCAGTAACATGGGCCCTGAGAGCTGAAGGGAAATAAACTATGCCATAAGGGGACACTCAGTTGGCAAAGCTTCCAGATAGGTAACTTCTTCTAGGTGAGAGGTGTGTTTCATACATGTTTGGGTGTACTTCGCTTTAGGGATCCCATGTACAAGGTACCACAAGGTCATACGATCATACACAAACACTAAACAGATATGGTCCATCCCAGGTCATAATCAGGTGCTCTGGGCATTTTGAAAAAAAAAAGTTTTTTTTCTGTACATTAGTGTTCATTGAGGTACTACTTTATCTTTTTAATTATTTCTTACTTATTTTTTTTTTATTTTAATGAAATTATATGTTAAGAGTGTAAGGGTTTTTTGGTGAATTAATTATTTTATAATATAACAGGTATATATAGACTTTTTAGTTATTTAAATGAAAATGATAAATGTTTAATAGATATTTCATTGATATAATATATATATATATATATATATATATACAGTACCGTTCAAAAATGTGCGGTCAGTAAGAAATTTTATGATTTTTAAAGATGTTTCTTCTGTTCATCAAGGCTGCATCTATTATATTTAACATTCAGAAAAACTGTAATATTGTGAAATAGTATTTCAATTTAAAATAACTGTTTTCTCTGTTAATATATTTTAAAATTTAATTTATTCCTGTGATACAAAGCATCATTACTCCAGTCTTCAGTGTCACATGATCCTTTCAGAAAGTCATTGATTGCCTTGATGAGTGTAAGAAACATCTTTAAAAACCATGAAATATCTTACTGACCCCAAATTCTTGATTCTTGAAGAGTGTATATATATATATTGTATTTTCCCTATGAAATTCATAAGGGTCTAAAACACACACATACACTGTAAAATAATCCAAAAAATGTACAGTATACAGTGGTTGACAGAATTCAACTAAAAAAAACTGTTTTTTAGCTTTGAAATACACTAATAAACACTAAATGCAGTGGTGATGAGAAGTCACATGATGAAGCAAAGATCATCACAAGCAACTTCTAAATATGAACATATATAAAAGGTACTTAGTGTCATACACACAAACACTAAACACCATGATGAGACTCATTAAACTGAGATATGCAATCAACATTAATTTAACAATGTTACATGTAACATACAACACTAATAAACATAACTGATGAGAAAAAACTAAGAAGAAAAATAGATAAATATAATTAAAAAAAAAACATCAAATTCAAACTAATTTTAAAATGCATTTTGGGGTTTCCCTGTAAATTTTATGGCGATAGCATTTTTAGCCTTTTCAGTAATATCCGTTTGGCCTGCTTCTGTTCTCACATATCTCAGTTAGTGAATGTATTCATCTTTGTGTCCATCCCATCTGCACTATTCCCATTCATTATGCATTGATGAGTTAGTTAATTGGCTGTAGGCTCAAATTACAGTATTTGAAGGTTGTGAGTGAAACATTATATGTTTTCTGGTGTTTTCTGGTGCTTACTGCACAATGCTGAATGACCATGCTGCGAAATACAAGCAGAACCAGCCAGTAACTCAATGAACTGGCCTGTCTACCCATGTATAGTAATGTGATGTGACTCAAGGGAGAAATACTCATGCCATAAAATTAAAACAGAATGGTTGTTTTTATAATACGTGGAATTATATAATATATATATATATTAATTATATAATATTATATAATATAATAAGTGGAAAAACAGTCACTTTGAATTGAACTGAGTTTTAATTCCATTCCAATACCAATTTCTGTTTATATCACCTGGCAGAGAAGCCCAGGCGTTTGTGGAGAAGTTTGAAGGTGCTTTGGGAAAAGGAAAAGGGAGGAGACTCTATGCATTCAAAGTTATGATGGCCAAGGTACATCACTACATACATTTCATATTAAAGTGTTTTATTTTAAATGCAATTACCCAACCAAATAGTTATTGTTTTTTTATTGTTTCTCAGAAAATAATAAAATTCAATAGAGACTTTGAAAACTTCAAGACAGCCTGCATTCCTTGGGAAAGTCGGATAAAAGAAGTGGAAAGTCGGTTCATCTCTGTTTATTACTCTGTTTTAGTGAAATCTGTATTTTCAATGTATTTCTTAATTTTTCTCATCTGTATCATTCTCACAGGTCACTTTGGGTCATCTGTAGCCTCCTACTTCATATTCCTGCGGTGGATGTATGGACTAAACCTTGTTCTCTTTGGTTTTATGTTTGGACTTGTTGTTATTCCAGAGGTGAGATGTAATGCTAATGTCTTTGTTAAAACACCTTTTATACGATGCAGTCATTAGAGGTTTAGTAGACTGTCTGCTTAATATCTTCTAACACTTCATTTTGATGGCTCCACAACATACAAAATACTGAGACACTTTGCAAGTGTCAACTTATTCTACTATCTCTAAACCTACCTTAACAGTCTAATCTGAGAGTTAACAGAGTTGCAAATTAATGAGAATTATTAGAACTGTAGCTGACGTAGTTACAGTTACTTAGTTAGTAGTAGAATGTTAGTAATTAGTGTAACCCAATGCGCACTACCTATATTTTTATATGTAATAATTTATTTTTATAGGTTTATAATCTAATTTATCCTTGTGATGGCCAAAGCTGAATTTTGAGTATTATTAAGCCAGTCTTTAGTTTAGTTTTGGTGCTTGATAAACGTCTTTTATAAAACGATAAATGTCTGACTGCTTAATATTTTTTGGAAACCGCAATTTACATTTTTTTTTTTTGAAAGGTAAAACAATATAAAGATAAAACTCTTTACTTTCACTTAGAATGTAATGCATCCTAACGCTGAATAAAACGTTGCAGTAATGCAATCTGTGTCTTTCTTTCTGGAGGTACTAATGGGCATGCCTTATGGCTCCATTGCCAGAAAAACTGTTCCCAGAGAGGAGCAGGACACTGCCATGGACTTCTCTGTCCTGTTTGAGTTTGGAGTAAGGTTTTTGTTTTTTTACTATTGGATTCTGTGATTGTAAAGTTGCTCTTGTTTTATGTGGATCATATCTTTTGCTTTCTTACAGGGTTATTGCAAGTACTCCATTATGTTTTATGGTTTTTACAATAACCAGCGAAGTATTGGACTGCTGCAGTTCCGGTTACCCCTGTCATATCTTTTAGTTGGAGTTGGGATATTTGGCTATAGTCTAATGGTGGTTATCAGAACGTAGGTCTAATGACTATATTTGCAGTTTTGTGAAGCGTTTTACTCACTGACAATGCTTTGATAATCGACTGATAATATGGACCCTCTTTTTTCTTTCTTTTTGAAATGTCTTCTAGAATGGCAAGTAATGCCAATGAAGGAGGAGATGGGGCTGAGGACGGTACCTTCACCTTTTGCTGGAAGCTGTTCACTAGCTGGGATTACCTTATAGGAAACCCAGAGACAGCTGACAACAAGTTTGCTTCCACCACCACAAGCTTCAAGGTTAATCACAGTAGTAGTATCAAACAGTGGTACACTATTCTATCGTCGGGTCTATCTAAAAATCTTGTCTTATTGCCTCAGGAATCTATAGTGGATGAGCAGGAGAACCTGAAGGATGAAAACATTCACCTGCGCCGATTTCTACGTGTCCTGGCAAACGTTCTCATCCTGTGCTGCTTGGGTGGGAGCGGATACCTCATCTACACCGTGGTCAAAAGATCTCAGGAATTTGCCAAAAAGGACAGGAATGAATTGACATGGCTTCAAAAAAATGAGGTAGCCTTTTTCTTTTGCATTTTATTTGCAAAAAAGTAAAGAACTCTAAAACTGTTTCCTCTTTGCCCAGGTTGAAATTGTGATGTCGCTGTTGGGCTTGGTGTGTCCACCTCTGTTTGAGGTTATAGGCGAGCTGGAGGACTATCACCCTCGAATCGCCCTAAAATGGCAGCTGGCCAGAATCTTCGCCCTCTTTCTAGGCAACTTGTACACTTTTCTGTTTGCGCTGTTTGATGAAGTCAATGGAAAGGTATGACCATTGATAGATGGTCCAGTAACCATAAACATAGTAAAAAGGGGATGTTGCTCTAATTTAAAGATTTGGGATGAAGCAAAATGGTTACTTAGTAATTTTCTCTGGTATTGCATGTTCACAGCTTGAAAATGAGAAAGAGATAAAAAATGAAACCATCTGGGCTCTCAAAGAATACTATGCCAACTACACATTATACAATAATGTCACAGAAAACATTCCCCCTCCAAACATCTCCCCAGCTGATGTCATCAGGGGTCCTTGCTGGGAGACAGAAGTTGGCATTGTAGGTACCATCAGCACCAGCATCACCATCATCAATCATAATCAGAGCTGATAGACGAAAAGTAGGAATTAGTGAGAATCAATAGATTATGAATAATAAATTGCAATTGTTTGAATAATATATAATCATGTAATCCATAAAAAGTAATTGTAGTCTGATTACAACAAGTCTTTAACATTTAATTTAATCTAATTACTAGTACTTTTTGGAATCTGATGCTGTAATCTAGATCACATGTAATCAGTTACAATCCAGCTCTAATCACAACTGGCTGACAGTGCCCTGTCTTAGAAATTCATGCATCAGATATGATACTTTAAGGTTTATAGGCTTAAAATGTACCTTTCCTTTCCTCGCAGGAGTTTGTGAAGCTCACCGTATCTGATATCCAGGTGACATACCTGACCATTCTGATTGGTGACTTCTTACGAGCCGTGATTGTGAGATTCCTCAACTATTGCTGGTGTTGGGATCTGGAAGCTGGCTTTGTAAGTTCATTATGACACCTCGCATTATACTGCGTAAACAAGCCTCAAGTCCATAAAACAAAATGACCTCTGTCGGACACACTTGTGTAGTTTTTAAGCCTAGTTCTTGGCATTTTAGTGATACAGGGTAGAAGAACGCCCTGGATGCAACCTGACCGCGTTTGTTATGTCACGTTAAGTATATGCTCTATATGGCTTTGCCCTGTTGCCCTCACTTTCCTGTCACTCGATATAGGTAACATACTACTCACTCATCCGAGGTCAACTGAACACCATGAGAAGGTGGCAGGATAGGTGATAGGGCTGCTTTACAACCAAAGTCACAGAGAGACACACTACACCATTCAGGGCACTTAATTACAGGGAGAGGTATCTTTTACTGTGACATTTATTTCCGTGTTGTTGTCTACACAGATATATTTATGCATATCTGTGTGCATTTGTGTTTCTGCAGCCGTCTTATGGAGAATTTGACATCAGCGGTAATGTGCTTGGGCTCATCTTCAATCAGGGAATGATCTGGTAAGTGGATAATGAGAGTGAAAAAACAATCTCTGTGATGTGCTATGTGGTGATTTCATATGTGTCTGTTTTTTAGGATGGGTGCATTCTACGCCCCTGGGCTGGTGGGCATAAATGTGTTGCGTCTGCTGAGCTCCATGTATTACCAGTGCTGGGCTGTGATGGCCTGTAACGTTCCCCACGAGAGAGTATTCAAAGCCTCACGTTCCAATAATTTCTACATGGGACTACTGCTCCTTGTCCTCTTTCTCAGTCTCATGCCTGTGATATACTCTATTATGACCCTCCCACCTTCTTTCGACTGTGGACCCTTCAGGTAGCTCCTAAACCTTTATGTTGCAAATTCTTGAAATGGAAAACTGTGGTAAAAAGGAAAAAAAGTGAGAAATATTTAGTCAGATTGCCTGAACTGCAAAAAATTTCAAGAAGAATAGATTTATTGTCCCTATTTATTTATTTATTACAAACGGAAAACACAAGAAAAAAAGTTAGTGTTTCTTAAATCATAATTATTACACAAACTGCTTAAATTATGAGGAAAAGTCATTATTATGAAATATAAAGTAGGCATTATGAGATACATTTTTGAAATAAAAACTTAAGCACACAAAGCATGACATTTTAAATTATAATATCTTTATTTTTATATTATTTCTCATACTCAACTACCTCTTTACCTCAATGTATGAACTATGTATTAAAAACATATATCGCTTAAAAAATGACAAGCTTGTTCTGTGTTGCTCCATCAATATGGATTAAAAAATAATAATAATAAAAAAAAAAACTCAGTTTTTAAAACTCAGCTTTAAAAACGTTTTTTTTTTTATTTTATACCAGGCTAAAATGGCCCAAACTGTGAATTTAGAATGAAATGTTGAAAAATGAATGTCCTGAGCAATATGAGATCCACGTCTCTCCACAGTGGTAAAGAAAAGATGTATGATGTGATCATGGAGACTATAGAGAAGGACTTGCCCCCGTTTATGGCTGATATCTTCAGTTATGCCTCTAATCCAGGCCTCATCATTCCTGCGGTTTTGCTCATGGTGTGAGTAGTCACCTAATCACCTCAACTATAAAGATAAATGTTATATTATTTAGCTTTTAATAAAACTTTCTGTCTGCATTGTCTCTGACAGGTTGGCTATTTATTATCTGAATGCTGTGTCCAAAGCATATCAGAACGCTAACATGGAATTAAAACGCAAAATGCAAATGGTTGGTAAATATTTTTTGTAAATGGTTAAAGCAAAGTTGTCTGACATCAGCACTGTGACCAATTAGTTGTTATTTTCTGCTTATAAAGCAAAGAGACGAGGAGAAGAACAGGAGGAACAACAAGGACAGCACCAACCAGGTGATGAAAGATCTGGAGGATCTTCTGCCCAACAAGTCCCTGATTCCCCCGCCATCTGCTGAAGAGACTGGTTTGTGGACTAAACAACTTGGAACTTCCATTCACAATGAAGTTCCTGTTTTTGTGACAAACCTGCCATTTTTATTTCAGAGAAACCAGTTGACCAGCTCAGCAAGTCGCCAAAGGTGACGGGCAAACCAGGTGCTGCAGCCACTGGGAAAGGGGTACATGTTCAGAAGGATGTGTCTTTGGCTGCTGCAAATCCCCGGGCTCCAGTGACTCGTCCACCAGGTCCCAGGCCACCCGGGCCTCTGCCAGGTAATGCCCGTGGACCTCCACCAGGTCAAGGGATGGGAAGAGGAAGGGGTGGACCACCACCACGAAGATAGTGCATGAAAGTTTTAGTGCATTTCAAACCAAGGCAGATTGTAATGCTATTTCACAGTGAGGACTTGTAGTTAATATTTTGTATGTACAATGTAAATATTTTTTGTGCAAAATGTATTTGTATGCTGTTTAAATATGTGCAATAAAAGGTTGTACATGTCTGTGGTGGTTTATTTATTAAATTCAATTCAACTATTATTGCAAACATATCAGGATCCTTGAAATTTCCTAATAGGATTCCCTTCTGAATCTCCTTTTGTGCTGGACATTTTATTAGTTGACCATGTTGTTTCACTGAACATTAAAATACAATCGGCAATTTCAGGTTTGTTTGCTTAAGCATTTGTATATATTTATTTTAACTGTAAAATGAGGGTTTAAAGCTGACCTAGAGTTCAGTCATTATTTCCCCTTTATACCACATATTAAATAATTAAGCAGGTCAGTAGTCTTATATTACAGGAGTTTCGACTATGACAAATGTACTTCAAGAAGGATAAAATTACAGTTGGTCCATTGTACTGTCAAGTAAGTATATTTACGTACATGTATTTACGTATTTTTAAAGTTGTTGTTATGACAAAACTTTACCAATTAGATTTTACAGCTCAAATAAGAAACAAACATAAGAAATAATACTATGTAAATATATATTATCTCATTTTAGTCATCATGCAAGCGTAAAGTATTTTTTGCTTATCACAGACCGTCATATAATTCTGTGCAAACGGTTGAAGCGTACAGTATGGGCCGGTTTCCCGGATAGGAATTAGATTAAGCCAGGACTAGACCTTTGCTAATTTAGGACATTTAAGAATTTT
>JAUMHI010000040.1:4153387-4170712 GCA_032359435.1 Enteromius unitaeniatus | reverse complement strand
ATTCTTCTTGATTTCAGAATATCTAGATATTTTGGCTGGAAACAAGACAGAAAATCTTGTCTTAGAAAGCATTTTTTTGCAGTGTAAACTTATAATTTCTTTAAATATTCTTTTAGAGCTATTCAGAGATTGAAAGTTGAGAATAGAATGGTGTATGCTTTAAAACTTTATATAAAAGTTATTTCAATATATCACATTCCTTTGCAGTGTCGGCTATGTATTTTGAGGAGATCTCCCACACGACTGGAGTAACTTTGTTCCTTTGTGCCTTTGCTCTGCTTTTGCTGGTTGTTCATGGTCGATGGAGAGAACCGGGTCGCACCTTTCCTCCAGGTCCCACACCTTGGCCTCTAGTGGGAAACCTTTTCCAGATGGGGGAACAGATCCATTTGTCATTAACAAACCTGAGGGTTCAGTATGGAGATGTTTTCCAGATGAAAATGGGTTCTCTTTTGGTGGTCGTTTTGAGCGGCTATTCTACCATAAAGGAGGCTTTGGTACGTCAAGGAGAGGTGTTTGCTGGACGCCCTGACTTCTTTACCTTCTCCGCAATTGCTAATGGCACCAGTATGACGTTTAGTGAGAAGTACGGAGAAGCTTGGGTGCTTCACAAAAAGATCTGCAGAAATGCCCTGAAGACCTTCTCCCAAGCTGAGTCCAAGGATTCAAGCGCTTCTTGTCTTCTGGAGGAACGTATCTGTGCAGAGGCTGTGGATATGGTGGAGGCTCTGAAGGAACAAGGAGATAAAGTTGGAGATTTAGGGCTCGACCCAGTTAAGTTGCTAGTGATCTCGGTTGCCAACGTGGTTTGCACCTTGTGTTTTGGAAAGCGGTACACCCACGACGATAAAGAGTTCCTCACCATTGTGAACATCAATAATGAACTGCTGCGCCTCTTTGCTGCAGGAAATCTGGCAGACTTTTTTCCTATCTTTCGCTACCTGCCAAATCCATCTCTTCGAAAGCTGGTCCAGTACATTAAAAGAATGAATAACTTCATGGAGCGCAACATCAGTGAACATCTCATCACCTTTGATAGGGTAATAATGTTCAAATCAACTGATTCCTGTAGAAATCTTAACATATAGAATCTACTTCAGATGACTAACTTCAAGTATAGATAAGCTAACTCTATATAATTTCTCTTTATGATCAAACTCTGTGCATATTTTTTATAATATTATGAATGAATAATATATGTACACTACTGTTAAAATATTTCGGGTGGCATGAATTTTTGAAAGGATTTATTTACTATATAAACTTACTATATAAATAAATGTACTCACCCCCATGTCATCCAAATGTTTCCTGTCTTTCTTTTTTTCGGTTGAAAAGAAATTGAGGTTTTTGAGAAAAACATTCCAGGATTTTTCTTGTATAGTGGATTTAATGGGACACAACAAGTTGAAGGTCCAGTTCGATGGAGCTTCAAAGAACTCTACTCGAGCTGAGGAAACTGAGGAGTCATATCTAGTGAACTATTGGTTGTTTTTTCAATAAAAATTAACAATTTGTATACATTTTAGCCACAATTGTTAATTATTAGAAATGCATTTATTAGAAATAAAACCACATCTATCTATTTCAAATATTTTGGCAACAATGTACTTTACTGCTGAATTTTACTTAATATTTTCATGCATGCTCAAATGGTTTATTTGCACATTGTGGTTGGTAACTCATTAACAATTTCACCAATATGTGAAGTGTGTTTCAGTGTATACAAACTAATATATTTGAGGCTTGAGGAAAGCACACATGCATACTGTGCTTTGCCAGGAATGAGTATAGGTCCACAGTTTATTTTACCACATTTTAAACATTTTACAAGTCTCATTCTCCTTGTTTTTGTACAGAACTGTATCCGGGACATCACTGATGCCCTAATAGCAATGTGTGAGGACAGGCAAGAGGATAAGGAAACAACCATGCTTAGCAACTCCCAGATCATCCACAGTGTCATTGACATCTTCGGAGCTGGTAAGTAAGAGTTAAGAGAATTAAGAGCCAATGCGAAGGCACATTAGGTCATAATTTGTAAACAGTGTCAACATGTTTCATAGAACTTCCAGACGCTGCCAAAAATAACCACATGCCTTCCAGTGCTATAGTCCTCCTCAGTGAGATGTTATTGTGCTAATAGTTTTGCTTGTTAAAAGCATGCATTTACATCCAGAAACAGATGTTTTTCTTGGCTCTGTGTTGTAGTCACAGGGGAGGCACTTGAGACTGATCAGACCTAGTGTTCTTCTGAGAATTTGCTTTAAATGTATGTTTTTTTTGTCTGCTCTTGGCTCATTTTGTTCATTCCTGTTTCAGTTTATGCTTCTTGGTAGTTCTAGTTCATTACAGAACATCGAACAAACAACCACGAGGAGCTCAAACTGCTCATTTACATTCTTTCAGCCTGAGAATGTTGTGGTTTTTCGCCACACACCACGTTTTCCGCCATTTTTGTTGCCCACTTGCTAATTGTGACATGTGTCTTGAGGCTGTTTAGAGGTTTTGATCATAACAGATGCTTTTTTTTTCATTAAAGGTTTTGACACTATCATCACCGGTCTGCAGTGGAGCCTTTTATATCTGATCAAGTTTCCAGACATCCAGGCTAAAATACTTCAGGAGATAGGTACAACCAATGTGGCGTTTACTCGAAAACAAAACAATTTCCCATCTTTAGCTGTGCTGTGGCATCCTGGGGAAATTAAATCTGTTAGCTGTGGTTTGTGGTTTTTAGTCAGATAGAAACAGGAAACCAAAAAATAACACACAATTTAATCCACCAGTATGGATACAGAACTTAAAAGATGCAAGATTGATAGTGAATGAAGTAAATGTTTTCTTCCTGTGGCCTCTCTCAGGAAAATCAGGAACTTGCCATAAACAGGAATTTGTTTTTGTTTAATTGAAATATTATCTACAGGGTTATTAAGTTACTGAAAACAAAGACATCTGAAAGGAAGGTAGTAAGATGAACTGCATACTATTTGTGACCCTGGACCACAAAACCATTTATAAGAGTCCATTTTTGAAATTTGATATACTTTCAAAATCGAGGATACCAAAAGCTGAATAAATAAGCTTTCAATTAATGTATATAATATATTTGTTGAGATAGGACAATATTTGGTTGAGATACAACTATTTAATTAAAAGAATTGAATCTCAGGGTGCAAATATTGAGAAATTCACCTCTAAATGAAGTTCTTAGCAGTGCATATAACTGATCAAGAATTAAGTTTTTTACGGTAGGTATTTACGGTTAATTAACGGTAGGAAATTTACTAAATATCTATAGGGAACATGATCTTTACTTAATATCCTAATGATTATTGTCATGGTTTTGTGGTTTACATTTCAGATTAAATATATTAAATCATATTTGCTGTTTGCAAGATAAAGTTTACATGTTTATGCAATTTTTGTCATAAAAAGTAGTGTCGATAATAATAAAATAAATCGCAGAGGTCAAGTACACATACACAAAGTGCTCATATTTCTATACACAGTGGCCTTCACTCCCTCAGAGTTTATTCCACTCAGTTCTCACACGACTGGCCACAGTAATGTGTTCACGCCAGACTGCCTCTGGAATTGAAAGCATTGTCTGTCCTTTTTTTCATGTTTTTTTCTTTTAAAGAAGTCTTGTACTGCTAAGACAGTTTTATGGAGTTCATATGGTATTTTTTCATCTTCTGTTCTGCCATTTATTATTTGTGTATGTGCTTTCCTAGAAAACCAGGTTGGTATGAACAGGTTACCACAGTTTAAAGACAAGCCAAACATGCCGTACACGGTAGCTTTCATATATGAAGTGTTTCGTCATGCTTCCTATATGCCTTTCACCATACCTCACTGGTAAGTCCATGGTTCTCTCTTTATATTAATATTATTGCCTTAACCATAGGACTGTACTGATACCCACAATTCCTCTTTTTGTTCTTCATGATGTTAGCACAACTGATAAAATTACATTAAATGGATACTTCATTCCCAAAGACACATGTGTGTTCATCAACCAATATCAAGTCAATCATGACATGTAAGTATCCGGTCATATTTTATATATATATCATGTACTTTTTAAAAAAAGACTTTCTTCTTATAATATTTTATATGTGTATGTGTGTGTGTGACTTTGGACCTAAAACCAGTCATAAGGATCAATTGTTTGAAATTGAGATTTATACATCATCTGAAATCTGGATAAATAATCTTTACACTGAAGTACTGATAAAATAGTCCTTCAAATGACGTTCTTAGCAAAGTATATAACTAATAAAAAATTAAGCTTTGGTATATTTATAGTGGGAAATTTACTTAATTTATTCATATAACATGATCTTTACATAAAATCCTAATGATTTTTGGCATAAAAGAATGATGCATAATTTTGACCCATACAATGTATTGTTGGATTTTTCTACAAATATACCTGTGCTACTTATTTCACACACACACAGACACATATATACATATATATATATATACGCACACACAAACACAAATATGTTTTGTCTTTATTTACTAAAAAGGGATATTTGGGGTGATGCTGAAGCTTTCCGACCCGAACGTTTCCTCACCCTGTCTGGCCGTCTAAATAAAAACCTGACTGAGAAGGTAATGATATTTGGCATTGGAATACGCCGCTGCCTGGGTGACAGCTTTGCCCGTCTGGAGATGTTTTTGTTCTTAACCACCCTGCTGCATCAGCTGCACATAGAAAATGTTCCAGGGCAGGAGCTTGACCTGAGCTCTACATTTGCCCTCACCATGAAGCCCAGGCCCTTTCGAATAAAAATCTCAAATCGTAACTAAGCTATTATATTTCAGATATTATATGGACACCAAATGGACCCTATATACAATGCACCTCAGAACGATTGCTAAAATCACAGAACTATGAAATGTTGGGCATCACTGACTGAATTGCTAAGCTAATTAACCACTACAGTCTTCATTTCTCATGTGGTCTATTCAGTTACTTGAGTATGTGTTGTGTACTCTAAAGTATGTCCCTGCATTATTTGTGATAATACATGATGGGTAAGCTTCAAAGTTACTGTTTGTAGTTTTAGCACAGATATTTTAAGTATGGAAGATGTTTTTTTGCATTAATGAACAAATATTTTTAATAAATAATATCATGTAATTAAGTTTAATATTATCAATTTACTATTATATTTACTGTGAAGTTGTCAAGTCTATCATATTACTAAACTCTGTTAACCATCTTATTTTTAACATTATTTTTCACTACAATTTTTAAGTTTGTGTAGAGAGCTGACTGTTTCGAATCTTTTTGTTTCTTACAATAATACATAATCTGGTATTGAACGTTTGGGGGTTTAAAGAAATGTATAATGCATTACATTTATCAAAAGGGACAGTAAAGACTTTTTATGTCTTACAGTTTTTTCTGTACATTGTTAGAAAAAACTGTACTTTAAATAAAATGTAACTTTCTTTTACCTTGGAATATTTCTAGAGCAGCAAATCGGCATTTTGAATGATTTCTGAAAGATCATGTGACACTGATGTAGTGATGCTGAAAATGTATATTTAAAAAAAAAAAGGTATAACATGCATATGTGAAAATGGTCCTAATTTAAACAGCCATGGGGCATTTTCCCAAACAGGGTTTAAGACTAGTTCTAGATTAAAATAAATGTTAAGAGCTGTCTAAACTGCAAAAAGCTTGGTCTGAGATATCTTACAATACATTATTGTCATTGTTTGGTCCTAAAAGGCTCAGAGATAATGCATATTTGTAAGACATGTTTCTAAAAATTCTTAAACGTCCTAAATTAGCAAAGGTCTAGCCCTGGCTTAATCTAATCCCTATCCGATCTATATTATATGATAGAAGTTTACACGTCGTCTTCCACAGGCTGACCTGATTTCAATTTTAAAATCACCTGTGAAGTCAAAAGATGGTGTAAGTAAGAGAAAAATGTGTGTTGACAAACTAAAAAGGCATGATTTTGATCATGTGCACACCTCTTTCAGCTGAGCGATTTCCTTGCTGTCTACGTTCCTCTGAGCATTGTTGGTGATGGCTTTCACTCGAGTTGCATAGCTGTAAGACATAAAAATTAAAATGTATTAAATAGCCTTTATGCTCCAAAAATGCTTATATGGTAAAAAAAAAAAAAATTAAGTTTATTAACTTGTGTAACTGATTTCTTCAATATTTAGACTTCTGCTAACTTTAGGTTTAAAGTAATATGAAATGAAGTTCACAAGTCTAAAAAAAAAAACAACTTAATTTTCTTAAGCAGAAAGGGAATATTTTTACTTTTTCATGTAAAATGTACTGTAGATGTTATACAATTCAGTAACTAAGTGTTGCAAGGTTCATCAGTTATATATGAAACAAGTTCAGTTTAACTCCACAGAAGACAATAGCATCATTATTCAGTTAAGTTTAGTTCAATTAGATTGTCAGTATTGAAAAATGTTGCTCTCCTTTTTTGTTTTCATCTGATGTCAGTGCAGTCAGAATTGCCAAAGTCAGGATTAGGTCATAGTTCAAGTCATTTTTATAAACATGCCTTGGAAAAAAAGTATTACTGGTGACAAAACAAAGAAACTGACATCTTTTAAGATCAATCAGCGCGAGTTTCTTTCAGATGAAACATCTCGGATTTACATTTAGTCTGGGACTAGGCCTAAGCCTTAAGAAAATATAAAGGAGGCTCATGCTGTCATTAACTTCTTAAGTTCATTAACTTCAGTGTGCATATCAAAAATAATCTTTTTTTTGGCATTCATATTTGAATACAACAACAAAAAAAAACACTGTCTGGGAAAGCAGTCAAGGGTCTTGGAGATGTTTGGCCCAATGCTGCAGAATAAAGTACATACCCACAAAAGGGATTTTTCAGTTCATGTTGTATCTGGTAACATTTCCTATTTAAGAAACATTTTTATGTCTTCAGGCAAACTTTATGAGTGAAATATGCTATGCCTTTCATGTCCTCCACCATGTTGTAGTACTTTTTCCTCAAAGGTCATAGTTCAAGTCATTTTTATAAACATGCCTTGGAAAAAAAGTATTACTGGTGACAAAACAAAGAAACTGACATCTTTTAAGATCAATCAGCGCGAGTTTCTTTCAGATGAAACATCTCGGATTTACATTTAGTCTGGGACTAGGCCTAAGCCTTAAGAAAATATAAAGGAGGCTCATGCTGTCATTAACTTCTTAAGTTCTCACATGAGTGAGGTGAGAGTTTCGTCCAGGTTGCAGTCAGAGGGAGAGATGTTGAGGAACATGAGGGTCTTGGCATTGCCTCCCAGTGAGTCCTGCATAAGCTGGGTCAGCTTGTTGTTACGATAGGGCACATGGGGCTGCTCCATTGACAGAGCTGAAATTACATCTCCAAGGGCACTCAGAGATTTGTTAATAGAGTTTGCCTCCTGGGGAAAAAACATACACAAAATGTGGGACAAACTAATTGTTGTGGGAGGCGTTAGAAAAATCCAAGAGAAAGGTTAGGGAAGAAAATGTCTTTGCCTTAGCAAAATATTAAGGATGTTAATAAAATAGCAGTAACACTTTCCAAAGTAAACATTTTAAATAAAACTACAGTCAAGAAGTATTTGGACACTTTCTAATTGAACATTTTTAGAATCTTGATCCAGATAAGTATACAAATACTTTTTGGGAGCACATTTTAAATCAGCTTTTATATTTTATTTGATCAAACAACCTTCAGCTGGTCATCTTTGGCACCAGTTTTTGCCGCTCGTTCACTTCCTGCCAGGTCCACCAGACTGAGCTTCCCAAAACTCACGCTCCCATTGGTGAGATTCCGGCTCTCAATCATGATGCCAATGATCAGGTGAGAACGGGAGCTCTCTACATTCATCTCTACAAAGAGATTTAATAAAAATCTATATAAAATAAGTACAACTTGCTCTGAATCTGCAATGTTCGAGACATACGTGCCTCTCTCATTTCTAATAACCCTAAATCACTCTTTCAGGCCTAGTTTCAGACACATGATATATTTTAAGGGCCTCCTTCTTTGTTATAAACTTGGCTTCAGTGCGGGGTCATTGTGTTCTTAATATTCTTTCATACTGAGTGTGACTAAAGCAATGAATCCAAACCATTTAGCCAGAGTTTTGTTAAGTTTCATTAAGCACGTACTTGTTGCTGAAATGTGGCGGTTTGCACAGCCTTGCTCAAATAATGCAAAGAGTTCGCCAGAGCTGGTGGCCTCTTTTGCCTCTGCTCCCTGGGCGAACACAAGCCCCTTTCTGTCCCTCTTAATTTTGATCTGCTTGCTGAAAGCTTCAGCGGGGCTCACAAAGAGATCCTGTAGGCGGTCGTTGTACAGCTCCAGCATGTAGGCTGAAACCTGAGGACGGGTGAAAGAAAGAAGTTGAATTACTTTTTTGGCTCAGCTCAGCTCAAGAAACACATGCTTAGTGTACCTTAAACTCAAATTTAGACTCATTTTCCTGGATGATCTCAAAGATCTTGGTGAATGTTCTTGGAATGATTCCTGGGTTTCTGCGATCTTTGTCTCCAACCATTGTAAAGGTTTTCCCTGAACCCGTGTGGCCATATGCAAAAATGCATACGTTAAATCCATCGATCGCACACTGGATTAGCCTAGGAAAAATGTGTATCTTAGCAACTTAGGGAAATCTGCCCAAATGTCACATTCTGTATATTTTAAAAACAAAATTACATTTTGTTATCATTTATTCACTCTCATGTAATTTCAAATCATATGAGGTCATTTGTTCTGACAGTTTTATTATACTTTTATACTGTTTTATTTTTTCTTTTGGCACCTGACATTCCTAGTTCTCGTTCACTTTCAATATACTGAATAAAGTGCTCCGGGTATTATTCACAAATGATCTTTTTTGTGTTCCACAGAAGAAGAAAGCCATTCATGTCTGGGTATTACACTCACCCACTGGACTCCATGAAGACCTCGTCCTGTGTGCACTCTGGGTTGAAGATCTTGTCAAACTGAAACTCACGAGGTCCTCGAGGGGTCTCCAGGATCACAGAGTAGTCATCAAGACAAGCGATGATAGTGTGACCTCTTTTTGCCTGCTCTGCACTACTCAGTGGCCTTATTCGACAGAACACTCTGATTTTACCTGTACAAGACCAACAATAAAGTCAAAGATAGCATTTTTGATTACTGAATCCTAAGATCCTAAGTGCAGAATCCTAAGCTTAATATTTATTGTTTATCCTACACCATCACAAAATCTTTTTGTGTGTGGTTTTAATAGAATTTACTGCTAGTAAAAAAATATTTCTATTAAGCAAAGAATCTTGAAAGATATGAGTAACTATTTCCACAAAATAAAAAGTACACTTGTTATAATTAGAGCAACAAATCATGTGACACTGAAAGCTGGAGTAATGGTTGCTAAAATTCAACTTTATCATCACAGGAATACATTTTTTTAAATATTTACTTAATATTTTTTAAAAATAATTATTTATAAATAATTAACTGCATTACTGTTTTCTCTATATTTTTCATCAGATTAAATGAAGCCCTAGTGAGCATGAGAGACTTTCAGCAAAAATATTTGAATGTCAGTGTGCATATCAAAAATAATCTTTTTTTTGGCATTCATATTTGAATACAACAAAAAAAAAAACACTGTCTGGGAAAGCAGTCAAGGGTCTTGGAGATGTTTGGCCCAATGCTGCAGAATAAAGTACATACCCACAAAAGGGATTTTTCAGTTCATGTTGTATCTGGTAACATTTCCTATTTAAGAAACATTTTTATGTCTTCAGGCAAACTTTATGAGTGAAATATGCTATGCCTTTCATGTCCTCCACCATGTTGTAGTACTTTTTCCTCAAAGTTCTTTCAGTTGTGTAGTTTTCAATAATCTTCTTGTTTTCATCTTTGATTTGCTTCAACTAGAGAGACAGACAAGGAATGTAAGGCCATAAATGGCAAAACAAGAAAAAAAAAGATTCCATGCAATTCAGTCGCAATGACATTTTACACAGGCTATTAATATCTTAGACTATACACTGAAAGATATGCTTTCTTGGCTGTCATCACCTCAGCTTGCAGTAACAACAGTTGCTGCCCCACACTTTTATCAGAATTTAAGCATCCATTCTTTTGGAAATCCTCCTCAAATTTCTAAAAAGAGAAAATAATCATCAGTATGGAGTGAGAATGAGTGCAGAATAAAAGTGTGTGTGCCGTACTCTGACTCTTTCGTCCAGCTCTGCTGTCAATGCCTCAGTCGTGTCAGTCTCTAAGAATAACACAGAAAGACATCACTATATACACACATCCACAGAGAGACTATTAATTCATCATATTTACCAATGACGGTGGGTGTAGCCCCTGCTCTGATGCACTCCAAAGCCACCTGCATGACCTCATGACGGAGTAATCTGGCATGTGAACCGCCCCCTGTCTGTGGCTCTGCCCTGAAAAATCATGTGTGATTCAGTTAGCAGATGCTTATGTTCAAAGTTTGATAGATTTAAAGGGTTAGTTCACCCAAAAATAAAGATTAGCATGTTACTCACCCTCAAGCCATCCTAGGTGTATATGACTTTCTTCTTTCAGACGAATACGATCAGAGTTATATTTAAAAAATGGTCTTGGCACTTCTAAGGTCTATAGTTGTAGTGAGTGGGTGTTTCCCTTTAACAGTCCAAAATAAATAAAATAATAGTAATAAAATGGAGGGGGTGAATAAAGGTCTCTTTTAGCGAATACATGCATTTTTGCAAGATAAATATGAATATTTCAAATGTAATAAACTACTATATAGATTAGAGACGATTAGTCAGCAGAAGTGAGAGAAAAATATGGATATTCATCTTTCAAAAATCACTACAGGAGGACTTTACTCGTTCCCCAGGGGCCGTGTGAGCCACTTTTATACTTATTACATTTGTGCACACTTTATTTGTTAAAAGGAAACACCCACCCATTACAATGACAGAGCTTTGCCAGGACACTTTTTAATATAGCTCTGATGGGATTGATTGGATTCGACTGAAAGAAGAAAGTCATATACACAGCACACAAACAAACGTACCCCTTAGCAACTAGGACTTTTAGCACAAGTAGTAAGATTTAATAGATCAACATCAGTAACCAAACAATAGCACTTTAAGTAAAGTCAACAAAAAGAATTAAGTTAGCACGTTTGTTAGATTTTTAAGTGTATGATAGCTTTTGAGCTTGAGTAAAACACTTAGAGTAAACCTTTAAACAATACTCTGGCTCTTTAGAAACGGTGCCATGCTCCCACATTTTCTGCTGCGCCTCCTCTTGTTCCTTGTGGCTCTTCTGGCTGGACTCTTTCACAGTTTGGTCAAGAGTTTCTTTAATCTCCGCCAGAATTTTTTGGTTGTCTTCTGCCATTTGGTCAAACTGCTGTTTAGCCTCTGTTAGCTCAGCATAAACATGATGAGCCTGGAATAAAAAATGCAAGAAAAAACGGTTTTGTTCAGTCATTATAAATTTGTAGGCCACAAAGCTAAAAATAAGCTTTTGTTAGCAATTCATGTTTAATTTTTTAAATATGACTGTCAACTCATGTTCGTGCAATGACTGTGTGTGCAATTCATGTTGTAGTACAAAAAAAGTGTCTTTAAGCAATGTTTTCAAACTTATGTTTTTCTCAGTAAACCTGTTGTATAACAGCACTGAGAAGCCGAAAATATGCTGATTGTTCTTGTCTTTCCAGGAGGATTGAGATCTCTCGCTCCCTCTTCAAAAGGTCATCCTTCAAAATCTCCAGCCGAGCTTGAGTTCCATCTAGTGGTACATCTGCATCGCTGCTGTCCTGTTGGTAGAGTTCAGTCTCACATTGCATCACATCAGTAAAAATCGATGCTTGGTAAATACTACAACTTGTCCTGCTTGCCTGGGAATGAAGATATTCTTCACATCTGGAAGTGTTTTTTTAATTGATTTTCCTACCTTTTCTTCAGGTGTATTTTCTGGTTCTTTTTTCTCCTGAATGGCCTCAAGCACCTCCTGGACCTTCCCCATCTCTTCTCTGGCCAAATGCAGCTCCTGCAGTGCTGTTTAACAGACAGAGACTGAAATACCACCAGCTACTCTGAGTTTTCAGTCACGTCTCATCATTTGTGTTTTTAATCTTGTAAACAGCGTACAATAACAACCTATACTCTTACTTGATGCCTGGTGTTTGTAAAGGAGGTCCAGTCGTGAGGAGAACAATTCCATCATCTTGTTCTGTAAAAGTTTCCACTGATGCTTTTAGTCTCTCTCTCTATAATATACATACACAGCAGTATATATTGTGTTTGTGTCACCACCACAATCTGATACCTTTTCTGCATCCCACGAGGCCAAATCTTTTAGGTTTCTCTCCTGAAGCAGTTTGTGTTGCCCCTCAAGTTTTTCATTTAGATCCTCAAGAGTCTGATCCCAGGTAAATTAAATATTGCACAGTAAAAAGAGCCAGATAATAGTTATAGCCCACTATACATGTTACTAAGATTACATCATGTGTTTCGGTTTAGCCCTGAATTAGTAGTTACACGTTTTGTCTTCAAGTCAATGAGAATTTGGGAAATTAAGGAAGTAAAACCAATTTGATGAAGCTTGTGACTCACCTTGACCTTCTCCTCCCAGTATGAGTTTTTTCTGGCCACCTTTTCCTGGTAAATTTCTAGAATTCTCTTCAGGGTGTTAAGCTTATTTTGGTAATACATCCTTATTCTTAGAACTGTTTTTTCCTACACAAATGAATATACTTAAGCATGGATAAAATCAAAATGTAGTTGTTGTTCGTCTAACTAAACGTTCAGTAAACGTTCACCTGATTCTCTCGTGATACTGTGAGAAAGTTCTCCTCCAGTTCTTGAATCATCTTCTGATGTCTGCTCTTCATTGCGATCATATCATCTCTTATCTGTTGATATGGTAACAGTCATATACACCGCTAAAATACATAGTGGTCCTTTTATTCATTTATTTTTTAAAAATATTTATGATAAATATGAAATAATTTACCATTAAAGGGTTATTCCACCCCAAAGTGAACATTTTGTCATTCCAAACCTGTAAAAGCTTAGTTTGTACCCCAGTCATTTTATATGAAAATTGGGAGGCTTGTGACTGTGCCCATTCAATGCCAAGTAATGAACACTGTCAAGGTCCTGAAAGTTATGAAAGTTCTTCAAAGACACCCGTTTTTCATCCAGAATAGACAAACTAAGCTATTTAAGGGTTTGGAACAACATAGGGGTAAATAAAGAAATGAGATTAATGAAGAACTTTTCATTTTGGGGTGGAGTAACCCTTGAAGAAAAAAGCCACTTTGTAAGTCTTGTAAACCCACAATATCACTTGTAAAACTTTTTATTATAATAACCATATTAATGCATTTAATTAAAATAATCGAATAACACATTTGTGGTTTAGTGTTGATGAAGAGGTACTTGAGCCTTACTAATGAAGGTACCTATGTCAAAAAGTTGAGAAACGCATCATCCAAACAACATTTCTTAAATGAGTACCTTCTTTAATGCTAACAGTTCTGTATTGGGCAAATGAAACAAAAATGACTGAAGGTGTGTACCGGAGCCTGTTGAGATTTGTCTTTTTGAGAACTAATATATATTCTTGGTTTTGAGTTGTTTAAGAATGTGTGGTCATGAATAAGCCTTGTAGAACCAACAACACATGACATCAGATGAGGCGTCTCATCCCCACCCCATGGCCCCAAGACAGCAGCAGGAGTGACGAACATGTGACTAATGCAAGAAGCAAACCAAAACTCTTGGATAGCAAAAATAATGCATTCTTGACCAAAACACTTAGTTTAGCTTATGTCTGATGGATACATCTATTTATAAATACAAGAAGGAAACAATGCATAGTGCACAATAGTCCTTGAAGGAGTGATGGCTACATACTTGGGTTATGCATAGCTTGGCAGAGTCATATGGGATAAACATCTTGACAACCGTTGGAACCTCATCTTCAGGATACCTTACACTTGCACTCACAGAAGACACATTGGGTGCTGTGATTAAAATCGCATGGAAATGAATACATTTCGATCAGGATTTAAGTATGCCAAATCTCACTAGGCGGGACCTACCTTTACCACTGCGTTTTGGACAATGGGGCCGATCTGAGCCGATCCAGCGCTTGAACGTATTCCATCTGAGTCTACCTTTCCTCAGCCATGAGGCCTCACATTTAGCTGCACCTTTAAATATTAACACGCAGTTACAGTGATATTTAACTCTTTATGCTCTGTTGGGGAGTCTGGAGCTTGTTTTACAAAACCTCTGTGAACGCTTCCTCTACATGGGGCATATATCAGTGATAGTCTTTTATCTAGTATTGATATGCCAAACAACATGGTGCAGAAAATGTAGATTACAGTAACACAAGGTTATTAGCTAGACTGGTAAATGAGGTGTATTTATCTTATACACACATATACAATTAAACAGTACCATTCAAGTACAGAAATGTATTTTATTTTTTTTACACAGTTTTATAATTCATTTTAAATATGATATATATATATATATATATATATATTTTTTTTACAGTTTTACATATTGTACATTACAAATACATTGTTTTAGTTTTTAATTATTATTTGTTTATATATATTTTATGTTAACAGATTTAAGGTTTAATTAAATATGCAATTAAGTGAGAGTTGAGCAATTACTGTAATTACTGTATGCAATTTATTAAATTAACACTATTGTAATCTTTCCACAATAAACTACCTAAACATGTCTGTACATGACAAAACACATTCATATTTATACCTTGGGTTTGTCCACCCAAAAAAGTTAATTCTGTCATCAATTACTCACCCTTCTGTCATATGAACCTGTATTTTGTTTTCTTCTTTTCTCTGTGAAACACAAAGGGAACTATTTTCTAGAATGCTGGTAGGAAGCAGTTTTTGTCTACTAATGAAGTCGTTGGGACCCAAACCTGTTTGGTTACCAGCATTATTCAAAATATCTCCACAAAAAATCAAGGTTTGGAGTAAATGATGACAGACATTTAATTTTTCTGGTAGACTGTTCCTTTAAGTACGCAAATACAGAGATTTTTTTTTCACTTCTTTTTATGCCGTTTCTTCTTGTAACATTTTCAGTGGTATAAACATCAGGTTGAAATGCTTGTTCCGGATGTGCTCGCTTAAAAGACAAAAAAAAAAAGAAAAACGTAAATGAATCAAACATTTTTTAAAGGTTAATGTGCCTTTTTAATGTTTTAAAATTAAGTTTAGGTTAAATTTGGTTACATTTTAATTAGGTCAAGATATTTTAGATACGGTAGTGTTAAGATGTTATAAAGATTATTAGTTGTTTAGAGACAATATTTAGAGTTTAGGTTACATTTAGATTCTGGGAGGTCACAGTATCATTCAACCCACCTCTGTCTTTATCCTGGTCTAGAAGTGTATTATGAATGTTACATGGTCTGCGCCACTGGACTTCTTCTCTCAGATCAGGAACACTGCCTGGCAGTTCCTCTGAGGACACAACAGGATGAGAAAGTACCACTCGGGTGGAGACCACTGGATCATCCTGATATCGAGAAAGGTCAGTCTTCTCCCAGGCACCTAGAGACAGTGAAAGAAAAGCCATAGCCATTATGGTGTCGTTTTGAATCCTCATGAAGTAACTAGTATTTACCGAGCTTTGATGACTGACGATTTGAAAAAGTAAAAAATAGCTAAAAGATCATCTCAATACATTTATTGACCTCATTACTGCTTTTGGAATGAATTCTGTTCTTTAATAAACAGAACATTGATTACATTTTAACTAAGAAAATGTGCTATAACTTCACATTTGATTAAAAAGCAAAACTATGATGACTCATTTCAGTGCACCACTGATATATATAAACCACTGATAACATAAAACTCAAGTGATGTATTTAGATGAACGGAAGGAGTAGGCACGTTTGTGAATGTGATATTTACTTACGTTGTTTTGCTGCTGGGGCAACAGTATGGTTACGTAACTTCCTGCCCATAAAGTTCAAAGAAGTTTCAGAGAACACATTTTCTGCTCCTGAATTGACATACATTATGCCAGAGTGTTCGAATTTCTGTTCTGTTTGGAAATGATACAAAGCACACATGTCACAATGATACATTGCAACACTGTTTGCAGATTACACTCAGACGTGGCTGTACATGACACCAGCAGGATTCCTTCACACACACACAATCATGCAGACTTGCAATAAGCTATGCAACTTAAACAATAGCTTTTTCACAACTCATTTTAGAAATAAGTTCTATTTTCCCAATCTATCTGAATATGTATTTATTAAAAGAGTAAAATCATCCCCCAGTATATTTGATGTTGAAAAGCACCTTGGTAACCAGGATTAAAGTGAGGGTGTGAACACTCTTTTTGCTATATAAACAAAAGCTACCTCTGGCTATAATGAAGAGAAAAAATCCCACTGAAAAAAATTTGGTGAACCAGATAAACATTAACATAATAAGTGAAATCATTACTATTTTGACTTTACTTATCAGCATAAAGGCATCAGAAAATCAGAGGTATTACCTGGATTCTGGATGGCGCTTGACTGTGGTCAGTTGCAGGAAGACCTGGCTGGCAAACATAATAGAGAAAAACTGGAAAGATGCTGGTTTTTGTGAGGAACCAAACTCTCAACGCTTGTTAAATATTAACCTCAGTGGATGAGGTTTCAGGTGGGATTAGTTTGCCTGAATGGCCGACACAAACTACAGACTGTCATCAGGTTTCCAATGTGTGAGATAGAGATTGTAACTTGATCTTGACAGGTCTCTCTAGTACAACGCTAATGGAAAACCTGCATTGTTTTCATCCATCAGGTTTGTGAATTACTGTCTTGCATTAATAATGTATATATGTATGTATTACATATTTTTTCATGAATTGAGAAACATTATGGACATCATATTTTCATGACCTGCCTGGTCTCCATGCAACTGCATTATAAACATAAATAAATAAATATACATATATTAGTCTTTTAATTTGTCATAAAATGATAAATTGGTAAATTTAGCAAATCGGGGAAATATTTTATTAATAAATACATGCACTGCATTGTTAAACTTAATATACATTTCTTTCATAAATGACAATCACGTAATTTGTGGTTTTAACTAATAAACTTTTTTTACTTTTTAAGTAAAACATGTGCATTTTATATTAAATAATTCTACATTAAAGTCAAGTTATATTTAAACATATAGTTCCCTTTCAGTCGGTCACTTCGACGTCACGTCGAGACCGACGAATAGGAATCTCGCTTCGAGATGCCA
>JAUMHI010000040.1:4127069-4143226 GCA_032359435.1 Enteromius unitaeniatus | reverse complement strand
TTTTAAAAGCCTCAGGAATCTTTTGCAGGTGTTTAGAGTTAAATAGTTGATTCAGATGATTAGGTTAATAGCTCGTTTAGAAAACCTTCTCAAGATATGCAAATTTTTTGAGGTTTTCATGAGCTGTATGCCAAAATCATCAATATTAAAACCATAAAAGGCTTGAACTACTTCAGTTGTGTGTAATGAATCTAACATATATGAGCGTCTAATGTTTATCAGGACATTACAGAAAATAATGAACTTTATCACAATATGTTATTTGTTTGAGAAGGACCTGTAGACTCGCTGTGATTCCGGCCCTGAGCTGCAGTACCGATGTTATGCAGACG
The DNA here is from genome assembly GCA_032359435.1 of Enteromius unitaeniatus. Classification (NCBI taxonomy): domain Eukaryota; kingdom Metazoa; phylum Chordata; class Actinopteri; order Cypriniformes; family Cyprinidae; genus Enteromius; species Enteromius unitaeniatus. The sequence continues at coordinate 4,142,894 of JAUMHI010000040.1, read as the reverse complement.
GGTGGCGCTGTTGATTTATTGACTGTGAGCGCTCTCGAGGGCTGTATGTTGATTGGGTGAAAGAGTTCGTGACGTCAGGCGCTCCCGCGGAAGTACCGAGGATTGGAAAATAGAGGTTATGCTGCATAGAGCACAGCGGGTGAAGGAGACATTTACCTGTAAATACAGTAAGATATTTGCAGTTCTTGAATTGTGTTATTTGTGCATTTCAGTATAACACAGTGTCTGTTGTTCTTAATCCTAACTGTAAGTCTCTCTGAAGTAGAATATAGGCTATGTTGAGACAGAATGTAAATGAAATCGGTTTTTTTATATTTTAGGATCTAGCAGAATGTATATGAAACGTATCTAATAAGACTTGCATTAGTTATATCGGTTATATCCAGCTGTCTTGAATGAAAGACAATGAATGAATGAACCTCAGCTCTCTTTGCAATGCTAGTTTGTGTTTTTAAGGTAAGACACCACTGACAAGACCATTTTTTATACACTTCAATTTAAAATTTTGCTCTAATTTGATTCAATAACATGTATTCTTTCAAAGTGGAAAGTAAACATCCAATATATGTGTTTGTTATTATATAAAGTTGTTATTTCATACACATCTGTTTGCGACTGATTTCAAATACAAAGTCTTTAAAATAGATTTTCTCAAAATGAGTTTTTTTCTCATGCAGAAATCAAGAGAAAGCGTTTGTCAGAAATATTCCTTTTAATGGCACCTCCATAAACTAAATTTTACACTAAATCAGTTTTGTTTAAGGTTTAAATTTGTTTCTGGCTGGGTGTTGACAATATTTCCTGTTTCACAGAGGGATTAAAAAAAAAAAAAAACACCCCCACAAATATCCTCTATAAAAACCCTTAACTAATATGTCAACAAAATGAAAGGGGGATCTTTGAAAACCGGGTTTTATTTTGTTCTTGAAATGTATGCAAATTAGTTTGCCCATTTAAACATAACATTTGCAATATATAGTTGTTTTAAGTTTCTGTAATGAATTAACTTAACTTGAATTAATCTCACTGTATTCAGTATTCACCCATGATGTTAACTTACCAAATCCATGTCAAACTCTATACTTGTGTTGCTTACAGAGTACAGCCATGAGCTGAGGCTCCCCAAACCCGCCTTTCTCAATGATGAACGACAAACTGGTGTTCCTGGGTCTCCTTTACTTCATCCAGGGCATCCCGTATGGCCTGCAGTCGTCTTTGCTCCCAGTGTACCTGCGCGGTGCCGGCCACTCCCTCACCCGCATCAGCCTCACCAAAGTCCTCTATTTCCCCTGGGTGCTCAAGGTACTCTGGGCCCCTCTGGTGGACCGGACTGGCACCAAGCGCTGCTGGTTAGTGGGCACAGTGGCTGGTCTGGCTCTCACCTGTTTGGTGAGCGCTACCATCTCCCCTGATGTTCAGTACATAAGTGTAGCTGGCTCCCTGCTCGCTATGAACGTGCTGGCATCAGTGCAGGACATTGCGGCGGACGGAGCGGCCGTGCGGCTGCTCAGGGGACAAGGGGAGCTGGGTCTGGGAAACACAGTGCAGGTGGTGGGGTATAAAGCTGGCTCTGTGTTTGCTGGAGGGGGGCTCCTGGCTGTGATTGATGTTGCAGGCTGGGGCTGGATGTTTGCACTGCTGGCCTGTGTTTACGGCGGTGTTGCTCTATTTGTGTGGGGCGCCCCGGTGTTGGATGGAGAGTCGGCGCGGGGACAGGGAGAAGGACGGAGAGGGTCAAAGGATGTGATGCAACCCTGGAAAGTGTGGAGGAAGCTCATGTCTGTGCCAGGGACGCCATGGACCATGTTCTATGTTCTAACTTACAAGCTAGGTAAGATTGTATTAATTTGACATCTGATAGATTAAGTTAAAGGATTTCGATTTCTAAAAGTACCTTTTCATGTACAAACCATATGACTGAAACACACCTGTTGTTGAGTACTGAACTGACTATATTCACAAAGCTAACTACAATAGTGAGGTGATGGGAAAGTTATCAATGTTTTTTCCCGCCTCCCATTCTTTCATTTATGACCATGACTGACCACGAACTTGAAACTAAGTCTTGGTAGTGTGATGTCTGTCCACAAGATGGCAGTCTTGGCCTTTTCCATGCTGACACTTACTTTATTCTCAATGACTTCGAAGCCAAACATTGGAAGGAAACTATACAGAGTTTGGTTACCCGGTTCAGTTCAGAATGTCTGTACTGGAACTGATACTGATATAGATTGATGTCTTTCATTTAACTTTGCACCAGCGTTTTACCACAAACCTAACTTCTATATCATGACCTGAATCAGGAATATATACATTAATAGCAGCTAATGAATCACTTTCAAAGAGCCGAATGTGGTGTTTGGCACCAGAAGGGGATTATGCCTGGATTAGAGTCTCTTTGTGTCTGTGGTATTTTCATTGAAAACTGAATTTAGAAATATGTGCTGCACTGCTTATGTCAATGTATTTAGTTTGGGCTTCATTTGACTGTAATATTTTGTTCAGAACAATTTAATCAGAAAACCAAGCTTTGTGTGTTATGTGTCTCTTGCAAAGAGAGAGAGGTGACATGACACAGTAATCGGATGAGCTTCAGCAGACGGGACAAGCGGCAGCCCCCCTCTTAATCTGTCTTATAAGGTTTCTCCCCCGATCATCATCATAATCACTATTAAACAGCACTTCGGATGACACAAACTAGTTTACTAATGCATTACCATCTTAAAAGTGTAGACTCCAAAACATAATTTTCTTAATCAATATTAGTGACTTGATTTTCAGTTAATATATAAACATCTTTAAAATAAGACACATTTCCTTAAAACTAATTAGAAAAAAATATTAGTACTTATTTCAAAGAATATATCCTCTATTAAGTGTATTTTTCTTTTCCCATTGCTAAAATAAAATGTTCTTTTTTTAATCTCAAACTTTTTTGCATAAATCTAACAATACTTTTAAAACCAAAAACAACAAAAACGATTTGCCAGTGGGATAAGAGAAAAAACTATCAAGAAAAATTCTAAATGCATCTCTAGAAACAAGTCTACTAAATATTTTATACTGTTTTGTTTCTCATTTACATTTATTTAAGTAAGTTCTTTTAGGAGAGTGTACTTTTTTTTATTTATTTATTTATTTATTTTTTATCACTTTAAAAACTAGTAACAAACTTTTATAGTGAATATAGAATATTAGAATCTACAATGCCTTTATATGCTTTTACTGTTATTTATTATATGATCATAATTATTACAAAGGAATTCACAAACTAAAGTTCCTTGTTTTTTACTACAGTTTTAACTATTGATGGGCAACAATTAATCGCATCCAAAATAAAAGTTTTGGTGAACATAATATATGTATGTGTATATTTATTATGTATGTATACACACACATATTTAGAAAATATCTACATGTGTATATATATATATATATATATATATATTTATTCATAGGACTTATTTTATATATAAATATTTAATATATAAACCTATTTTTCTTTAACTATATGTGTTTGTGTGTGCGTTTTAATTTATATACATAATTAATATAAACAGTACACAAATATATACCCAAACACTTTTATTTTGGATGCAATTAATTGCGATTAATTATTGCTCAGGGCAAGGTTTTTTGGATTGTAGAATAATGGGTCTTACAAAGATGACAAATCAATCACAGTTTGCGTGAAACGCATGTCTGTTGCATCACATGTTGTTACCAAAATGTGTTAGATACAGTACATAGGTTCTCTCAGCCCAAGCGTTGATAAAGGGTGATAGGGGGACAGTGGTGGGATGGAGGGGGCTGGTATTGGGCCAGACGTGGCGCTTCCCTGGGAAGAGTCCAGCTGGAGACGGGAGTGTTCATGTGGGGGTTAAAGTTGGATTCTCTATGGGAGTAGAAAGCCACTTTTGCTCTGTCTCTCTGTCTTTCACTCTCCTTCTCCAACTGTGTATATATATATATACATAACACACACTCATACACACATGTAGATCGCCTGATGCTGCCCTCCCTCTGTCCCACACAGCAGGGGCCAGGGAACGGAGGGGTATGTCGGGGGGATGGAGGGGTGACGCGAGCAGGAGGCCAATATTTTCCAGAGGGAACGCAGAGGACTGCAGGGGGGATGAATTAATGAACACCCACCACATGGTCAACTATGAGAGAGTGAAGGAGAGAGGGATGGTGGGGTGCAGGGGGCATCGGGTATGATGAGAAAACGCGTGATGGAAAGCCCAGAATACCAAGAAAGAAGATGAGTAAAGTATGTGATGTCTTTTAGTTGACCTACATTGTTTCCCCATTGTCTGGACCATTGTGTAACTCGGGTGTGAACATTAAAACGCATTCTGTTTAGATATGTGAGCTTACAGTACATCACACTTTGAATAGGATGCGTCTCCGTTCCCTATCCATACCACTGTATCTTCGCTCACATTCACATAGTTAGTGGTGCAAGTGATAGTTCTCCATGCTTTTGTTTCGTCCGAACAATTATGTCATTGTGTCCCAGAATGTAAAGGGAATAACCTAGACCTTTGCGGATTCTAACCTTAAAGGTCCATAGAGACTTGGTATGGGGCTTGTCGTTGGTTGAGGAGCATTTACAATGGAGTTGTGTGACCTGCTCAAGTACACACAGATGCAGATACACACGGCATAGTGACCTGCATGAATTGGGAGGGGCCCAGGTTCCTCGGGCTGTTCCCATGCTGAAGACTCTGGGGACTTTGAGGTGCATCGTAATTTTAGTGCTGGTTTTAGTCAGCATCTCTAACACTTTTGAAGTTTAGTCGAGGTGGTGTTTCATTTAATTGCATCCTCGAGTTGCTCCAAAGCTGTATGGCTCTCTATCTTCCGTGGGACACAAAAGATGAATATTTAGACTGAATAAGGACCGGAGCTGTCAAGCTTTAAAATATTTTTTTTTAAAGTAGTCCATTTGATGTATTCACTGTATTGTGCAGACTGAATTGTTATTCAAATTTAGCTCACTGACAGTTAACAATCAACTTGAAGGGAAGAACTTGAAGAATAAATCGCTTGCATTTTAGTTTGTCCATCACACCAAGCTGTTTTTTGTTTATTACCTATTTTCTGTCATAATCGTTTGTCCATTTTTGTCTTCTATCGTCTATCATTTTGTTATCTATCCTTAAGTGAGGTGAACTGATACAGCATCCCTTTTCTCTCTCTCTCCTCCCAGTGCCTCCCCTTTCCCGCTTTCCTCCGCTGTGTTTTTGTGGATGTCTAATGAAATCCCATGTGAAATGGACAATTGTTGCTCTGAGATTATTTATAGACATAAATAAGCAGCCTTGTTGTTTGTTTTCAATCCCTGCTTAAAAAATAATTAGTTTGAAGCAGCGTAGGAGAAAAAAAGACTGAGGAAGAAAGCTGAAGCGTATGTCCTAGCAGCGCATATGAGACCATCAGCAGCATCTGAACTGTTCAGTCATCATCTTTGGTGTTTTGTATACATTTACACTTCCATGTTGACACAATGTACACAATTTGTTCTGCAGTGTTCCCTTTACATGCATTTTCAATTGTATTTATTGTGGTCCATATACTGCTTTTCTATAAGAGTATATCTTTTTTATTATATTACTTATTTAAAAACATTTAAGTAATAGTATTATTAATATAATACTTAAGTGTAGTTTAGAAGCCTTTGTTACTGTGGTGATAAGTGGTTCTACCCATGGTTACTATGGTCTTAAAGTAATTAATGGTTATGCTAAATATTCTCAAGGATTAGGCTGTAACTGACTATTCTGACATTAGTCAAAGCAGTTTTTAATGCTTCTTTGTACAAACTGCAAAGTGAATGTGACTGGCTCCTATGTGTTCATGCTTATATAAAACAGCATCCTTGTTCTTTGAACGCATTGGACCTGGGTGTCATAGCTGTCTCATATGAAGAAAAGATGCGCCGTATGTGAAAAACGAGTGCCGTTGTTCGTTGTTGCCACCACATTACAGACTTTACAACATCCTTTACGAATTTAGTTCTACTGTCAGACTCAATCCCCCACAAAGAAGCGATGTCAAAGCGCTCACGTGGCGCTGTCAGCGACCGTAGCAGAACTCCGACAGAAGCGTCTGATTTTTGATTTGATTTTCTGTTTTTGTTTCTCACCGGTTTCATCCCGGGGACCCCGGAAACACAGTTTCTTTTTGACGGCGGTCTCAGAGCTGTCAGTCAGCGGGCTGTCTCGCTGTCGAACTGAAGGCAGACTCCATAAATAATGACAATGGCGTTAAATAATACACGGCGACGGGTTAGCGAGGCCTCTGTGTACCCGCTATCATGCAGCGACGCAGGACTCTGCGCATGTTCACTGGCAGCTTTTGTTTTTGTCACATTAGTCTGGGTTTAAGTGACAAACGCTCAGAAAATAAGTGACTGGAAGGCAAGGACTCAAGTGTGAAAAAACGTGGCCTCTGCTCAGGTCATTACTTTTTTTCCGTTCTCGGATAACAAGTGTTTTATTTTGACTAGGTTTGTGTGGTGTGATCTGTGGGTGTCTTCAGGAGTTTAACACCAGTTTTGAGAAAAGTCTGATGCAATGTGATAAGAGTCCAGCGCATTTTCAATAATCTGCTCCCTTTTCTTGGTCTTGTTTGTTCTGAAAGAGCGTTTACAGTCATTGAACTGTGTGCGTGCTGATGTAATCTTATATTTTCTGAACAGGTGAACAGGGGGCCATCACCATGTTTCCTCTCTTCTTGCTGGACCACCACATGACGGCCAGAGAGCTCGGGGTGTGGAACGGGGTGGTTGCCATGGCTTTTTCCATCTGCGGCTCATCAGTCGGGGGTTTCTTGCTCTCTCAGTACAGGTAGGGAGTGTGTTTTGTTGTCTTCTTTAATAAAACGATGGTGAAACTGAGTCCGTTCTAGCTGCAACACCGTTTCCAGCCAAGTCACGCTTTGCCATTAATGTTGCAGGAATGGCGTTGGAAGACTTTGTTCTTTGGATTTCTCCTTACACCTTTTTCTATGCCCCTTCTCGCTTTATCGGTTTCTGTAGCCCACCATCTCTCTGTGAAAGAAACGCGGCCCTTTTCTTTTTCTCAGTGTTTTCTCACTATATCTCTCCACCCATCTCGGGCCCCAGGCGCGAAAGAAGGAGAGAGAAAGCGATAGAGAGTGTGTGTGTGAGAGATAGAAAGAGAGATAGTAATGGAAGTAAACACAGCCTTTTGTGGGAGCTGAGAGTAAAACAGGCTCAGGTGTGAGCTGAAAGGCCTCCAGGATGCATAAGGTTGGACTGCTTGAATAGAGATATACTTGTTGCCCTTGTTTACTGACCTGAGACCGGTTTTTACCAGTTATGTCTTGTAATAGTTAAGATAGGAGTTTGGTTGCCTAAACCGTTCCAAGAGCAGCCTTAGTCGCTTATCTTCCTCAAGCGTTATTGACTCATGGGCCCACACACCTGTTAGCTTTGAGAAAGGCATGAGGAAGACGATTTTGGAGAAAGACCTGTGCAGTGGTTCTGTCTTTATTTCATTCCAGACTTGAGGGCAGACATCCAGTCATGTATCAGAGTTTAAAATGAAATGATACTCTTCATACTGGACGTGTGCCATTTTCTCCAGGCTGGTTTTCTTTACCTTATGGTACCATGAAACAACATGCATTTTAATGCAGTTTTACCATCCGCTGGAAGGCATTACATGAGCTGCAGCACTTGACTCTTACGTTGATGTATACGTTAGTTTAAATGATGTAATGTCGGTCTATTAAAAGTCTCAGAGTAAAGTCATCTTTTAGTATAATGTCTCTGTGAACTACAATTCTCTAACCATCTAACCAAGTATTAGTGAGGTGATGCTGGACTGCAGATTGATATCATTAATCAATCCTACACTGCAAAAATTTCTAAAAATCACAGGGTAACCAAATACTTATTGACCTCAGGTGGAGCTGGGGAAGGTGGAGGGTTTCTGAAGTGCGCTGCAAACTGCTATTGCAAAAACTAGTCATATATTTGAATGTTGAGCAAAGAGCTTATTGGCTACCGCTACAGCATTGAACCAATCAGCCAATGTGATAATGATGTCATTTGGTCAGATTGGGTTAGACCTGATTAAACTACAGCGCCAATTAGACTTTCATGCCAGAGCTATGTAACTATTTGTATTTAGGGCCAGATTTACTAAACAGGGCAAAGTTGTAATTCCATAAATGCACCAATGGGAGGGGAACATTCTGCAGGTGATTTACTAACAATGCACACATTAAAGATTACAGAAGCTCCTGCAAATGCATATTCAGTACGGTCAGGCTCAAAAATAACTGTTTCCATGCCTATTCAGGGCTAAATTTTCACTGTGCTTCTTTCCTAAAACTAACAATTTCTAACCCAGAATTTAATCGAGAGGTTCTAGTTCTAAAACTTACATATAAAACAAATAACTTCTCCCAACATTCTCGCATTAATAAACATGCCTTCAAAATACCAGGTGAGCGGGACAGATGCTCAGTCCCAGACCTAAATATCTTCTCAAATCTTCTTACCTTTCTTTCTCTCACTCTTTCTTTCCCTTTCTCTGTAACCTCTCCCTCTCTTTCTGGTACCTTCATCTTTTTTCCTTTTTTTTCCCCCCTTCCTCTCTCTTTTGCTCTCTCTCTCCCTCTCTACGCTAAAGGCAGTGTCAGTGAATGGGGAGGAATGTAAAGTTTCAGACGCAGGAGGCTTGTTCATTCGACACAGTCGGGCATTCAGGCCTTGCTTCCCACAGATTGGGTTTCTGCCGTTGTCTGTTCAGGGCCACTAAAAGCTAATTTGGACACTTATCCCGGCCCCATCTGAAACGCCTGAGTGGCCAAAAACTGACCCCCATACACTGATCGCCATCAGCAATCTGAGAGTACGAATCTTATCGGGCCTAACCACTCGTGTGATACGCCTGTTTTAGACTCGTTTTCGATCTCTCACACCCTTCTCTCTCTCTCTCTCCCCGACTTGCTCGTTTTCCTCTTTAAGTCTGTCTGTCTTTCTTACAGCTCTCTTTCTCTCTCTCTTTCCTCTCATCTGAGTGAAATATGAAAGAGTGTTATTGAGTGGATGCAGGGAGGGTGTTTGCATGAGAATGATGGCAGATTGGCTTTCTGTCTGACCGGCTGCTGTTGTTGACTGGGTTCATCTAGATCTAAAAGGCTGGTTTAAGATGACAGACGATTCCTTACTCTTCTCTTAAAGTCCAGTTGACCTTTACCCAGATCTCCTTCGCTCTTTCTCGACTCGCTTTTTCTGTCAGAGGCCTTAGAGTCTACTCACATGGAAAGGACGTTCATATAAAGACACGGTTTTCTAATTTTAATGAAACAGTAATGCATTACTGATTAAAAATATTAGATGTGAAAAGCAGCACAGTAGAAGCCGTGACTCCAGACCCTGTGTTTGATTGACAGGGCCCTCCGGGTGTTCTGATTGGAGCTGGGAGAAATTGAGGTGTGTGATGGTCACTAATTAGCGGGGGGTTAATCAGCCTGCGGCTGTGGATCTTGGCGTGGTATTGATTATGTCGTGAAGGAAGTTCCCCTGAGGGATTTTTAACTGTTAATAGAGAATCAATTAGAGTGTGTAAGCAAACACACTGCATGTACGCATATCTAAAGGAGTGTCTCAGTGTGCCAGTCCTGTGTGTTTGACCTCTCATTAATGTCCTGCAATGACTGATCTGTAAATTAATTGCCTTTAGTTTGCTGTAATAAAATGTATTTTCTAGTGCAGTCAAACAATAAATCGCATGCGAAATTAAAGTTTTGTTTACATAAAATGTGTGTGTGTGTGCTGTATATATTTGTCTATATAGAAATACACACATGCATTTCAGAATTGTTATTTTTATTTCTATATTAAACAGACAGGTATTTTCAAAATATATACTGCATGTGTCTTTATATATGCATAATAAAATATACAGAACACAGACATATATATTGCAAGCAAAAACTTTTATTTTGGATATGATTAATCATTTGATGGCACTAATATTTGGTCTTGTTGATTTTATTTTACATTGCACTACCATTCAAAATTATGGGGTTGGTAAGAAATAATGATCAACGAGAGGGCATCAAATTCATTAAAAACAGTAACATTAAGGAAATATTATTACGATGTGTAATTACTGTTTTGTATTTTAATATATTTTAAAATGCAGTTTATTTCTGTGCTGGCTAGTTGAATTTTCATCAGGCATTACTCCAGTCTTCAGTTCTGATTCAGTGCTTAAGAAAAATTTCTTATCATTGTTGTAATCTGCTTCATATTTTTGTGGTTCACTTCTGTTAGAATTTATAATAAATAGAAACTTATTCATAAAATAAAACAGAATATATATATATATATATATATATATATATATTTATTTTTATTTTCTCAACATTTGTCTTTCCCTCTTTGGATTAATTTATTGTGTCCCCAACAAATAATAGTATTAATTTCTTCAAACAAAATGTATATGAGTTGATGTTACATTATATTGCATATCTATAGAGTTTGAGATAACAAAACAGAACTTTCTCTCTTTTATGTCCTCAGTATTGGTATGCTAATGAGACGTGTGTTTATGATGCGGACTGTCAGCATGGTCTTCCAGAGCTCACTTCTTGTAGTGCTGGAGCCCTCGCCCTTGATGAAAGGTAAGAAATGCTCATATTTGTCTACAATAAAGTATACAAACATGTTTACCAGCGTTGGTATTAGTGCAGACCTATTTAATTTTGGTTTGGTTTGCTTTCAATTCAAGAGGGTGCAGCTCATTTTTATGCTTTAATGCATTTATTACTTCCTGTCTGTACAGTTTGTTCATAAGAGCCAGGCAGCTCACCTGTACATATGTATATATAGAAGTGAAACTGACCTGTTCTCTTCTGAGCTTTCTACTGTTCTCCTGCATTTAAGCATCCATGGGGCCGTCTCTGGTTTCCAGTGTTTTCCACTGACAGGCTAAAGTGTCCATTTCAGCACCTTACACAGAGTAAACAGGTGTGAATAAAACTGCATGCGATAAAAAGGGAGGGTATTAATCTTGAATATCATTCAGACTTGCATAGAGTTCATCGCTGTGTGGTGAGATCTGAATGTGAAAATGTTTGAGATTATATTATTATTATTATTATGATATATATATATATATATATATATTTGGTAATTTAACTTCAAATAAAATCCAATGGTTAGGATAAGACATTTGCCTAAAATTTTTTTTTTATTTTTTTTTTTGCAATAGAATTTAATTATCATCAAAGTATGTATGTGAAATATTTTCATATGAAATAATTTCATATATGTATATATATATATATTTAAATCATATTTATGTATTAGAAAATACTATGCAAATACAATAAAATCTAAAGATTATTTAGATTTTTTTTTCTTTAAAATACTTTTTAAAAGTCTAATTTCATCAGTTGCTCAAGGCTGTTTATTTTGTTGCCTTAGGTGTCTGTTTAAATAGAACGTCCAAGTACCAGAGGCTGATATCTAACCAAAGCTGAACTTTCAGTATTGATCCAACCTTAGATCAATGTTCTCTCTTTTCTGAAAATTATTTAGAACTTTTATTCCATGAATCTTCTGCAAGAATAGATGTAGATATGTTAACCATCTTAGTCCTAGTCCTTGGATTCAGCACAATTCAAGCTAAATTTTATGCATGAGCTGTATAGAAGTGATCATTCAGAAGTTATGTCAAACATACTCTCTCTCAGTTCAACTTGCTTAAGTGGATTTGCGTTTCTGTTTCTGTCTGCCGAAGCCAACGCTATTTTACCTTGAGTATTCTCACAGCTCCCTTTGATAAATGAATAAACCCATATTCAAACCCTCTGCCTGTTTCTCTTTTTTTCTTGTGCCGTCTCTTTCTCTCACAGGTGCTTTGAATGTTTATTTAATGAAAATGAAAAAAAGGAAATGGGGGAACTCTTGCATTTTAGCTGTTTTACTCAGTATTTTTTGCCACTGTATTACTTCTTCCCCAGGATGTCGTGGCTTTTTAGTCAAGATGTTTTTGTCAGCGAGCTTCTGTTTGACAACTCCCTCATCTCTCTGTCTTTCTTATTCTCTCTCTCCCCGTCTCTCTTTCTGCCACTCTCCCAAACGAAACGGAACAAAGCAACTCTGTACCCCAATCTAACCCCCCTCAAAAAAAAAAAAAAAGATAAAGTTCTGCAGAAAATATTTTTCAATATTGTATGAGACTGGATGCCTCAGAAGAGCTGATTTTCCTTCCTGTGGTTCCTGGGTAAGTAATGGAGAAGTCTTGTTAGGCAGAACTAAACATTCCGAGTGAATAATTCAGATGGAGCTGGATGTGAAAGCTTAATGATTTTTATTTTATTTTTTTCTGACAAATGGGCTTCTGGTAATGATTGATTTGAGATTTATGATTTTTAGAGGCATTAATGGTAGTCTGTCTCATGCTCTGGTTGGACGTTATTGTGAATGAAATAATCAGCTTCAAAAAGACACTAGAACTTAAGTGTCAATCGGGGCATCATGTAGAGTCAGATTTAAGTGTCTGTTAAGTGTAACTACTAGTCGTTTGACTTGGTTCTGTCTGCATAAATAATAGTCTGGGAGAGCTCAGTCTAATAACTAGCAAGTCCTGTTCCTTCTAATATAGGTATGACATTATCGAGTATAAGTTAGCAAACATCACTCTTAATACATGTAAAAATTCTCACAGTGTCTTCTTTTCTGTTACGTTGGTGCATAATTTGTCTGTCTGTAGGTCTACAGAGACTCTCACAGTTTCTTATTTTTTGTCATTTTGATGTATGCTTTTCTTGCAAAGTTTGCAAAGTTAAGTTTTTACACAGGCATATCAACATTTTGCACTGATTTGCACAGAACAGGAGATTTTTTTCCATATATATATATATATTTTAATTTAATGTTTTCAGTTTTGGTTTTGTTTTGTTTTTTGTTTTGTTTTGTTTAGTTAGATTAGATGATTACTCAGTACAAACCTGGTGACCAGTCTTACAGAATGTTTTTTCCCAATGAGATACTTCATATGCAGTTCAATAACCGTAAGATTGACTACCAAATCGAAGAAAAGAAAGAAACATTGGACTGCCAGAGGATTATTGGTTCCCTCAGCCCATCTTTCAGGTTATTTTATACATCCAGAATTCAAAAATGGATACAGACACTCATTTTAAAACCCTCTTTTTGCAACTTTGAGCACCAAGCCCCAGAAAATACAGCCACAAGAGCAGCTTCTTTTCACATGCCATCTTTTTTCACAAACAGCTAACAAAGTCAAATCTTCAGTGCAATATTTCGGAGACATTATGCATTTTTACAAGTCACAAATGCAAACTTAAAGACAAGCACACGCTGCAATGGGTGGTATTGTATTTATGTGGATTGTGTCTTTCTCCTTCAGGTATGGCAGTGCTGAGTCTGAGTTTGCAGCATTTCATCGCGGGTCTCATCACCACTCTGACATTCACCACGATGATGAACTGCACACAGAGAGCTGAGGAGAGCATACAGGTATCACACATTACCCTCTTCAACTGACCGCAGCTCTTCATGCTTCCTGACAGATCAGAGCGAACTGCTTAGCGGCAGCACACGTGTTCACCTAAGGTCAACAGCGTGACAAATGTTCTGTGTTTCTCTTCAGTTTCAACAGTCAAACTCTGAAGACAATAAAACATTCATCTTACAGTTTTTGATAGTTGTTGACAGGTAGAGTCTCAAAACAGGCTGTGAGCTGCAGAAAGCCTGAGAGTGTTTCCTGTCTGCCTCATACGTGAGCACATCACAGCAGTCAAAAGCTCATTTATCTGTCAGTCAATAGCTCCACTCAGAGAACTGAGCAGTTTTCACACTCTCTTTAGCTCTGCACGTCAACCCATTTGAGCTCATCAATCACCTACAAAGCATATGCATCAGAAATTCACATTCATAGATTCTGCTTTTTTTCTAATTTTAATTGATCAAGATTTTATGTTTGGTTGTAGAAGTAACCCAGTGGTCTGGGTGCTCTGACACATTGAATTGTGGTTTTCATGTGAGCAATGCAAGTTTTAGACTGATTTGTGTAATTTTTCCGACCCCGTTCCTAAATCTTCTGCATTTAATGGTAGCAACTATTGGTTCAGTAACTTGTGTACACTGCTGTCTGAAAGTATGGGGTTGATTTTTTTTCGATTTTTTTTCGTTTTGTAAGTGGTTTCTCATCAAGGCTGCATTTATTTTGATTTAAAGTGCACTAAAACAGAAATATTGTCTTAATTTGGTGCTCAAGAGACAATCTTCTTGTTGATAAATAGAAAAGTAAAAAAAAAAAGATTATTATTTGAAACTGAATTATTTTATTTATTTATTTTTTGATTATTTTTATGCATCCTTGCTGAATAACTTCTTTCCCAAAACTTTAAATAAATACAATTCTGGTGAGGATATTTTTACTGCATTATGCGTTTAATTAAAAAAAAAATTATGTGACAAAAAAATGTAGTCATGCTTTTAATTTTGTTCTTTTCTTTAAAATTAAAAATAGTTTTTAATACTTTTATTTCTCAAAATATTGTATTTCTCAAATATTATTCTAATTATATAGGTAAAGTATGAGTTTCATGCTGCAAATCTGACTTGCAGTGTGAAAGTCCCCTAATCACTATCTTGCGCTTTGTAAGTGCATGGAAATAAAGCAGTAAATGCATCTTGTAAAGTATATAGCTTGCAAAACAAACTTTATGCAAGGTGCATTAGGTGTATTTTTCAAGCTATATACTGTAATTTTATCCCACGTCAGCCGCTGCTTCAGTGTCACTTTTACAGTGTAAAGACATCCTATCTGTCTGTCAATAAACAGTCCATCCATACAAGCTCTATTCTTCACAACAATCAGCTCCCTACAATCAGTTTGTCCCACTAATTTTGTGTTGCCTAATTTCTGTCCTTGTTAGTTCACTTGTTCATTCTTTTTATTTGTTTATTTAGGTGTCCCCTAGATGATAAACTGTAGTTCTCACTGTTCATAGATATCTCTCCCCTCCCATGTTCTCTTGTTTCATTCCCTCGTTCATCATTGACATGATCGTATTGTCCCGTTTAAATGGGCCTGCGCTTCTTGCATGTGATCTTTCACTGCTCTCTCAGCTATTTGTCACTCCATCAGCTCACTACATGCTGAATTAATGGCGCTAACGAAACTCATTAAACAATAAGAGAAGTGTATGTTTTCCCTCAGTCTCTAAGCAATTAAAAGCTTCACTTTCTGAGGAAAAAAACCAGGAGGAGGATTGTAAACTGTAGGTTAATTCAGATGTTCCTATGACATACATACCGTAGCAAGAGCAGCTTGTGTGTGTTTGTGTGTGTTTGTTTTAAGGTGGTTTTAGCCGACTGAAAACCGATACTGTGAATGTTTGTGAAAAGGCCCTGGAGGGAGAAACTGAACACCTTAAACAAGTTTGTAGGAATAAAGGTACTTCACTTAACTTTAGTGCTGGGGCCATGTGAAGGAATGGACTTGGCTTTGCTTTCTCAACTTGTGTGCTAAGAGTATGGAGACAGTCTCTGGCGAACAGACAGGAGAGAGGGATTCAGACTGCTCTTTGATCCTCCTGTTGGAATTGTTTTGATGTGAGGCAAAGTTAAAAATTAATAAATAAGAGTCATGTTAAAAAGTCTTTATTGCTTTGAAAAGTAACACATGTGAAAGGTCAAAAGCAAACATTTCATCTGTGTGCATGTAACATCCACACCAGATTCAACACCAGGCTCCACCCTCACAAGCACCCAACGTTCACAGTCACCTGAGTACTAAT
>JAUMHI010000040.1:4101603-4115393 GCA_032359435.1 Enteromius unitaeniatus | reverse complement strand
CTCCTTTAGTGGACTTTGCTATCCTTGGTACTACCAACAGTCCAGAGTTTTGCGATCTTAGGGATCGTGATGGATTGAAGCGTGTATTTTATATTGTATGGCTTCAAAGATATTTGAATATTGCAGACCCCTTTTATGATGCAGCCAGTATTTATTTCTATTAATTTTATTTTACTTTTCCTTTCTTTTCTTTTCTTTTTTAATTTATTTTATCTTTTTTAATTAATTGTTATTGTTGTAATTTGTTTATTTATTTAGGCTCATCCAATACAGTTTAAGACTATGCTTACACAAGGCTTTGCTTCTTCACTTTGAGACATTATTGGGAAAAACAAGGCTTAAATTGTGAAGTGGCTCAGATCTCTGGCAACGCTGTCTCACTGATACAGTCAGGCAGCAAGAACACAGAGAACAGTCTCACTGTGACTGAGGTGTGAGGAGTGGAGGTCTGTGTGAAACGACAAACCATGTCCACTCACATTTCTCTCGCTATAAGTGTCTAATACATTTCTGAAATGTGTTTGCTGTTTGTTTTGTTTGCTACAACGTCTTCCTGAATAACTACTGTAACTAAAGTTCCAGCTGCAAGTAAAACAAAACGATTTTACCATGTTATTAATTTAATTACTGTGTTGAATGTGATAGAGGTTGGTATTGAAGAAATGTCCTGGTTAAACTGATTTGGACAGTGATGCTCCTCAGTGATGGGAAGGACCCTTAATTGGGCTAATCAGAGGGCTTTCAGTGATCTGCTCGTTAAGAGAGAGTGCCATCCTGCTCCTAATGCCAATGAATAGCCTGCCAAAACTATAAACGAGAATCACTCAACTGCATCACTGGACACAACAGAAACCAAGAAGAAAAGACCAGGCGTGAAATTCAAACATTAGATTGAGTGGTCAGTCTTTGGTCATCTGTGTGATCTTTCCATGTGAGAAAGAGTCACAGGTTTGGGTGGTGTTATGGGCAGTCAGCAGGCCCACATGGAATCATTGCCTGCAGATTTTTACAGAACTGACCCTTTGCTGAGCTCCGCCGTCCTTCGTTACTGTTGCTAACAGAACATCCCATCAAAATGGCCTAGAGATTTCTGTGAAGAGTGAAATGGTAAAAATTGATATGGCAATGTTCTCATGAGGGCCAAAATGAACCATGACCAAGCAGATGTTTTACTCCCCAGCTGTTTTACTCCCCAACCAAAAAAAAAGTCTTAAATCACATTACCATTCAAAAGGTAAGATTTTTTTATGCTTTTGAAAGATATGTTAACCATTTAAAGTAATTGTGGTCTGTATTATTATACTTATATAAATAATTTACTCTTGTGACAGGAAAGCTGAATTTACATAGTCTCACGACCAATTCGTACGAGGTGGCAAATTCGTACGACGTCACTCATACGATTAGTCTAATCCCCAGTGACAGGCAGGTTTAGGGGTAGGGTTAAGTGTAGGTCATTTTTACAACTTTTACAATACGTAGGATTTACCAAAAATCATGAATTTGAGGTTGTACGAATTAGCCACCTCGTAAAATATGTACGAATTGATGTGAGACTGGGTTGTAATTTTTTTAATTTAAGTACAATGTCTTACTATTATCAGTGCTGAAAACACTGTGCTGCTAAATATTTTTATAGAAACCATGATTTTTATTTATTTATTTATTTATTATAATTCTTTGAAAGTTTAAAAGAACAGCATTTATTGGTTACACTTTATTTTAAGCTCCAATTCTCGCTAATAACAAACCATATCTGCAACTTTTACCTCGATGAACTCCTAATTTGCTGCTTATTAATAGTTATTAAGGTAGTTGCTAAGTTTAGGTATTGGGATGGGTTAGGGATGTAGAATATGGTCATGCAGAATATGTGCTTTAGACGTACTAATAAATAGCCAATATGCTAATAATAGGCATGCTAATAAGCAACTAGTTAATGGGGAGAATTGGTCCCTATACTAAATTGTTGCCCATTTATTTGGGATAGAAGTCTTTTTTAATATTTATAATGTCTTTACTGTCACTTTTAATGTTCAGTTTAATGTTTCCTTGCTGGGAAAAAAGCAATTTCCTTCAAAAATAAATAAATACAACTTCTTTTTGGTTTTCTTTCTGATGAAAGTTGGCTTTTACTTGACTCCAAGTAACTGAGAAAAAGGAAAGAGCATTGGCATAACATAAATTGTGTACAGTGACTCGTCATGTGAGCATCGTTCTGAAGCGGTGGGTTGTTGGTGCTGAATAAGACAACCCCTTTGTCTGGTAATGAGAGAGAAAGTGCATCTAGAGATTTCCTCTCTCTGTCCTCCCTTCACCTCCATCTCTTCACTAACACTTCCCTCCCCCATCTACCCACTCTCATTAGGGCCCTAATTGCTCTGTATTTGTGTAAAGTGTTGCATTTAAAGAGCATTAACTGTAGCGTGGACTACAGTTGGCTGAAGAGATGCCAAATAAATAAAAAAGTGCGTGGCAGTGCTTCAACTGGTTGCCTCGGCCATTACTATTCCTATTTAATAAAAAGTCTGATTGTGATATTGTGAAAAATAGAAAATGTGAAAGTTATAATGTAATCAATTTTATTTGTATTATTATGTTAGAAAATTCTACACATTGACTAAAATTAATAGATGAGGGAAATGTTTTGTATTTTGTGCTAGTTATAGCATTAATGCTAACTTTTAGAAAAAAAATATTATCAAATATATACGGAATAAGTAAGACTAACAATGTTTAAGAAAATGAATTAATTTGGCGTATTACCTCCCCCTTGTTGATATCATTAGCTTGGTGACTTTTCTGGTTACTCCAGCAGTTATAGAGCTTCTGCAACATTGCGCCAACATGCAATTTCTACACCTTTTGTGATTTCAAATGTTAAAGGTGGAGAAAGTGTTTTTTTAGGATTCCCACGTGTGTCGTTATCGGCAAGACAAAAGAGTGTTTCATGTTCTTGTACTGTAGTTGGGCATGTTACCCCTGCTGATAGTGGGTCAATACATTGTTTATGTAAAACAAAAGGATAAATGTGATGTCGCGTCTAGACAAAATGCAAATGAATGTTGATAAACCTTTGTTTGATAGCGTGTTTGCCGAATGTTCACAAACAAATTGCATAAAAACGTCTTTATGATTTAAAATACCCAGTTTTGGCAGTTGTGAATATTATGCAGCAATTTTCTGTTTATTTCAGTCTGTGTTTCTGTCTGGTTTGTTATTAAAAAACCATTAGGATGAATTAGTTTGGATCCGCAAACATTACCCATGATGCCTCAGAAACATAACTGGTAAATCTTTTAGTCAAAACAACAACAGCATGCTCTTTTAATTACTCTGAACTCTGCCCTTTCTCTTTTTCAGTCCGCCGCTGTGACACAACTAATACTTCATTTCCCTCAAAGGTGGGAGAAGGATGTGACAGCATCATCTGCTCTTTCTTTGGCGACCTGTCTATCACTCTCAGGTTTCACTATATTGTCTCTTTGTACTCTGCAATGATCCACAAACCATTAGAGACTAGCTCTCTGTCCGTCATCTGCCTCGGTCTCTTTGATACAGCTTTTCAAACAGACGACTTTCACTTCATATATACTATATACCTTTTATTTCTGATAACTCAAGTCTACTCTAGATCAGCACTGATCAGACGTGATCACAATCCAATCCGAGTGGCCTGATATTGATGAAGGGGTCATGAAATGTTAAAGGTCAGGATTGAGATGTATGTGTCTGTCCAAAGCCTCCAAAGCCTTGTCACACAAATGCTTCATTAATGAACCAAAAGCATGTGGACCGAGACACTTTCACACTAATTACCAAAGAGCAGAGAACGGTTGTAATGCTTTTTATTGGAATTCTTTCCTGCTATTTAAATTATTTAATAAAATAATAAACTTATGTATTTATTTGTATAGTAGGTGTTTGTTTTTTAAAGGTTATTCTGTTAGTAAAAATATAGCCTAGTAGGAGACTACTTGAAATACAATATAGTCAACTTTTGATACGAGAAACACATAGGTGTACTAACCTAATAATAATAATTAAACTGACATACTTCAGTAATAAGGACAAGGCTGTGCTATTAAATTAGTATCTAATAATGTTACTTGTATAAAATTTTACATGTTTATTTTTTGGTATGGTTCCAATTCTCTTAGATTTCAGTGGTCATATGGATTTAAAGAGCAAAAGTCTGTTTTTGCAGAAGAGTAGGTGACTATTCAAGTGGTAAACAGATTTTAAATATTTAAATATATATGTTACTTAAATACATGAATCAGCTGAATCAAAAATGTTGTTCATCATGTTGAGATACTGTAATATTAATTGTATTTTTTAAAACAATTTAAAAGCAACACATATGTAACGCTAATCATTTTAAATGTAGTTTTCCATTTAAATGTTCATATTCTAACAGAAAAGTATGTCAACACAGACAAACAAGGTGCTTATACTGGGCCATTGTGATACAATTGACACAGATGTTGCAGCCATTATAAAAAATCTTGTATGCTAGCCAAACCTATATCAGCATAGGCTGTCCATTTTTTTTTTTTTGATCAATAACATAGAGATAAATGTATGCAAGTTGAAATTTGCAGTCATCTAAACTTTAAACAATAGAAGAAAAATATTGTCCATCCAGAAAAGTAACTTTCATGCCAAAATCAGTGTTTCGTTGAAAACCTCTCCTGAGGAAATAAGCAGAGAGAATCCTACTGACCACGGAGCAACATGTTTTTTTTTTAACATTCTAAGGCCCGGTTTCACAAATGGGGCTTAAGCCAGGACTAGACATTTGTTAAATTAAGATATTTAAGCAACTTTTACAAAAATGCCTTATAAGAAAATATTGCAGGTATGCATCTTAACACAGAACAATGATACTGACATGTTTTAAGATATGTCAGAGCAAGATATTTTCATCTGAGACAGCTCAAACATGCAATTTAGTCTGGGACTAGCTTAAGCCTTGTCTGTGAAACTGGGGGTAAATGTATTTAATGCCACTTTAGATCCACACTAAATAAAATGATTAATTTCTTACTTTTATTTTCTTTTAAAAATATTCTCCAGATTTTTGACATGCATTTACTTGTCCTTTTGTTAGGTCATCATATATTTTTTTCTATATATTTAATGAACATTTTCCAACTTTAACTAAACGCCCAATTCTAAAACACAATCATATAAAAAATTAAGAAGCAGATTTAACCTAGGCCACTAGAAAGGAAAAGAAAAATTCGATATTAAAAAATTAAGTGGATAAACAACAAAGTATAACAAAAAGTACAGAGTGATAGCATAATACAAGTTCAAAATCTTATGCACACAGTTGGGGTACATGAACAGGAAAACTCTTTCATAGAATCAGTTCCTAAACTACTGATATAAGGCTTCCAGACATTACAAAACTGACCTGTCTGAGCTACCTTTTCATCATTAACATATTTTTCCCTGCTCCGAATGTCAGAATAGAGTCAAAGCTTTATCTGGCAGATGGGATAAAAAAATAAACAAAACATATTGCTGAGTGGATAAACTTAAAATGTTACAGTTCACCCTATGTTATAGCCGTCCTCAGCCTCCCATGTTTGAGTAAGCCTTTTTCAAAATATAATGTCTAACCTCGAATATGAGAACAGAAGGTTTAGATGTAATTCTGGGCGTGTATTGTGGATGATGAGTGCTCAAGAGATATGGTATTACTGGCAGCCTTTTTTAATGAAACATCTGTGCTCATATTCCTGCCTATTGAAAGCTCTTTTATCATCTGGCCTCAGAATTATTTAACACAATGACTAAAAAATGGCTGGTCAGCCTTAATGTGATCCAATCAGGGCTTTGCTGCGGCAGCTAATATGTAAGATTATTGTGTATGGCTGAGCAATAAATGTGAAAGTTATCAGTTGGAGAGATGATTGGTCAAAGCGTGCTTTATTTGTCGTGATGTTTGGATTATTGATCTGTTTAGAGATGGATTGTTCGCTCTCTTGTCATCTGAGAGGAAAGACAGACAGATGGCTGTCATTGTGTGAGCGCCGTTTTGCACATTCTCATAATGGCGGGAATCAAACGTACTAGACATATGTACTCCCCAGCAGGACCCAGCCACTGTAACTAATGTCCATACATCTGAACCCCCAACACACACACACATGTTTGTTGGATACACACTCGACCTACACTTTAGACAGCCTCATGAGACCAGAGGATGTGTATAGATTCTGGATGGTTTGTCTGGATGCAGTTTTAACTTGACATTTACTGTTTTGTCTTTGCGTAGAGGATGTCTTTTCTGGTTGAATATGGAAAGACTGACACAGCCTTGATCTGCACATCTCAGTTTCTGGGATTCTGCAGATCTTAAACATCTGCAGACGCCGATGATGAAAGCCGCAGCTTTTATTTCAGGCACACTTGTATTCGTTAGTTCCTCTGACTGTGATACTCAAACTGATTTTCTCCTACAGTACCTTGAGCTATTGTTCTTGATGGCATTAAAGTTTCCTTCATAAGATATTTATGAAGCCTATAGTGCATCAGTTAAATGCTCCCCTAGGATTACAACGTCTACTCGCATGTAAATGAAGAAGCAGGTTGTATGTCAGGATCTGATATCTTTTATAGTTTCGCCACTGAAAGCAAGTGAAAATTTCAGTCATGCAACAGTTTTGTGATGCAACAATTTTGCAAGATTTGTGGTCCAACAATACAATGTTTAATATAGAGTTAGCATTGTTAGGGTGTAACTAATTAGAAGTAGCAATGATGTTACTTCAATAAATTTTTCATGACTGTACAGTAGTCTCTTTTTTTTCTGTGCTCTTCTAAACAACCTGCTTTTTAGTGTTGTAGTGTTGGTTTTGTTCTTTAAAAAATTACAGGTTCAAGGCACTGCATTGCATTTGTTTTAGTAGTAAATCATACATTTAGGGTGCATTTGAGTTGTAATTAGTATACAGGTAAACCACTGAATTTATCAGCCCGAATATGAGAGATCTTGTAGCTGTAATCTGTAAACTCGTGTATGACAAAAAGGACTGTGAACAATTAAAACTTGCATGATTTTTGCCCCAGTTTTTAGTTTGAACGAGTCCATGCTGCACAGAAAACCGTTTATTGTATGAAGGGCACAACTAACATTTTTTTTTTGGCTTCAGAGTTGTGAACCTATCCTTATAGAGGAACTCAAATGTGTATTTTTTGCTGTTTTAAGCATATTTTAGAACATTGCATATGCATTTCCTAATATTTTAATGCATGTTTCTGTGCTAATATGCTGGGGTTCTGAGCAAATTGATAATATGTAATTATGTGATCCTCATTTATTTGGTGTAAAATACTTTTTTTTTTCTTTTCTTTAACCATTTACCTACACTACCATTCATAAGTTTAAAATCAGCAAGATTTGTAACCGCTTTTGATTGCTTATTAAGGCTGTTTTTATTTGATTAAATTACAAAAAAACAGTGAAATTGTGAAATAATATTGCAATTTCTAATATTTATTTCATATTTTAATATAATTTAAAATATAACTTATTTCTGTAATGCTGTCCTCATTTTCATCTGCCATTCTTCCAGTCTTTGGTGTCACATGACCCTTCTTAAATGTTTCTAATTTGCTAATTCTAATTAATATTTTTTGGAACCCTTAATACTTTTTTCTTTGATTCTGTAGTGAATAAAACGAACATCATTTATTCAAACATTTTATTATCTATTTAGAATAAACACTTTTCTTTTTAACTTTTTATTTATCCAAAGTCCCCCCAAAAATTAAACAGTGCCAACTTTGATTATAAATCAACATATTAGATTGATTTCTGGAGGATCATGTGACACTGAGCACTGGAGGTATGATGCTGAAATATCAGCTTTGTGTCACAGGAATAGATTATATTTTAAGATTTATTAATAAAAAAACATTCATTTGTAAAAATATTTTATTAAAACATTAAATATTAATTTGTAATAATATTTCACTAAATATTTTCCCCTTGTATTTTTGTTCAAATAAATGCAGCCTTAATAAGCATAAGAACATTTTTAAGAAAAAAATAAATAAAGTCATGTAGTTTTATACCAGCCTTTATCCAAGTCTACACAAACATCAGCAATGTTTAAAATTAAATCCAGGCACCAAATACCTGTACAGTTTTGGCCACTTTGCTAGTAATTAACTAAAACCACATCATATTGATAAGTTTTAACACACTAGCGTTTACTGTTTATTTTTGCATTTACATATTTGATCATAGCTTGCCATTGATAGGTATAACAAAAAGGTTAATTTCGGGTCCTGAGTATGTGTTAGTGTCTTCAAACAGGCTGATGCAAAATTCATGAGAAAGCATGCCTACGTATCAACACGTGTGCCAGTGTAACGTCCCCTAACAAGAGGCCTTACCCGTCTCTCTCTCTCTCTCTCTCTCTCTCTCTCTCTCTCTGTGTTTCTGTGCTGAGTGCCTAACTGTAGCTGACAGGCAGCAGCTCATTAAAGAAGACGCTCATTTTGTTTCTCTGTCCGCCAGCGACCTGGGACTCTGCTGAAGGGGGAGGCTGGGACCGGCTGCCCCAAACAATGCTACTGTTTGTCTGTGACAGGACGGCCTTACATCCATAGCTGAGGATTTGGTCAGAGGAAAGGGGGAGTGTTGGGGGGAAGGGGAGCGTGTATGTGTGTGTTTAGGGGGGCTGTTCTGTACTCTCCTGCACAAAGATATAATTAATGAAATGGGCAAATGGTACGAAAAATTGGCTCTTGAACATTCAGTGCTTCACTGACGTTACTATAGAAACGATAGTTTTTGTGTTTGTCCGTGTGCGTGAGATGTTAGAGACGGCTGAGTGACTGTGTTTTTATAAGTATTTGTCTTTGTAGAGACAGACCACTCTAGTTCGTAGATAACATGGGGAAATGAAGGAAAATATGACAACAGAATTTTATGGGTCATGCTCTCAGGAAATGTGCAAAGGTTTGTATAGTTATTATAGAATGTCAAACTAGTGTGGATGTTGTGCAGAATGTAGATATTAGGGGATAATATCAGAGTTTGAAGTCAATACAATATAAATACAAAAAAAACACATTACAAACTTTTGTTCACTGTTAATATATATATATATATATATATGTTTTTTTTTTTTACATTTCCAATCTGGAAATGGTATAACCATTTCTAATTAGTATTTACTCTTGCTCTACAGCTGCAGTGGATATATAATCCTAAACATTATTGCCTGTTTTGGTTCATTTGGGGTTAAAACTTTTTCAGTGGGTTTTAATACTACATTCATAATTATAATTGAGCTAAAGGCTATTATTATTAAACTTTGGAGTATTTTTTTAAAATTGCATTATACAAGTAGCTGGTTAAATGACCCACTACAAAAAAAGTTAATTACAGAACAAGTAAAAAAAACGAAATTTAACAAATACAGAAATAACATCTAATATAGAGTTACTTTAATGAGATACTTTAATGATATGTAGCCTATGTCTTATTGAAAAGATGACACATACAGTACATACTCACTCATACACACACAAACACACTTCTTTAGTACCTGAAAAGCTTCATATCTGGAGCCGAGAGCTTAACATTGTGTTCTCAGTGTCCCTGAAAGAGCTCCTTGCCCTGCAATTAACAATGATTATAGCCTCTTCAGTTCCTATTGCCAGTGCACTGAAGATTTTAATTTGTAGTTTAATTAATTTTAATGACATAACATCGGACTCGAAGCACACATAAAGAAAAGGATTGAACTGTACAAGAAAACAAAAACATCACAAGTTCCTTGCTGAGGGTTTAATGCACTCGGTGTCTCTGCACAAGTTAAATGAATTAGATAATGCTCATTTATACGGAGGAGCTCTTTTCGTCTGATGGCTGTAGATGTGCATAAATGGGTTTTAGAGGACAACATCAAAGGGCTGTAGAGCAGGCTTTTAATTAACTACTCCATGAGTCAACCAAGCAACAACAACAAAAAAGAATGAATATTTTCACAATACCTGAAAAGAGCCGCAATATCTAAACTGTTGCATGCTATTATCTCAGTCGTAGTGCAGAAACACTCATTTTGTGATGTGTTGGTAGCAAAAGATAATCGATGGGCGATCAATTAGTGGCGATGGGAGATGGACAGATGTCAAGGACAAACCCTGAGAACCGATTGATTAATGAGGGGGAGTTTCAGCTGGGTTCCATGGAGGGTGTTTGTTAGTGTTGATTTATTGCATAATGACTGCCGTCACCCTGAATGTGTGTAAGTGGAAATGTACTCAACCCTCCATTACAATTCACTTAGATGATAATATAGTGTGCAAAGAAATCAACTGTGAGTGCTGAGGCCTAGGTATATGGCCACTCTGAAACTTTTGGGCTGAGCATCTGGAGCCAGAGATGTTGTTTTTTTTAATCGAGTTGGTCTAAAGTTGTGTCCTTTGGTGTGATGGGTTTGTCTTTCTGCCTGTGTTTGTGTGTGTGTGTGTGTTTGTGTGACAGACACTGCACCCTCCTCTGTTCCCCTCTCCTCTCTCTCTCAGCCCCATGAGCCAAAACAACAGGCTCCAAACAGCTTGAGCCTCTCCTTATCAGCAGAAAAAAGTGCCCCATTTTCCCAGCTTTGAATCTGACATTTTTGGCACATTAAGTATTGGACATTAATAAATTAAATGTAATGAAGTGACATGAAAGCAGAACAAGTCAGATGGTACAATGCAAAAAAAGTAGAAAGGGAAGGAAAAAAAAACTTTCTTTAAGCTGCAATTAGCTATTACTTTTTTAAAGTCATCTGAGAGTGTTTTTCATGTTCATTTATTCAGGCATATAGTGAATAATTAAATGGCCAGAGATGTAAGGAAGAAATACAAGTGAAGTTTGTGCCAATAAATCCTTGTTTGTGGACATAAACCCATGATCATTTTGAATTCATTCTATTTGTCGATTATCTTAATTGGTCAACCAGAGGGTATTTTGCAGCATTGAAATAATCATAGGCATAGTCTGGGTTGGATTGATATTTGCTTCTGTTTTGATTCAGTGGTTATGTTGCTTGTCTAATTTATTTTAATTACACCTGAACGAAGTGAACAAAATAGGCAGATAAGTTATACAGTATAATAAAGCATAGAAATCAGAGTTATCTGAAATCATTTTGTGTTCAGAATATCAGAGTTATACTATAATTTTTTTATCTTGTCAAAACAACTAAAATGCCATTTGATTGAGATTAAATGGGCTGCACAATAAAAAAAACACATGATTTTTAAAACACAATTTAAAAAAATTAAGTTATCTGTTTTTGCTAATTAACTCTTCAATTCTTGAAATCATGTAACTATATAACGTTAAAGGAATAGTTCACCCAAAAATGAAAATTACCCCATATCTTACTCACCCGAAGCCATCCTAGGTGTGCATTACTTTCTTCTTTCAGACAAACACAGTCTGAGTTTTTTCAAAATTTATCCTGGTTCTTCCAAGCTTGGTAATGTTTTATGAAGCAGTACTTGTGGAAAAATCCAATTTATGGAGCTTCAAAACAATGGCCACTATCCACCAGCATTACCAAGCTTGAAAGAGCCAGGATGCATTGTTAAAAAAAACTCAGACTGTGTTCGGCGGAAAAAAGAAGGTAATACACACCTAGGATGGCTTCGGGCTGAGTAAAACATGGGCTAATTTTCATTTTTGGGTGAACTATTCCTTTAAGGTCTCACATTAAAAAAATAAATACAACCTCAAGTTGTGTCAATCATGTTTACACACTGCCTCTTTTGTCCTTTTGTCCATCATAAAAATATTTGGACCAGGTTTGATGCATTTTTATAGGAAACGATGAAGAATATAAAGAACTTAAGTTGACAATTTTTAAAAAAAATTTGACCAAGTGTAGGACCATTTAGTCCATTTATTTTATAATACATTTACAACATTGAATTATTAATATTGTATTCATTACATTATTACTACTACTATTATTGCTGTTGCTGTATTTTATTATTATTATTGTTACCATTTTTATTATGAGTATTTCCTGCTTTTAGATTTTGGATTATTTCATAAATTATAACAACAATAATAATAATCATTTATCTTAATTTAATAAAAAATTATATAAAACTATATCACTTATAATGAAATGTTTTTATATAACGTACGACACTTAATTAATTCTTAAAAATGTTATTATCCAATTTCATCAAGAAAAAAATTATTACAAAATTCCAGTTTGTTTACAAAGCACAAATGAAGTCATCTTGCCAAACATGAATTGTTTATGAAGCTTTATAAGCCTGCAGAAGTTTCTGTGCATATGGAGCGTGTCAGTCAGCTACAAACTGAGGGCGTAAGTTTAGGAGGAAGTGGGTCTAAGCCTTTGGGCCTTTGATTGAGAAGGGTGGATGGAGAAAATCATGGGTAGAAGGATAGAGGCGAGAGAACCGGAGCCAGGACTGGACCAGTGGCCCTCCTCTGGGCACGGGGATTGGGGAAGTGTGTTGATGAAAGGATGAGGCTAGGTCCATAGAGGAAGTGGAGGGGCGGAGAGATCAGGTCAACACTAAAAAAGAGAGAACGGCGTGGAATCGACTTCAAAAAAACAACAAGAAGAAAAAAACAAATAAACAAACACAAAAAACCAGTAAAAAGGAAAGAAGAAACACAGGCTCCAAGGTCCTTTCGCTAATTACCAGCACTTGCATTTATTAATAAGGTCTAATGAGCACTTTCTCAATAGTTTGTTTTCCCCTAATATGAATATTTCCTTTTCATTAACATGTTACATGTGCATGGATTCTTTCCAACGATCACACCACAGTCTCTTCTTTCCCAAATGTGCACCCGCATGTGTTTATGTCAACATTAAGTGCAAGACAACACGTGAGAGTTTGTAGAGATTACAGATTGGACTTGTTTGTGCAGTTATGCATTATGCGCTCAACTCTTCCTATAAGTCTTTATAATGTCAGAATCACGTTATTGACGGGAGTGAGTGGGGGTGGGGATCCCATCCAAGAGCCAAGTTCAGGCAGATGGTTTGCCTTTAAACTGCCTGATTGGAAGCATGTAGCCATCATTAAAGGTACTAATTTCAAAAAGAGTCCATATTGTACACATGCTTAATTAATCAGCCCCTGGCTTGCCTACTAAATCACCACTGCTGGTTCTGTACTGATATAAACCATACACGATCACAAACATCTTCTTTCATCGGATCAGGAGGTTGTGGATTTATGTTTGTGCTTTAATGAGGTATCTTCTGGACCGCAGCGTTCATGAGAGCAGCATCGTTGAAAGCTTTTGTTTTGTTTGTTCCTGTTTGGACTGAGTCTATTCACTGCAAGGGTTCAGTGATACTCTGAGAAAATTAGGATGGAAGTTATTTTGGGACTGTGCAAACATGTTACTCTGTATGTGTGTAGCCAGTGTGTTTTCTACAGTATGTCACTACTCCACTAATCAAATTTAAGCTGTGTTCACTACTTCACCATATAGCAAAAAACACCATTCCTTTATGTGTGGGTGTGTTTGTTTGTTATCAAAATGTTGACTTTATTCCCAAATGCCTGGTTTGAGGTAAATAAGAAGTTTATTAGGCTCAGCAAGGCTGAATTTAATTGATAAAAAGCAATACTATTGTGAAATATCATTACACTTTAAAATTACTGTTTATATGTTGACGTGCATTCAAACTATTATTATCTATGTTGAAAACAGTCGTGCTGCCTAATGTCTTTGTGGAAACCATGATCTTGGGGGGGGGGGGGGGGGGGGG
>JAUMHI010000040.1:4059374-4095107 GCA_032359435.1 Enteromius unitaeniatus | reverse complement strand
GCCACTCCCACAATAGTTGATTGACAGCAGCGTGTCACACAGACTGAACTGGTGTCTTACCTCAGACCCGCTCTGAGCGAACCGTCATCAGACCGAGACGCAGAGACAAGCAAGACTCCTAAGAGATTGAGGTGTTTTGTTGTTAATGTGATAAATGAACACAGCAGTAGTGATTTACCCCGACATCTGAGTGACTGAAGACGCAGAGGAGTAACGTTATGTTTGGTTCTGAAGAGAAACGCCCCCTTGGTCAAATGAAATGTGTTTATGTTCGCGCAAACCATTCATGATCCAGCCTCACCTACAGAAACAGTGAGTATAATGTCTTTTAATGAATCTTTGCAAATCACCTTTCCTAATAATGTGCTAATTATCAAGTTTCACTATGAATACGGCTAAAAAAAGATCCTCTGAGAGCGTCCGGAAAAGAGGGGCGGAGTAAGCGGCGCTCGTGAAGATTTAAAGGGGAAGTACACAGAACAGAGTAATTCAAAAGAGCTGTTTATCACAGGGTAAAATTAACGTTTTTAAAACTATCTTTGAGAAATTTTAAAACTATAATAATCATATTAGCTTGTGGAAAACTGGGTTTGTATGACCCCTTTAAATCCGTATTTGGGAAAAAAAACATTTAAAACCAAGGCTGCTGAAAAAGTAGGCGGTCATTGTTGTGCTAAGTCAAAACAAAGGCTTTCTTTGAAGGGCTATACCGTTATATCGTAGCTTTTGCACTAGAGGGCCTTTCTGGGCACACATTAAAAGCAAAGCACGGAAAGAGTAAATCAATGTGAACAAAATGAGGCACCCTGTGAGATCATCCCTCGCTGTAGTCTGTGACTGAGGCGGCCTCTGCCCAGCGTGACAGGCCGTTGAATATTGTGAGGTGCAGATCTATGAGGTAGAGACCCCTTCTGAGTGGTGAGTCCTTGACGCAGCAGGAGAGTAAGTTCCCACTCTCATGATTGGAGACATCCATTATTGATGATGTCCTGATGAGATTAATCAAGCTTGAGAGTCTTTTTCTTCCTCTTTTCTATTTTTTTTTAAAATCCAGAATCATGTTGAAACCAATAACAGCGTCATGACATCCTAATCGCTGTGTAATGAATATTTATATCCAATGGAAAATGATGCGTTCCATATTCATGACCTTTATGTTTTTGTTTTGTTCTTTCATCTATCAGGGTTTTATTGGATTTATTTACATTATTATTGAAAGTGTATGTTTCTGAAGGATACTAAAATACCGCATACCAATGCGCGTACGTTCTTTCATTCTTGAATGAATCTGGGCATTACTGATTGTCAGATTATACCGTATCTGTTTTGAGTTCTTTGCTTGCTCAAATATGATACATCTTTCTGTTTTGACACAGCAACAACCACATGCTCATAAATATTATCTCGCAAAAATAGCTTCTCATAACTAAACATGCTGTCCAAACACATCAATTACATAAGCTTCCTCTTTCATTTCATAAAAGAAAGAAAAAAAGGCCTGTCATAAAAATACACGCAAATACATCCACATTCATCCTCAGTTAATGTTATTTTTGATCAGGGCTGGAAGCTTCTGTCTTCCAGTCTTTCCAAGTAAGCTATAAAAGACTTAACTTGGTTGTGTGAATTATTGATTTAGACACATTTATTCTATGCAGTTCTCCCTTCTCAGAATTCCTTATCAGTTCATTCACAAGCTAAGCAGGATGACATACAGATAACATATTGAGTAGATTTACAGTGTATTCATGTTACTTGTAACTATAAAAAAAATAGCAAAAGGTAGTTCAGTATTACTGCCGCTAGTATTATAAAATACTAAAAGGCCATTAAAAAGATTTATTATTGATATCGGCTTGTTATTTGCCAATGTAACCCCCCCCCCTCCAAATTGAAATGTTAATGTAACAATTAAAAAATAGATGCATTAGCATTCATTTATATTTGTAGAAGTGAATGGTATAATAAAATGTATATATGTGATCAAAAACAGTGTTTTTGAAACCATGCTATGGCCAACAATATGAGTTATGTTATGTACTAATGCATATTAAAAATACAGCCTCTAGGAGCTGAGGAGAGTAAGACGTTTGTTGACGTGGTGACCAGTGAAAGGTCTCGGTTAGCCTGCAGTGTCTCTTTAAGCACGTATTTAAATGCAAAAATGCAGATGAGATATTAGAGCACATAAAATAAAAATATTTTGCATATATAGTACCCATGTCCATGTCTAGAGACATGGACATGGGTACTATGACCATGTCAGGAAAAAAGGAAGAGAAAGTTGTCTGTAGGTTAATGATCTGCTTAAATTAAAGGAACATTTTACATACACATCTATTTTACATCCAGCCTATTAAAAGTTTGTTTTCTAGCCAAAGCAGATAACTCCACATGTCATGTTTTTCAAGTTAAAAATCTGCCCAGATGACAATGTTGTGATCACAGACTGGATGCGATAAAATACACTGACCTTTTCCCTCATCGTAATACTGTGCTGCTTTAGCAAGGTTCTGTAACCGCTTTTATATGTTTACGTATTTACGTCCTGAAGAAGATATCACAGGTTTGTGAAGCTTTGACGAAACTCCTCTCAGCCTCTGCAAAGAGGAAGTAGCCTTGTCACCTGATCTGAATACAGTGCGCTGATTCACTAAAATGGATTTATCTGCTTCTGTTCAAAAACACTGCTTGCTTGTCATCTTATGCAGAAAAACATGAACGAACATGAGTGGACAAAACAGGCTTTTTTTGACTAAATGTGTTTAGGGTTCAGATTATTCTATAGATGGAGAATAATGCAGGCCAACCAACTCATTTTTTTAAAAGTGGGGTTTATTGGTTTTTGCAAAAGGCCCTCTTTGTATGATGACTGATGTGGATAAGGAAAGTTTTCCTTGAATAACAGGAAACACAAAAGGTCTGATGCTGGACCCCTCTGCCCCAACAATTTGTTCATTGCGTGCCCGTGCGTCTGTGTTTGTGTGTTTGGCTATGGAAGGTGAATGGATCCCCTGCAGCAGTGTGTAATAACCAGTGTGTTCTAGGTAGGGGGTACGGAGGGGGAGGGAAATGGATTAGACGAGAGCCATTGCAGGACATGGTGTGTTAAAGATCTGCCTCCTGGCTTTCTTTAGTCTCCATCGGTGCTTCTGTCGCTCTCTTTCTCTCTTATGCATTTGTCCACATCAGTGGCCGTGAGCCGCAGATCCCCTTGTTTAGCTGAGAAGCAGCTCTGTCAATAAGGATACATCAGCGATTCCAGCCCATAGAGGATCCACCCATTACCCCCCTCTCTTTACTAAACACACACTCACTCACTCTGGAGCTACACTGCCAGGGGCTTCCATTAGTCCCACCACCTGCTGTGCCACGGCCCCCCCCAAACACAGTCACTCTATTTTTTTAAAGGGTCTCAAAGTGAACTGTCCATACGGTTTCTCCCTCTCTCTTGTTTTTGTCCTCTCTTATATTCAAGAATATCTCCTCTCTGAGCACTTATGTACAGGATTTCCATCTTCTTTAGAAGGAAATGAGTAGACCGAGACAGAGAGGAGAGAGTGGAGGTCCCATCGCCACATCCCTCCTGCACCCCTCCCTCTCTCTTGGACTCACCGAGCGAAGACAAGGCGATGCGGTGCAATTATTTTAATTGGTTGTGACTTCTTCATTTACATGACAAGTGCATGCACATCCTGGGAAACCGCGGTCTGCTTCTCCGTCAGAAGAAACCCCTCGGTCAGCGTGGGACACTGGGCTCTGGAGGTCCTGAGGGGGACGTGGGGGTGATGTTGTGGCTTTTTCCAGAAAATCCCACAGTCCGCTAGCAGACTAGTGTGTCCTATCCAAACTTGGTCTAGTCCTGCTGGTTTATCCCTCAGTTGGAAGTCCCCACACCCTAAGCTTTATTCTTAAGTGGTGAAAGTTCTCATTAGGGCAGATACTGAGTGCTGTTAGTTTACTCTTGCAGGGCTACTCAGCTGAATCATTATAATTATTATCAGTTTGGCTTGCTAGTGTTGTCTTTCTAGAAAAGGCATTGTTTTACACCCCTCTTTGGCTTTGGTTGATGTCCACCCAGCCACTGTCAAAGTTCCTGTATCAGAATAAATCATATTTAATGTTGAATTTGTACATTAAAATACCCAGAATCTAAAAAAGCCACACAGGATATTCAGAGATTCTTATTTAAACTTTTTTTCTGTGTAAAGTCAATATTAAATGTGTGTTCTGAGTTTGTCACACCACAGAAAATGTGTTATTAACCACCCAGCAAAATTTTAATGCTAAAAAGATGCAAAGTAAATAAAACAATGTATCAAAACCTTGAAAAAAATAAGCTGTCCTTTCTGCTCTCAAACGCTAGGGGCGTGTGCGCTTGCGGCACTGAAACCACGCCCACTCACAGCAAAGCTACCGCCTGTCTCAACTGTCTTCCTCACGCAGCTTGTTTTAAATAAGGAGACCAAGCTCAGTTGTTCTGTTAATTATAGCAATCAATCAATCTCTTTTATTTATGTAGCACTTTTAACAATATAGATTGTAGCAAAGCACTGAACATTATAAAATAGGAGGATAGAGTGATGGTAATGTATAATGACGAGATTAAACTTTTTCAAATTTTTTCATTTATCAAATGCAGAGACAGTCTCTGTAATCAGAACGATGATAATCACTAGAAATTAGGTGCCCCCAACTAAGCAAGCCAGAGGCGACAGCGGCAAGGAACCAAAACCCCATCCATGAGAGAATGGAGAAAAAAAAACCTTGGAAGAAGCCAGGCCTAGTTGGGGCCAGTTCAGTATTAAAATCCAGTTGAATATTAAGCACATGTCAGATTGTGCTGCTGCATTTTGAACCAGCTGTAGTCTATTTATCAAGCGTGCAGAACAACTACCCAATAGAGCATTACAATAATCTAACCTCGAGGTCATAAACGCATAAATTAACATTTCTGCATTTCAGTTTGAGAGCAAAGGTTGCAATTTAGCTGTTCTTGAGATGGAAAAACAAAGTTTTACTGATACTAGAAACATGACTTTCAAATGAAAGATTGCTTTCAAACAGCACACCTAGGTTCTAACTGATGAAGAAGGATTGACAGAGCAGCCATCAAGAGTTAGACGGTCTTATACAGTCTTAGATTATTACATGTGGGGTTTTTAGGTCCAATAATTAACACCTGTTTTTTCAGAATTTAACAGAAGTTACTTGTCATCAAATTTTTACATCAGCTATGCATTCCATTATTTTCTCAATTTGGTGTGTTTCACCTGGCTGAGAAGAAATATAGAGTATCATCAGCATAACAGTGAAAGCCAACACCATGTCTCCTGATAATATCTCCCAAATGTAACATGTAAAGTGTAAAAAGTAACGGCCCTTGTACTGAGCCTTGAGGTACTCCATATTGCACTTGTGATCGATATGACACATCCTCATTAACTGCTACAAAAAAGGCACTACCACTAATGCCAATAGAGTTTTCTAGTCTATTCAAGAGAATGTTGTGGTCAATAGTGTCGAACGCAGTGCTGAGATCCAATAGCACTAATAATGAGATACATGCAACCACGTAACGTGACGAAGGCAAAGCTAGATAGCAAACTATAGTATCTAACAGTAATGACAGTAACTCATAATTGAATGGACGAACCACTGATGCTTGTGTGCTCTAGTTGTTGTGTGTGTTTGACTTGAAGCAGCACTGAGCAGAATGATCAGTGTTTGACATCAAAGTACCATGAGAGCAATTTAAAGCATAATGAGCATCTGCTCTCTATAGCTCTCACTGTACTGATGTCACACAGTGATCAGTCTGTGCAGTCAGTGCTGCCTCAAGTCTAACACAGCTCTTATAGTTTCTCGGGAGGGCCAGTGCTCATGCCAGTGGCTCCATTGCTTCACAGAGCTCTTCATTTAGACTCGCCCAATAAATCCTGCTCATGAAGATGTAGAAAACCTGTTTAACAGTATAACTCCACCATTAAGTATAATATAGTTCACAGTCTTTGTAACATGTTTCAGCAATGCATTTCTAACATTTATAATGGGTTTACAAACAATTCTCAAAATAGACTTTACAATGTCTTTCAAATTGTTGCATTAATTTTTTTTCCAGTTGTTATCCTTAATCAGAGGAGGAACATTATAAGCATTTTATCATAAAAGTCAACGCTATTTTCTCTACAAAATGCCAAGTTTGAGCTAGAGCAGTTACATGATAGATTTATTTTATTTCATATAGTAATTTTTGTAGAATCATTGTTAAAGGAATTTAATTTACAGAAATTAATTTAATTAACCAAAACATATTTTAAATATACTGTATATATATTTTAATTTATAAAATCTGTCATCTTCTATGTGCATTCTTCATTCTGGACATGCAGATGCTTTTGTGTGTTTTAATTCATAATTATAATACAAATAACCCGTGGCATAATCATGTCAATAATATTTGCCCTACAAAAGCTGCTGATTGTATTACTGATTTGAACAGAGATCTAAGATATTCTCCCTTTAATCACAATTTATAATTTTTCTGCCCCATAATGTTGATTATTACAAATTAAATCACATGCTGCATTTTCAATTTATCAAT
Organism: Enteromius unitaeniatus; assembly: GCA_032359435.1. Lineage (NCBI taxonomy): Eukaryota > Metazoa > Chordata > Actinopteri > Cypriniformes > Cyprinidae > Enteromius > Enteromius unitaeniatus. The sequence continues at coordinate 4,088,503 of JAUMHI010000040.1, read as the reverse complement.
CAGCTGTTCTCACATCAGGTGGTAAATGGCTTCCTGGAAGAAAATGGACAGAAAGTCATGCCATGTCAGAATATTACAGTACATACCTACCAAGGTGACTTAAATAAAGCAGAATGCTTTCAGCTACATATGTAAGATTGAATTGCATGAGCCTTTAAGGAAGAAGTTTTATACTGCATAACAAAAAACTTAATGTACTAAGTTTATATATATATATATATATAACAATAAATTCAAGTTCTTTTTTATTATGATATGATAGATTGTTTGATTTAATCTCCTGAATTTACTCCACAGTCCAAAAAAAAAAAAGATGTGATGAGGAATTAGTGTGTAATATCATGCGTGCGATTGTTTGGAGCAGACTGTCTGTATATCTACCCTCGCTCTAGGTGCAAGTTTGGATTAACTCAAATGAAAGGAAATCAATTCAGTTTGGGGACTCCCAGGGGTGTCGCCTGACTCTGGCTCATGCGTACGCCACCATCAAAACATGTTGGCAGTAAAAAGACGTGTCTTCACACAGACGCCACAAAGCCGCCTTTGTGCTGCATGTGAGGGAATCTTTTAAAACAGGCACTTCATAAACGGAATAGCGAGCGATACAGAACTTCTCTAGTCTACATTTTCAGCTGACAATGAGACGAGAAAAGCACAATGTGAGTGATAGGAGTGAACAAAAGAGTGGTTTTCCCTCACTGAGACACCGGTGCTGCCAAATTTATGGTCCAAAACAAGAGGCAGATGAAATTCTAGGCTGGTGTTTGGGTTTGATTGGGTCCGGTGTGGAGTGCAGCTGGTCTGTTCTCACGCCCCGCCGGGTGTGTCTAGAGCGGCTGAGGGAGTGGCTGTCCCACACACAACACAGCTCTGAACTCTGTGTTACCTGTCTCACAGACGGAGCCAGTTTCACACACAAGACCAGGCGGATAATGTGTGTGATTGGGGGTCAGCTTTTTTTTTTATTTCAGAGACTCTTGTTGGACTAGAGCCATTATAACTGATAGTTTGATCCCATGCGGGACTCGTCTTTGCTGTCTGACACAAACAAAATGACTGTGAAACAAAACTCATGTGCATTAGCTCATGACAGACTGCTGGGGTGGGGTGGGGTGTATTTGTTGATTGTGTGATTTATTCACACTCTATAATCTAAATTGATTCTTAAGGCTCTGGTCACAAGGCCAAATCTCTTAATGCAAGTCTCTTCTTCTGTCACACACAAACACACACACACTGTATAAATACATTATATATAGCAAGAATGTATTAAAATAAATCAAAAGCAAAAGTAGTCATAAACTTAAAAAAAAAGAATCAATATTAAAATAAATATTTCCAAATATTAAATAGCAACTACTAAATTGTAGTAATATTTTACTATATATTTTTAAGGAAATCTTTAGTGAGCATGACAGTTCTAAAAATCCTTCTGACCCCAAACTTCTGAACAATATAAATCACAAATATTTGCAAGAATTTTATTTATCTAAAAAAAAAAGTCTAAGAAGTTCATTACAATTTAGCTGTGATTTTAATATGCTTGAAACTCGGTCTGTTTTTTCTAACATAATAACATTTAAATATAACTTAAATTAATATTGAATGCATATTTAATTTATTATTAATTATTTATGTTTTTCTATTATTTATATCTCAAGTAACTGGTCTGACTTTAGTCTCAAGTCAATTGTTTATGGGTCTAATTTGAATTGTGGGTGTTTGACTTAAAGTGATAGTCCAGTCCAAAAAAAGAAATTACTGTCAGCATCTACCCATTCTTATTTTTTCTTCTGCAGAGCACATAAGCATGCATTTATTTTAAGGTTGCTATTAACAAACCATCAACTATGACTTTTGCCTCAATAAACTAGTAATTTGCTGCTTACTAATAGTTAGTAGTTGTTAAGTATTGGGTACACTCTCAGAAATAAAGGTACAAAACCTGTTACTAAGGTCTAAAGGGTCCATTCTGGTACCTTAAAGTGTACATATTTGGACCTAATAGGTAAAAATCTCCCCAGTACCTCCCCAGTGTGACATACCTTTATTTCTGAGCGTGTAGGATTAGAGATGTAGAATATCGTCATGCACAATATGTGCTTTATAAGTAAGTTAAAAAGAAAAGTCAAATTTATTTATATAGCAACTTTCACAGACAAGGAGGGGTCACAAAGTGCTTTGCAGAAAAAAAAAAATATCAAAATATATTAAATACCAGCTGTACAACTACCACCAAATATCACAGAAATTCAGTAACAGCCACACCATATTGTTCATTAAAAGCTTGTCCAAAAAGAAGCGTCTTTAAGTGCTTTTTAATTATTCGATAGCAGAACGCTTGCTTAACAGGTAGAGGATCCTCAAGCAAGATCAACTAACAAATCAAGTGCTAAAAAACAGCCAAAATGGTAATAACAGACATGCTAATGAGCAACTAGTTAATAGTGAAAATTGACCTCTATTCTAAAGTGTTACCAAATACGTTTTTATCAATGTTCCAGATATTTTTTGTTCATGCAATGAAAGTCACAGGGTCATTTTTGGGTGAACTGAAGTGTCAATCTCTGGCTTTGACTGCACATCATTACTCCACCACTGAGACACAACTGGGCCTTTTTTTGCTCATATACAACACACGCCTGGATATATGCCCAGTTATAGCTCTGTTCTCCATCATTTGATCGTTGTTTGATGAATTAATGCTGCCATGATTAAAAGAAAATATACACAGTCATCTTTTTAAAAAGAAAATCCATTTACGGCTGGCTCTCTGTGCCTTTTTTGTTAAAATACCTCACATAAAAGGGGGATTCTTGTTTAGTGAATTCACCCCAGAGCAGTGTGTGTGGATCACGTTTATTACCTTGTTGGTTTGTTTGATTGTCCATAAAGGGAACTTGAAGATTTTTTGTGTTCTCCATTGTCTCTTTCTGTCATTAAACATGCCTGTATTTTATTAGCTCGGTCCCAAGCAAGGTCATTAATTGCAGCTGGGACCTGGGGTAGCCCAGCTCCACTAAGAGGTGAGAGAACGAGAGAGAAAGAGAGTGCGAGTGAGGAGGGGGAAGGATTGTTAACGTGTTACGGCACAGGCGTCTTCTGAGATTGCCTGCTTGATTGCTTCATAAGGACCCTGTGGCACACAGCAATTAGGAACGGCAGACCCGAGGAGCACTCCGATGATTTCGCTGAGACTCTTCCCGTATCAGTCCAGCAGATCGGCACACTCAGCCTTCCCCTTACGGAGCGAGAGTCTGAGGAGCGGGGCGAAAAGAGAGTTTCGGGAGAGGTTAATGACATCTAGAGCAGGGAACATGTGCTGTGGGTAATTGGTAAATGGTGGTATAATGAAAAAATTATAAACGTTGTAATGACTGTGCTCCTGTGAAAAGAGAAGTGAGTGTTTACACTGGAGAGGCTCAGGGAAGAAAAAAAAAGGACAAACGGAGAGAAGCAGAAAAAGAGGTGGAGGAATGGATGAAATGATGGCCGGGTGCAAACAAAGCAGTGATACTGATAAGTGTGAATCTTTGGAGTTTAATAGAAAGGCCTCTGGCTGTAGGAAAGTTCAGAGGATCCATTATATGCTCAATTATATCAAGACATATATAGCTACAAATAGTGTGTGTGTGTGTGTGTGTGTGTGTGTAAGCAAGCTTTGTGGCTCAAGTGTAGAAATATTAGGATTGGACTGATAGAAGTGAGATGATGCCACACACAGTGACGTTATGTCTTCTGTCCTGCTGCAATTCATAGTTTACGGTCATCTGACTGCCTCGGAGACCTGGAGGGCAAAACATCCATGGAACTGCAGCACAGGCCAGTCCGTTTTCTGTTTTAAGCCACAAACATTTAGCTCAGCTCTCCAAATAAGAAGAACAAAGATATGTGAATAAGCTGCAAGTTGTGATCCTTACACAGCACCCGCCGGAGTACTTCAATCTCTCAAAAACGAGGTCTGTGTGAACTGCACGTGGATTAATGCACGTAGACTGATATTAAAATATCAAAATCATTTTACACCTTATTTATGATGCATACACACAGACAAGCAGATGAGCCCAGAATGTCTACTCAATGTGCTCAGTTGCATGTTTATGTTATAACTGTTTCCTATGGAAAAAATTGTGTTTATATTCTGGGCAAAAAGAAAAGGTTGGCAAAATTAGCTTTTATCTTAAAATGTTAAACTAAAAAAGGTAACATCTAAGTCAAAAAATAATATTCAAAATCACCAAATCAATGAATTGAATTAGATAAACTTTAGGGTTAGAGGCAGAACACTTAAAGTAGCTGCCATCGTTGTTTATACTGAAATTACATGTGTAGGTTTGTGTCTGTATATATACATTTGTATGCTTATATTTAATTTAGGTACAAATCTGAAAGGTTATTAAAGGGGTCATATGATGTTGCTAAAAAGAACATTATTTTTGGTGCGATGCAATGTGATTATGTTGTTTAGGTTTAAAATCACAACTCTATAATCAATAATTATTATTTTCCACATACTGTACATTTTTGTTTCTCCTTTAAGACTCGCCTCTTGAAACAGGGCGGTTTGTATAAAGCTCATCGGTCTTAAACAGCGAGGTGTGCTCTGATTGGCCAGTTATGCAGTGCGTTGTGATTGGCTGAATACCTCAAGCATTTAGCGGAAATGTTACGCCCCTTATCATAACATGATGCCGTGTCCTGGCGCTATGACACCAAAACAATAAAACACATTACACAGTGCACGATAAATTAAGTTTTTGTCTATCAAAAAAAGAGTTGGCTCACATTCGCCTAAACGAGTCGTCAGCAATTCGAATCTTTTTCTCTTACTGATCCACGTCACTAAGTAACATATTTGCATAATGTCCGCCCATGTTCTACGTCGTGAACAACTTGCCCCGCCCCCAAAGAGTACAATTAAACAAAGTATACATCAAAGTATACATACTACTGGTCAAATATTACTCCATTACAAGTAAAACTTGTCAACAAAAATAGGAATTAACTGAAAGTATAGAAGTACTTGCTTTTAAAAGTACTTAAGTATTATGAGTTCATTTCCGGTCAATGTATAGTTTCATTATTGTTGCTTTGTTTTATGTTATACTTGCAATAACGTATGCCTCTGAAGCAACCTATTGAGTACACTGACTAGTTTGTAATATCTGTGTAATAAAGAGCTTTTATGAATGTTAAAAAACAATAGAACTCAAACAACTGAACATCTTTTGGAAAAAAAATTACTTTGGGACAGTCATAATCAAATTCTTATAAGTAAAATATCTCAGAAGTATATTTCCATTGTTATTCACAAAATTCAGCACTCCAGGGTGATTATGAACATGAAATTATTCAGCCCTGGCTTCCTGTTTTACAGGAATATAAATAAAATAAAACAGGAACATTGCTTTATGTGTTGGCAAAACCTGATACTGTATCCTACAGGTCACTGATAGGCTTTCTATCACCTGTAAATCACCAATCACATTTACAGAAGAAAAAAAAAATCACTCCGTCTTTAAAGCTGCTACATAGAAACGACTTTCTACTTTGAGAGCCTTTGTAGAAATGTAGTGGAGTGAACAGTACGATATTTGTGTTTCAAATGTAGTTAAGACATAAGTAAATTACAATACTCAAGTAAATGAACTTCACTACCATGCGCCTCTGGGAAATAGTCCTCTGTAAATGCGCTTAACACTCTCTAATACGTGTGTTGAACTGTTTTGGAACAGTGTTGTAAACACAAATTAACCACTGATTTTTAGTTGTGTCCTCTTTTGGAAGCACAAAGAAAGTATTTTCACTTTCACAACGACACACAACTTCACATTCTTTCTTTGCATAAAAATTTGGGCTGTGTTATGAAAGCATGCCCCCATTTTGTAATATAATATGATTTAAATGAGCCGTTTTAGGGGAGGGGTGTACAAGCCATAACTTTTATAAAGGATATCTCTTTGGTTTTGAGGCTTCAGTCTTTTTACAGATCGTCTTTATCTTCTTAAAATGCTTTTAGATGGCTTACTGACTTAAGTTTGTATCAGTAACAACTATTTCAAACTGCTCTTTAACAAGATTTCTATGTGGAGCTGTTAAGTACATGCTTGATGTTTTTATATTTGCTCTTTCAATCAATGCATTATGGAAATAAATGTGTATAGTTTCCTTTTTTAATGTGTATAGTTCCCTTTTTAGTAAGGATATATTCAGCAACAGTCTGAATATATCCTTAAGACTGAATTCTTTGCATATGTTGCTTTGGCCCTGTTTGACTATTTAATGAAATGTTTTGTTAGGATGTAATAGAAGCTGAACTTACACCCAAAACACTTGCATTGGAAAGTAACTGTAGTTTGCCACAAATTAAATCAAGTTTAATGTGTGTTACTACTCGGTTGGTCATTTCCAGTTAGCAAGCACATCTCCATGGGCGTTCCGGTGTCAGTGCCGCGGGGTGTCTTTCCACACCCTTCCCCCGCGCTCACAAATACACACCCACATAGTGCTGCACATAATTGACAGTGTGTTTAACCGCAGCTGATGAATGCCCTTGATTTCCCATGTGTCCGAGGCACAGCAGGAAATCAAGGTTGTGTGAGGCTGACTCGAACGTAACCGCCATTCATCACAACCAGGAGGATGTGACGGGGGGATGACCCAACCTGTACCAGACAAATCACATACATTTCACCGGGGCGAAATGAATAAATTACAGTGAATGATGCTGCACTCTTACTTACTTGAAGAATGTTCCCTCAAAGTGAGTTTATTGCATTAGCTTTACATCAAAATCTCAGCAAATCAGTGTTGTTTTCAATGCTGGATATTAGAGTAAGTCTTTATTGCATATCTCATCCAGTTATTTGTACTAATGGGTCCAGCTTCAAAGTGATGGATTACCGTCGAACTCAGTCTTGTATTTCTTACCATAAAATCCCATCATTTTCAGATTGCAGTTCTTCTAGAGGTTTGAAAGATCTAATAAGCAGATGTTTATGTACTCAGTTCCTGTAGTGTCAATTTCCAAAGCTAAATGTTCAGATATGAGTTGAATGAAACTTTTCCAAATACGGAACACTAAAGTTTACAATGATATTACCTCTGGCTCAGAAGGTTTCTGCAAGTAGTTCTAACAAAAGAGAGCTAATGCACAATGGGGGAAAAACTCTAGCAAACTGAGCAAGGCAAAGTTAACTGAGAATCATTTGAATAATGCTCAATCTAAACTTTGTTTTTATTAATTTATTTATTTCCACCTTTTTTTCCCCTAGATGCAAAAAAGTTGCACAGAAAGTGAAGTGAGCGCAGCTCCTGTGGCTTGGGTGGCAGAATAATTTTCTTTTAAAAATATTCTTTATTCATGTGTTATTTGTTTATGTGGATAAATTATTAAAAATTTGCTGGATTTTTGCAAAGGTTCTAGTTTGCAGTTAATGATCCCCCTCCATTCTCTCCCCGATGGGTATAGTTCGTAATTTCCTTGAATATAAAAGCTGCATTATTCATGTGTATCGGCAGACCACATCTATTAATTATGTCTTTCTTTTTAGGTGCTTACATTTTTACAATGATATGTTTTTTTTCTGCTCAAAAGAGGACCAATAAGTACATTGGAAGTGGCCCCCGCAGTAAGGTTAAATATCACTGTAAAACTTTCAGTAGTTCATTGGGACATTAGTTTTAAAAAATAACGGCGCAAAAGAACAGAGAAGAAAAGAGAAAAAAGAACACAGGGAAGGAAGGAGAGAGAAGTTTGTTGAGAAACAGAGATGTAAATGCCCCTGTTTAGTAATTTATAGATGTGGGAATTGAGTGAGACTCTCTACAGAGTCATAAACTATTGATGTGTCTAATCTTTTAGATCCTGCCAACATAATAATCATGATCTGGATGACAGTGAGAGGCAGAGCCACACCCACTTCCTCCCCTCACCCTCACAACAAACACACACACAAGCTCTGTTAAAAGCCGAGCATTGCTAGCGCTATGCATTTCTGATAAAATCAATGAACACTTCACTCCACGTTAGCTGCACAAATGTCCTACAGCATTAACCGTTCACAACATTTTTGTTTAAACTAACACTTCACTAACACTCTTCTCTGCGCTTGCTCTGCAACGGAGTTCGTAGCTCATTTTAATGAGTCATTTACACAATGACTTTTAAATAAACTTAGTTCAGCCAGAAAATGTATCTCGACTGCCCCATATGAAAGAAAAACACAACACTTAATATCTCAGCTGTTTCTCCTGGGCAGAAATTAGATTTTTGCTTATTCTCCTGAGAAAAAAAGACCACGGACGTTTCAGCAGACGTCTGGATAAATTGAGTGACTTCATTAATAGTACTTTTTTTTGCATAACATTTCCCAAGAGCAAATTAACTGTTACTTTTCATAGGACAAATGTCTGATAGATGATACCCAAATTAAACAATTGCGGTTCTATAACAGATCAAAATTTATCAACAAGGAGGACAGGAAAATGGATCACTTTGGAAAAGAAAAACAGCCTTCGACTGCATTCATGCTTTTACTCTCTTTCCTGATTGAAGAGGTTGTCTGGTCGAGAGCTGCTAAAAAGTGTAATTGGTTTTAATGGTTTTAATCCAAGTTTTTCTCTTATTGTCACAATCAGAAGGAAGCACTACTGTCGACTATTATATCAAAGATTTGGCTTTGATCATTTGTGAGGTCTCTCATAAAGAGAGCCATGAATTATAGAGAGTAGTTTACATCTCATAGCTGGAAGGTCCCCTGTGGCTTCAACCAGGAGAGCATCAGTCTGCAAAACAAATGAAATGCCTGGTCTTTAACATTTGACATCAGCTATTAATTATTGAGTGAACACACTATTGTTACAGAACAACAACGACACAAAAACACACATTGTCCTGGAGAAACATGGCTGAATTGGTGTTGTTTTTTATCCGTGTGTCTTTGCTGTGGGCCTCTTTGGCATGTTCAGTCTTGTCTATCAGATAAAAGAACTGAAGGTCATTCATGATTCTGACAGAGTCTGATCAGTTTGGAGTCTGAGTCACATGTAGACTATTAGCATCACTGCAGGCCACAGCTTCCTCAGAATGGTCATGTTTTTGGCTTCTATCTATCTATCTATCTATCTATCTATCTATCAATCTATTGGCACTAATTGGTTAATTTCACTGGTATTCAGCTCTTTACAGGGCTATTATACTTTCATTATCATATATTTATACTATCATTTAGTTAAAAATAAAAACATTTTTAAAAAGTTTGTAATTGTTAAATATTTTTAATTTCTGCAACATTTCTCATTTTCATTAGAATAATATGCAATTTTTGATTGCATCTTAGTTATTCCTATACTGTAGGATATACTTTTAGAATATAAGCAGAAGTGCACTAAGCATGGGGAGTTTTTTTGTGGTTTCTAGGGTTTTTAAGCTAAATAAAATGACTGGTCATGTTTTATAATTGTTGTTAATGCACAACATACATAGACTGATAATGTGCTTTTTAGGCCTATTTATTCTCAGTCATGTCTTTTTAATGTTTAAAGGCGTTATAGATGTACAAGGCCATCATATCATGTGGAATCAGATCGAAAATAAGTTAAGTTAAATCTCATCTGTTTTGATGTGTGTTCTAATATGAGAATACAGTCTATGGCATGCTTTATTGCTTTATTTGTGTCGACCTATTCACAACTGAAATATTTTACTTAACTAGCTGTAGAGACCTAAAAACATTTTAGGTGAATTAAAATCAAGCATCATGGCCTCAATTATTAACTGTTAGTTTTGTAAATATAGTAGCTGTTTTATACTCAATGGAAGATGAGAGCAATATGACCCCCCCTCCACCCCCCCCCCCCAGGCTTTCTTATTCTGTTTTTCATCTCTCTGAAACATAATGGAAACTCTTTTCTACACAGTGATTATATGATTTGCTCTGCTAAGGCCTGTGTGTTATTGTCTATTAATGGACAGACAAATTATATAAATGCATCTCAGAAATAATGGTGCACAATGGCTGATGCATGTAATGGCCGTCAGTGTGGCAGCCCAGCGGCTCGTCGTGAGGGAGCAATACAATGTTCCCCAGCTTGAACAACACCGGACGACTACCTCTGAACCCATATTACTCATCTGCTGATAGAGATAGGGGGATAGAGACAAGACAGGGAGGGGACGAGTGATGCACTCGCACATGCAGGGTCTCAGACCTTTGTTTTTATCTATATTTTATTTAGACTTTGTTTGCAAAATGCCAAATGAAATATGCATAGGCTGCTTGAGATCTTAAAGTTTAATGGTGGATTCAGGGGTGGGGGTTTGAGCAAGAGGGCAAATCAAATGTGGGAGTGATAGAACAGCATTTTATGGAGAGAAAATAGAGAGGGACAGGATAGAGATGGAAGAATATCCTGTAGCCTAATGAATTGTGGGAGTTATTATTCACTCTTAAGTCATATAGTTCATACCTGCATGACTTTAATTCTTCTGTGGAACAAAGCTTTTGAAGAATGTTTGAACTATATCCACAGAAATAAAAAAAATAAAAAAAAACGGTAGCACTTTTTTTACAACGGTAACACTTTATTTTATAGGTTACACCTATTAGTTGTTTATTAGCATGCATATTACTAGAATATTAGTCATTTATTAATCCTAATTAATGCTGCTGGATTTGGTCTTGTGATAATGTGAACATTTTAATGCAATCTGTTATATATATATAGCTATATTTTGGACAAATGAGGCACCCGGTCAGGTAAAGTCATTCATGTGGGTATTAATCAGACCGGACATGTGAGGTTCTAGTTTTTATACTTCCGCCTCCTTACGAATTTTACAACACAGTGTCATTTTTGCTCTAGGCTTTGCATGCATGACCAAGCATGCCTGCTGTAAAAGAGAGTGGATGCTCGTAGCTCATTGTAATCTATAATTAAACCTGGCGCTAACAGCTAAGCTCTAAACCTACACACGGCTCTGCTAACGGCTAGCTACCCTGGCAACTGCACTACCATAGGAGTTGCATGATGGGACCTGACAGCACCGCCCGGGGGTTCCCCTAAGAGGGTGGAGCCTACCAAGGTGGCAGCAGGGAGGGGCACAGCGTTTGAGAAGAGCAGCCAGGCTTCCCGTTAAAGAATACCAATGTATTCGGAGTATTCTTGGTATGATCACGGACACAGCAGTTCAAACGCATTCATATGCATGTGGATTTGAAAAAACATTTTACACAGTCATGTCAAAATATTATGCCAGAAATTGCATGATTATGTAACTGACGTGTGCACTCAGATGAAATGAAAATGAATGTAATCAACAAACAGACAGAATATTACAGGAGAATATAGTCTCACAGACGCATGCAGCGTGCAGTCCTCGTGCGTTAATGTGCTTTGACAGGTCATGGAGGGCTTTTTTTCCCTTCAGCTGTTTCTCTCTAACATTTGCATTTGAGTCATGGTTTCGGCACTGTGCCAAGCGTATTCAGACGCTCCTTTAACAATGTGGGCACCACCAGGCTACAAAGGGCATGGAATCATGGGACATTAGGTGAATTGTTGCCTGAATAGCTCTTCTGAATATGCAATATGTATCCAGAGTGTCTATATATGTATATGTATGGACAATCAACACCTTTGAATATAGCTGATGGATGTTGGACTTTGTAACTTCTTAGTTATGCTGCAGTAAGAGGGTGAAAGGTCACTTAGGGTTTTTCCATTAGTGAGAAAAAACAGTGTCTGATAGCCATGAATAAAATATCGTAAAGTATGCCAGACTGTAGCTTTTACCATCACAACCCATGAGAGACGAGGAAGAGTGAGAGAGCAAGTGAGAAAGCGAGAGTTGGGGGAAAGAGTGGAATGATGGATAACACATAAAAATCCATTTTTGAAGGCTTCCGATCACATTTTAGTCATCGCATATTAGACCATACGCATTTGTTTTCCCATCAAAGTTTGTATTATTAACCCTCACAAAAAAAATATTAAAAAAAAAAGATAATTAAAGATAAAATCTGGCTTTTTTATTTCATCGTTAATGTTTTTTTCAAAGAATGAAACCATTTTGCATTTTTTAGGTATTTATCAAGACTGTAGGATTTGGTATCCTTGTGAAAATGTTTAGTCCCCAGAATGTATGCAAAACCTGGCCCCCACAGACCTGCTTAAAGTAATATAGCGTTTTATACTTTGCATAAATTAATATTTCAGCATTATAGTTAGAAACTGGTCTACGTTGCTAGGCAGATTGGGCCACCAGATTTCACCTCCGCTCACTGAATATTAGCTGTGAATATGAGCGCTATTGTACACTCACTGTCCACAGATCATTTTGTGGGTGAAGAGAATACATGTTGCATGCACTGAGTTTATGGACTGATATTAGGTGTGACAAGCAATGATGGATAGTGTGTGATGACAATAATGGATGGAGCTACAGTATCTGAGATACAGCGATGCTGCATTTAAACAAATCAGTCAGTTAGATATTAATGCTAATTCAGAATGGGCTTACCTCATTTACCTCATTTATGGCAGCTCTGTTACAAGTACTTTGCCTATCCACCTAGGTTCCATCGTCATCCGCTTCCAGTTATTTTAGCTATACAGAAATATTCTGCATGATGCTGCAAACTGGTATTTGCTATTATGTTGTTTCAATTTATTATAAACACATTATTTTATTTGCCATATTCACAGAAAATAGTCCATGTTTTCTTTATTGCAAAATAAAGTGAATTGTTTTTCCCAGCGCAAAATTGTTTATGTACATTTGCAATATGGAAACTTTTTGATTAAAAATAAGGTAATTGTGACTTTTATTCTTACAATTATGAATTTCTTCTCATAATTCAGTTTTATTTTTTGTTTCTGCAAGTCTATGAAGTCTATTTTGACTTTTTTATTTTTCTAGCAAACTTGCAATTTGTTTCCAACAAATCCGACTTCTCAGAATTATTGTATCTATTCTGAGTATTTATCTTGCATTTCTGATTTTATATCTCACAATTCTAACTTTTTTTCTCAGAATCACAAAGGGAAAACCTTGAATTATGAGTCAAAAAGTCACAATCACCTGTTTCATCTTTTTATCCTGTGAGTGTTGAGTGATCTTGACAAATACATGAGCATAGTGCAGATGCTCATGTGTGTCTCACCTGGGGCATCAGAGGAGGGTGTGTGCGAGCAAAACTGCACAGAAACAATCACCAAATTTGGCATGCATATTTGCCTGAATAGCACATTTCAATGGCTGTTTTCTAAGCTGTTAATGATTAAGACCCCAGGACCCCACCCTAATGTAAATATCGCATTGGCATTTAATGACATTTTGGCAAATCAGACAATGCAAGCAGCTTGCGTGAAGTCTCATCAGATAATTTACTCTTTTGCGTGCTACTGTGTGTGCGTGCACTGTTAGCAGCAGCGTTTTGACTGTGCTGGTCAATGTGCACATTTCTGTGACTTCATGCCCTGAAGACTGAGTCTAGACACGAGCCAGCCAAGCTGCCCTGATGACCTACATCCCACTATTACAGCCATCATTCCATTCACAGAGAGAGAGAGGGGAAGAGATGGGGAAAATGTGAGATACAGTAGTGGAGGGAGGGAAAGGACTGATGATGTGGCTAGTAAAAACAGAAAAGTGGAGTGAAGCATAACAATAATGTGGAATTAAAAGAGAAAGAGAGTGAGTAACCAAAACAGAGAAATGTAGATTGTCCACTCGTGGTTTAGGATAGTATTAGCCAGAAAAGATAAATGCATTAACAGTTAAAGGAATAGTTCACATAAAAAATAAAAAAAAATTACATAAAAAATCAATTGAAATAAAAAATAAATAAAATTCAATTAAAACAACAATCGAAATTGAATTCAAATAATAAATGGAAATTAAGTCGAAGTAGCATTTTAGAATTTTATGGAACAAAAAGAGAAATCACAGATCTTTTCCATTCAGTGAAAGTAAATGGGATTACAGCTGTTGAACATGATGTTGAAAAGCACATAAAGATGACTTGGAATACTGTAAAAAAAAAAATAGTTTTGAGTACTTTTATGGTGGGTTTAATGTTTTTGTCCTTTTTTCTGGAGCTTATCAGCCAAAGTCTCCATCCACTTTCATTGTATGAAAGAGAGAGTGTGATGAACATCCTGCAAGACCACTTTTCCACAGATAGAAAGTCATATGGGTTTGATGATACAAAGTGTGAGAAAATGATGACAGAATTTTAATGTTTGGATGAACTGTCCTTTTAAGAAACAAGCACCCAGATCGAAAATATGGCAAAGAATATGAAACATGACACAATTGGAGGCAGCAAAACGTAACACCCTAACTCTTGCTTGTAGGAAGCAAAATGATGAGGGGGGAAATGCACTTCAGCTCAAGTCACATGACCTATTAAGTTCAAACATATAGTCTAAAGAGCACATATTTCACCCATGTTTTTCAGACGAGGATAAAGGAGCCAGACTCAGACTGTCAAAGAGATTTTGCTTTTCTGCATTCAGTTTCTTTAAGTATTGAATGAGTCAGTTGGACTGTGCTAATGTGTATTTGTCTGTGTTTTGTGTGTGTGTGTGTGTATGTGTTTGCATGCATGTGTGTGTGTGTAAAAAGATGTTTTCGAGCATGCAGAATCAGACAAAAGTGTGTGTGGTTTTGAGGCATACGTTAAAGCAGACATAATACCACAGAAGTAAAGGCTTACATCCTCTACATATGGAGGACCCCCCACCCCACCCCCAGCCCCCTATTTCCTCCGCTCACAAATACAAACGCTCAAGTAAATATCCCTGCAAGACACATTGCAAGATTATGAGAGTGTTTGGACTCGAAAAATAATTCTGTATGACGTCGCAAATTTGTTTATTCCAGTTATCACACCATTTGTCATGTTTGCAATATCAAAAATGTCGAATTTGCTGCTGTTGTTCTAGTGACACATGTGCGTGTGTAGTTTGTTTCAATAAGAAAGCTGAGTAATTTTCTCCATCCCTTTATTATCTCTCTGTCTCCCCCTCTTCTCCCCACCAAACACACACACAGTTGTTAGAGTTGTTGCAACTACTTAATCCTCAAGATTAACGATTGTACCTCAGCTGAAACAAAGACAAATTGAGATGACAAATGATCTGCCTGGCAGTCAGCGTTACAGAGAGGAGGGAGGAATCAGGTAGAGGCAGAAATACATTTATGAAAACACGAAACACTTTTTTGCTCTTTCTGACTCTTATGACATACTCTACCATTCGAAAGTTTGGGATCAGTACTGCATTTATTTAATCAAAAATACAATAAAAACTGCAGGTAATACTGCAAAATGTTATTATTATTTTACAGTATATTTTAATAAATGTGTTATTTTCATGTGATATCAAAGCTACATTTTAAGCAAGTCTTAAGCATCAAAATTCTTCAGAAATTAAGGATTCTAATATTTTAAACATAAATGATGAAAAAAGCTGCTTCATATTTTTGTGGAAATCTATGATTTAGAAAATGTAACAGAAGAGTGTGTATTTGAAATAGATTGTTTTTTTCTTTATTGTTATTGTTATCCATTTAATGTGACCTTTCTGAATGTATGAATTTAAACATATTAGTATACAGTGCCATTGAGTCCAACATTTTTGCATCCTAAAAAATGCGAGCTCATGTTATGTCAAGTTCATACACTGCCTCTGAATCTTTCGTCCATCATAAAAAAAAAATTCAGATCAGATTCGATTATTTGTGGTTTTGCATCTGTAGCATTCATTTTGATAAAAAAAAGATGATGAATATAGAAAAAAACTAAATAGAAAAACAGGCGAAAATTTCAGACTCCGTGTGTAAACTGTTAAAAATCTGCACAATTAAGACTATATATGCACTGAAGACATAGCAGGTTAAAAAAATATTACAAAATGCTCTAAAAAGTGAAGTTATTTCTGAGAAAAACTTTAGGATTATTTGTTTGCATCTACTTGATTTGATATTCAGCATTTAATTCAATGAAATTCAGACATTTTAAGTCTGGATTAAGTGTCCAAATATAACCTCTGCCATTGCTTTATAAAGCCGCGGAATTTACCAGAAACAGCGAAAAAACTGACCTGATCAGAAAAAAAGTATAACCGTCTATGTGTTTGTCGTCATGTTTACATACTTGCATGTTTTCAGCATCATCTAATTGTATAAAAGATCATTATCACCCAGCAGATTATAATATTCCTACAGCCATCATACGCTAAACTGCTTACATACATAATCTTGGATGTGTGCGCTAAGATTTGATCCCTGTTGTGAGATGTTGGTATGGTCGAGTGCCCTCTAATCCCTCTCCTAGACTCAGGATTAAGCCGGCCAGGGCTGAAAGGGAGGGAGGGAGGAGTTAAAAACAGAAGGTCTCATCACCCCCCCGCATCACTGTCATTAGAAACACACACATGGCACACACCAGTCCCCCTCAAACTCCCCGCCATACACTTCCACACTACAGTTCTAGTGAAGATTAAATAGCGACACACTGACTGGGCAGACACTAAGAGGATATAGTAAGACCCCGGCTCTGGAGGGTGCCCACATGATTTCTGATGGGGTTCAAACATGATAGCAATAGTCATAGGGCAAAGGTCATTGAGTTTCTGTATGGAGATGATAAACTATGACAAGATATCAGTTCTTCAGTCGCTGTCTTCAGAGAGCGCCAATGTTGTACCACGGTTGCATCACTTCCATATTCCTTGCTGCTTTTATGGTATCTATATCAAGGATGATAAAATAAAGACGTCATCATCCTCTTCCTATGGCTCTCAGAGACTCAGACTCCCTCGAGAAGCCCCGTAATCCTCCAATGGGCCAAGCTGTCGGATGTTTGCTACAGTAAATATGTCTCTGTTTGTGCGGTTGTGAGTCTGGTGCCCCCCACATCCCTACAAGCATTCTGACACTACTGTAATTTCTGCTCAACTCTGGCAACAAGTTCCCCTTTGTTTCCTGTTTGGATCGTGAGACAAGCAGTCTGTAAGCCTTTCTATACTCTCCCAGCCGAACAATAGGGAAGCTATGCAGCCTCTCCTTTGTGTCTGTCTGTGCTCTTGTATTGTAATGCTACTTTATTTGTCCGCGTAGTCTAACTCTCAGCTTGCGCAGGCAAGATGCCCATCAATTCATTAACTTAATCTGTTTTTCATGAGCGAGAGGGACGGAAGGCGGGAGGAAAGGAGCGCTGGAATCCGTAACAGTGTTGTGTTTTGTTTAAAATCATGCCAAAGGATTGGGATTGGTCAGTGGCCAAATGTGTTGGGTTGAACAGTGACAATCTGTGGAACTAACAAATAGCAGACATCAAAGAGAAGAATGGGATGTTAAAACACGGGGAGACTCTTTGAAAATGTGCGCACGACAGCAAGTTGCTCTTCAGAGAAGAGAGAAACTTAGTCAGTAGTGTGAGTGTGAGTGTGTTTTCTGTGTTAGTGTATATTGCATCAGTGGATCGAGTGAATAATTCAGCTACTGCAGGCGTATGTTCCATTACCTCAACCCCTCTGACTCTAGTCTTCAGCCCCTGAGGTGGCTGTACTGCAGCCATTAGCCTTTCTTCGTCAGACACTTCCTCTTTGGGGGTGTAGAGAGGTGAAGGTCTTCCCCATTAGATCTGTCCCTTCAGATTCATAAATTGGAAAGGCCAATTTGCGATAATGGTCCCTTAAAAATGATTGCGCGAATCAAGTATGTAGGTGTGAATTATTAACTGCGAGTTATGTCCGTGGATGAATAAGGAATGTTAAGTTAATGGTGTATATCTGTGGTAGACTAAGAAGTTCTGAGAAGTGTCGATTTGTTTGAACTTGGCTTATGTAGGACACAGAGGTCACACTTTGACACAGAATCCGGTCGCTTGGGGTAATTCGAACTGCAACAAATGAGGATTTGAATTGGATTGGAATTTTTTATGCACAACTAAATCATGATCCACGTTGGGCTTCTTATCACCTTGTGGAGTTTTATTTTGCAATAATTGTCTGACTGTACATTATACCACATATTTCATAATTAGGTACTATATAAAAAGTGGAATAAGTGGCCTAATATACAATATTGCAATGGTTGACGGCTAATCTCTAGGTGGCACGACTGACCAATCAGCATTGAGCATTGCTGGAAGTTAATCTGCCATTTATAGATGATATAGTGCTGGTCTTTACAGTGGGTACAGAAAGTATTTCACTCTTTGTTATATTGGAGCCATTTGCTAAAATAATTTTTTTCCTTATTAATGTACAGACAGCACCCCATATTGACAGAAAAACAAAGAATTGTTGACATTTTGGCAGATTTATTAAAAAAGAAAAACTGAAATATCACATGGTCCTAAGTCTTCAGACACTTTGCTCAGTATTTAGTAGAAGCACACTTTTGATCGAATACAGCCATGAGTCTATTTGGGAAAGATGCTAAAAGTTTTTCACACCTGGTTTTGGGGATCCTCTGCCATTCCTCCTTGCAGATCCTCTCCAGTTCTGTAAGGTTGGATGGTAAACGTTGGTGGACAGCCATTTTTAGGTCTCTCCAGAGATGCTCAATTGGGTTTAAGTGCTCTTCAGGGCTCTGGCTGGGCCATTCAAGAACAGTCACAGAGTTGTTGTGAAGCCACTCCTTCGTTATTTTATCTGTGTGCTTAGGGTCGTTGTCTTGTTGGAAGGTAAACCTTCGGCCCAGTCTGAGATCCTGAGCACTCTGGAGAAGGATTTGGTCCAAGAAATCTCTGTACTTGGCCACATTCATCTTTCCCTCGATCGTCCTGTCCCTGCAGCTGAATTCTTATTTCTCACTATCTTGGGGTCCTTTAGGTGTTTTTTAGAAAACTCCATGCAGGCTTTTTTATGTCTTATACTTCTGTCGGGCCACTCTGCCATAAAGCCCTGACTGGTAGAGGGCTGCAGTGATGGTTGACTTTCTCCCATCTCCCAGCTGCATCTCTGGAACTCAGCCACAGTGATTTTTGGGTTCTTCTTTACCTCTCTCACCAAGGCTCTTCTCCCCAGATAGCTCAGTTTTTCCGGACGGACAGCTCTAGGAAGGGTTCTGGTCATCCCAAACGTCTTCCATGTAAGGAACATTTTTTTTGTAACCTTGACCAGCTCTGTGCCTTGCCACAATTCTGTCTCTGAGCTCTTCAGGCACTTCCTTTGACCTCAAGATTTTCATTTGCTCTGATACGCATTGAGAGCTGTAAGGTCTTATATAGACAGGTGTGTGGCTTTCCTAATCAAGTCCAATCAGTATAATCAAGCACAGCTGGACTCAGATGAAGGTGTAGAACCATCTCAAGGATGATCAGAAGAAATGGGCAGCACCTGAGTTAAATATATGAGTGTCACAGCAAAGGGTCTGAATACTTAGGACCATGTGATATTTCAGTTTTTCTTTTTTAATACATTTTTCTGTCAATATGGGGTGCTGTGTGTACATTAATTTAATGATTTTAGCAAATAGCTCTAATATAACAAAGAGTGAAACCTTTAAGGGGGTCTGAATACTTTCCATACCCACTTTATGTTGTATGCACTGATCATTTTCAAAATCAAGAATTGTGCACTATTTCTGTGCAAAAGTCTCTCTCAACATATCCAATATCAACATTTATTAGGCTCTGAAAACTAAATCAGCAGGAGAAATAATTTTGAAAGTTTGCCTCAGGGCACATGAGCATATTCTAACGTGTCATACAAAAAACTACACACTCAATGTAACATTAGTTTTAATATCTTAATAGCTTTGCTAAGAGAGAGTGAAGGAGAAAAAAAATCATGGATTAAGAAAAAAATCCAATTAAAATCAACTGATTGGCAGACTTCTGTTCTATGTTGATGGGAAGGCAGTTATATTTTGCACGATTGGTCTTATTAAGAGCTTTGATGAGAAATCTGCTTATTACTTGCTGATACAGATGAGATGGGCTCCAACTTTATTAGTCTCGCAATAAAATTATAATACAGTCCCTTTGGCTTAATTTGGGCATTTTTGACATCCAGCTGAAATGATTATATACTAGATCTGATCATTTACTAGTGTGCAAAACCTAGGCCGTCTAATTATATTACATTTTAACCATACCTTGGATAAGTGATCTGTCAAGGGTTGTAATGTAATAGTGTATTAAAAAAAGAAATTTAAGAAATTGCAGCATCCCTGTAAAAATGGCAAAGCAGTTTAGTACAAGAACAACATTGTATAAAGAAACAGTATACAGTAGATTTAATATTTAGTTTGATTGTGTGTGTGTTTGGGTACATCTGTATATGTGTGTGTGGAGAAGTTTAGTGATCTTTTCCACTGCCATTTTTCAAGGTGACACGGCTCGGCTCCTTCAGGGCTTTCTTTCCAATTCTTTTTGGGATTGAAATTATGATGAAGTAATTTTTTCCCAGAAAATTGCCTCTGTCACTTGTGGTATCTTTCTGTAAATTTCTCAAGTGTATTTTTCCCCTCTCTCTCTCTCTCTCTCTCTCTCTCTGAAAGCCAATGTCATTCTCTCTTCCGACTTATTACAGCAAGGATTTTGTCTGAGATTCAGCATGTTGACATTTGACATGTAGATTTGCAAGGGGAGACAATTATCGGGTGAACTCTGATCTACATACATAAATAATCATGTTGAACAGTGATAGGAAAGACATTCAAACACGACCGCACCTTTTGCATGTATATATAATTTAAGAAAAGCATCATGTTCGGTAGGCCTATATGTTATTCAATCAATTTCCCCATAAAATGTTCTCTTTTCCAAAAACACCTGCTTGTTTCCAGAGTGCGATATAAAGGCATGTGTCATTTGAGAGTTAAGGGGAATCCCTTTGAGAAATAGTGCCCTAATTTTTATTTTCAATGGAAAGTTATCCAATTATATTTAAGTTAACTTCCTGATGGTCGATTCAAGGACAAAAGAGTTGCACAAATATGCTTTAACCTTAAAACCAGGGAGATCTATCAACTCATTTAATGCTTCTATCTTTAGACCTCAGTCCTGTCTTCTCTCAAAAATAATGACTAACAGTGAGGTGGCCTGACCGACAGTCCAGTTATTCATTTGTGAGGAAAAATATGTACTTATGGGAAATAACATCACAATTTAGACGATCTTGGGATATTCTATTTGACAGGAGTATGCAGTGTAGACCAAAGGGGAAGCAATGGAAAGGAATACACAAGCTTTGAATAACAAGCTCTTTTCTTAAGCCTTTGTATGTTGCCAAACATGTTTACCTTTACTCTGACTAGTTTTCAGGCACCATATGGCTGCATCTGTCTTTGGATCATTAATTTTTTTCCTGTAGGTCTGCTGTAAATCTACAGCCCTGAAAAAAAAAGTGAAAAGGTTGACATTTTGATTGTGAGTCCGAATGACTTTTAATTCTGTTTGTGATAAACTTTGTCAAATAAAAACATTGCAAAATATTGCATGCAAGGATACACGCACTATAACCTATCTTCCACTTCACAGGTTGCATGTATTTCTTTTTGCAACACTCAGGCCTTTCCTGAATAGCCAGAAAAAGCTTTTTGTTCAACAACAGTGCTGTCACTCCAGGACAGTGCCTTACAATCTCCAATGGACTGGTCTGGCTTTATTATCATGCTTGCTTTTGTCATTACATCACAATTATGAGTTTGTTCATACAGGGAAAATGGAAAATAAAAAAGGGGGGAAAAGAAATGTAGGTCAGTGGTGATGTGCTCTGGGCAGCTAGTCTCTGCCTTTCCCTGGATGGGTCTGTAGCTCAATCTCTGTCTCCTCCTCCCCCCATACACACACGGGCAGTGGGCAATTTCACACTCTCCTAGCTATTTGCTGTTTAAACTGATGTCTTAGTAGATGAAGGTGAAATTAAATATTATATATATATATATATATATATATATTTAAAGTATAATTATTGGTTAATCAGCCAAACTTAAAGAAATATGAAATCATATTATGCTGTTGAAAAATAGTATTTTTCCAAATTATTTTATCCTTCATTTCTGCACCATAAAGAAAACTATACTACTTTTTTTCTTCTTCTTCTTTAACACTACTGTAATTGTCTGATTTGGCACCAGATATTTTGCACACTGAAAAAACTGTCCTGCACATTAATCAAACATTTAACAGATTCATCTCTGCTGACCTGGTAGGCCAGTGGGTCATTGATAAATATAGTAGCCATCTATTCTATTATAGCCAACAGTTTGCAATTATACCATACTATATATAATGTGTCCTATAGTATGACTGAAAAATGAAACAACAAAAAAACTGTAACATTAAAGATAAACATCTCTTATGCTATTTGTAACTCCAAGAAGGAAGATACGTTTTTCTCATTTGTGCACAGTCCAGTTTTTATTTTGTCAACTACCCATATATATATATATTACTATATAGCCAGTGTGTTTGTGGGAAGTGGGATGTTGTCTTTAAATGTGTTTAAAGATAAATTTCCAAATCAGAAAATATAAAAGTTGCATTTTGCATAGACTTACTGTGCTATATAGATTTTGATAGAACTAAAATACATCAATATCCCACCATTTTTACTCCGTTATGACCATCCATGCAGCGCAACTCACTTCATGTGGAATACTCAGACAAACTACCAATAATAATAGCTTAAGTTCTACTACTAACTGTAGTAAAGCAATATATAAACGAAAAGTAACAAATATGACAGGAACGAGAAGAATGTTTGTGAATAGTTTCTTTGAAAACGGATAACACCGTCTGTGCGCGTCGGACCGCACAGTGTCCGTCTACGCTTAATGCCGCTGAAGACGCTAGAAAGTGGGCGGGGCGGAAAGTGTCGGTCCAATCCGGTGTGCCGTAGCCTGCTGCGCTCTCTCCCGTGCGCTCGCGAGGCAGTGAAAACCTCCGGTGGGTATACGCTCTCGCAGATGTCATGTGAAACCCCGCATGCTGGCCTTACCGCACAACTGAAGAGTCCGAGCACCGCATCTCGCACCTCTGGAATGGTTTTGCACAGTAGTCTCCCGCTTTGACGAGACCCAACTTCACCACCGAGGATTTTGTTTTTTTACTCTGGTTTATGTTTGTTTCTTCATGACTGACGCGTTCGGGAGCGAGTCGCCACCACCATGCGAGGTAGGAATACAACTGTTTGTGACAGCTCATTACAATAATCATGCACAGAGCCCCTATTTTTCCTTCTCATCCAACAGTCCCGTCTCCACAGTTTGCGCATCATCCCTGGTACTGTCTGCCTCGTAAAGTCAGACCCGAGTCAAGTGCGTCGTCTATTATACAGAAATTTGAAAGATTAATTTGTATGTGCATGCAAAATATCAGTTTTTGGTCAGCTGTTTCATATTTATTTGAGCTGAAGATACTAAAAGATAATAAACTCTCGTGTTTATGGAGACTTCATCAGACTGAGAAAACTTTGCTCTAACTTTACTCAACTAAAGACTGTATTTTTTATTTATGAGCCTATGTGAAGATTTAGCACTGAGTAGCGTATCTTGAGTCTTGGACGTTTCATTTAAATTTACATGCATTTGAGCTTTTTTTGACAGTCACAGATTAGAAGATTGGCAAAGGAAACGGTTGCACCA
Source organism: Enteromius unitaeniatus (assembly GCA_032359435.1). Classification (NCBI taxonomy): domain Eukaryota; kingdom Metazoa; phylum Chordata; class Actinopteri; order Cypriniformes; family Cyprinidae; genus Enteromius; species Enteromius unitaeniatus. The sequence continues at coordinate 4,064,892 of JAUMHI010000040.1, read as the reverse complement.
AAACTTGTTCTTTTTATATATTGAGTTATTTAAATCATGCAGTAGTATTTTAAAGCAGACCACCACGGTGTGGGTAAAGTGGAGTTAGTGTGCGTTCTACTGACCCATTTCCGTCAGTCAGGCGCCGCTGCGCGATGAAAGCGTCAAAGTGCAGCGGCGATGTCCGCGCGAGACCACTGAACATCCCACGCGCTCTTCTCGGTCTCTTTGCAGTCACACCTGTAATAATACTGAATTAAGAAAAGTAGTGTTTGTAGGCTTTATGTTTAGTTTTTTTTAAATGTAGATATGTTTTAATAATAAAATGTAAAACACTTTAGTTTATGTGGTAGTTTTAGCATACTAATGCTCTTTTATATTCGTTATAAAGATGTTTTTAATGTTTATAAACATTTAAAATGTTTGTGTGTAAAATATAGCCTACAGTTCAAGCCAGGCTTTTATCATGGCATTGTAAATTGGATTTTAGACTAAAAATAAATAAATAAATAAATAAAGATGTTGACCTGCTAATTAAATACAGATAATTATGTGTATTAAAGTAATTTTGTGACAGACAACTGATTGCTTCAAATGCATATGCGTTCATACTGTAAGTTTTCGGTATTTTCGTTTCGTAGTAAAATATGTAAACAAATACAACACAACGCACGCGCATGACATTACACTGTGTACATTATACGCCGACTTTTAAGAAGGCTGTCTATTATAAGGGTCTGTCTTTTTCGCCTTTTCGTTGGAAAGAAATAAGTTTAGTGCGCGTGCAATGGGGAAAAACCCAAAACTCGGTTCTCCGTCTCTGTGTCACGCCTCCAGAGCACCTCTCTGCTTCTCTTTCTGTGCCCCAGAGGACCGTGTCAGAAACAATCACATCAGTATCACAGGCCTCTCACCGACTCTCACATCAGCCTATAGCGCGGGCCTTTTCAAATAACAATTACACTTGCAATCTACTTACTGCTTAAGTTACAATCTTGTAAAATATCCAATTACTTTTTGGGTTTGCATGGACATCAACAAACGCACGAACCAGATCTAAAATGTTTGACTAGATTAAAGTCTGCTTGCCTTTTTAACGTCGTCGTCAATAAAACAATTGCTGTTATTTGTTTTAATTAGTTACGGGATTAATCCGTTTAAAGGTTTTTAAATTATTATAAATTGAGCTTTTTTGGCTAAATAGGCCTATATACGCTGCAATTTGTGAGTCTCGCCGGCAGAGAAACATTTTACTCGATATAATGAGAAAAATAAAATGACTGTTGATTTAGAAAGGCTAGTAATAATGAAATATAGTTATTAATAATTTCTAGTTAATGGTGGGTGTTAATTACAACACATTCATGTTTATAATTAATCTATGTGTTTGCTGATTCCACTTTTAAGCTGATTATGGACGTGTACGACAGAAAGTTGTTCTTAAAGGGCCAGTTCACCAAATCAAATACAAATTGCTGTGATTTACTCACCATTATGTTGTTTTAATCTTTAAGTTTTCTTAGGTGGTTTACAAAAAGAGATGTTATGACAGTCTTAGCCACTGTTCAGTTTCAGTCTTATGGTGACAGAGGCTGTTATTCTACCAAACATCATCTTCAATGAAATTAATAAAGTCATATGCTGTAATAAAAATAGGATAATTTAGAGAAACTACCCTTTTGGAGCAGCTATGATTTTTCTTTAAATATTCAATTTTGTTTCATATTCTACATATATTGAGACTAAAAGTGTTTTTTGTTGACTTGCTTCACTAGTGCACAAGTTAGTTTCTTGTTTGTGTGTTTCAGAGTGTCACATAGATGTGGCCTATTGGTCAAAACATTTATCAGGTTGGTTCATTGATCAGAGATGGACTTGCAGTGTTCCAATGCATATATCTGATGGACTGTGGTACCCAATCTAGTAACTCTAGCTCTACATCCGCTCCAAACCTTGTCTTCTCCATTACAGTGCACAGTGCTGCTTCAGGGCTGGTGTTAGTTTTCGCACAACTCTGTCACACGCAGATCACGTTCAAACTGCACTGGTACACACACGCATACACAACACCTCTTGATTGCTTGACCATCGTTTTGGTTGTTTGTCTTTAAAGAACAGCAAAGAAACACATCTGGGCTGCGTTTACATCATATCTGAGCTGCATTGCTTTGTCCACGCTGGTTTCAGTCCTTGCTGCACCCCTGAAATTCTGAGCCACAGACACAAAGATAGACAGTTACGCATGAACTCCTCATGCCAATAGCTTTTAGGATCACATTAGCTTCCAGAGTGCGAGGACAGCTCTCCATCGACCTGCTTGACGTTGCGTGGCTCGGCTCGCAGAAGAGCAGGATCAATATGCATGGCCTGCTCAACCATGAGCTTGATTCCAACTGTAAACTAACATAAACTGTGTATATAGATATTATAGCTGTGTAAAGCAGAGGGTCCATTTGATAAATCCCATATGTGTGTAAATATGTTGTTTACCAAAGTATTATTTTATATTTAAGTTGTGTTTTTTTATATTGCAGTTCTGGGGCGGATCAATAAACAGCATTGTTTGTTTGGCTGACACCATACACATGACTACATCACAGACATGGATTACGCATTTCAAATCTCTAACCAGGCAGTAGGCCAACAATAACTAGGTAAAACTAGCAATAACCAGTCGCTGCTGAGACATCCGTCTTTTTTTTCAGTGAATTAAAAAGACAACAGTGTCTTGATATATAACCGTGAAACTGCAAGGCAAAGTCTGTACAAACTTTCACTTTAAAGCCTAGGCTTTGCATTTGTACTAATATCATCTGGTCAGTTGTTCATTGTAGCCGCTAGTTTTTTTGCTTTGCTGACTAATGGCTTGTACTTACGTAACCTGTGAAAGATTACGCAAAGAAAACCAAGAGATGTAATCCCCTAAAGTGAGGCAGAAACGGAGTTGCACAGCCAGCACAAACCTAATCCATTTAGTATGTTGCGTTCTTTATTCTCCACTCAGTTTTATGGGCCTTTACACGTTTAGTAATGAATTATGGATGCAGCGTGATTGTAGATCTGAGTTTTCCTACTAGCTGATGACATAACGTCAGCCAGATGTCTTGACATCTATTTCCAAGTGTGAGCATGTCGGCTTTTGTCCCCTGTAGTGTTTTTGTGAATGCGCCTTTCTTGAGTATCGACTGAGAATGTGTGGACTAGAGTGTGTCATCTGTTTACTGAGCCCTTGTTTGAGATGGTTGAGTGTGCATGAGAGAGCTGCTCTGAGAGAGGCTGAACCGTAAGGCTAAATATGTCCGTATAATGTCTGCATTTTGCTCTCCCTGCGGTACTGCAGCAGTGGCATTTCTGCATGTTTTCTCTGCTTTGCTGCGCGTCGGATTTAATAGTTCTCTTCGACTGGTCTCACCCTTCACTAGGTGTTCAGTCATTCAATAATGTGCGCTTTGGAAAGTGGCACCTGGGGCTTTTGATCCGATGCAGGAGGGGAGCTGACATCACCGGAGACCATTCTCCAACTTGACAATGATATTACATGCTGAACTTATGGTATGAATTTCATAGCTTTTTTTTTTGTCTGTTTTTTTAAATCATGCTGGTGTTGTCTAAAAGTCAGATTTGGTGTGATATATATATATATACATATATATAGTGTCCAAAAGATAACATACAAGGCTTAATAAGCTTACTGTTCCACCTCAGGCTTAGAGGAAATAGAAACTTTGCCTTACACTTTAGAAAGAATTAAAACACATAGTTATGTAACACTGAAATCGGATCTAGAGTAGAGCTCTCTCTCTTTCTCCTGTATGGTGTATGGGTTGTGTGCCCATTGCTCACAGTTAGTTTCCACTTCTTTCAGTTTCAGTTGCGTCAGAAAATCTGTTTGCACAGACTTGTTTTGTCATATATGTCAATACAGACATGTCCACAGCAGGTTCCATAGAAAACACACAAGAGTGGGGTCCAAAAGTCAGAGACCAGTAGTGCAAATGCTTTATCCCCCATTTAATACAAAATATTCAATTACTTCTTGTTATCAGCACAATCTGTGCGATAAATTCAATTGAAAAAGTACTTCTACATTTCCTCCCTTGATTCTCCCACAAGTTTGTTAGAAACAAGCCAGAACATTGACCATCTGCACAATCAGTCTGTAGATCAATGCCAGTCAAATTTACTTTATTAAAAACCTGTTTGTGCATAATCCTTATTCATCTCCTTTTTGTTAAATCTAGTATTTTCAGCGACATTTAAACTTCAGTTTATATACACACAAATCTCATTAGCTCAGATCCATTGCACCTTCACAGTCTTCCTCTGTGTTTAAAGGGTCTTGACTGCATATGCGCTCGTACACAGCAAACTCTTTGAACCAGGTTTTTAAAGCATGCTAATGTGATTATATATATATATTTTTTTTTAGGAATCCTCTAGCAAAATGACATTAGGAACGGCATTGAGAGGAAATGTCAAACAAAAAGGTGCTTTACAAAAGTACTATTTGCTGTGAGCTTTTGAAACAGAGGCCCTTAAAAGAGATTTAGATTAAGAGCAAGAATGATCTTAGAGAAAGCTTAAGGATGCTGAGATGGAGTGATCAAGGGAGATGAGCGAGACAGAGAGAGAGAGAAAGAAAGAGAGACTGCGCTCTCAGGTAAAGAGAGGCCTTTAGATTGTGATCAATTTGCTTCTTTCAGAGAGGGGCTCCTGGGGCCACTTTGGGGAAGGACCTCGTTACATGGAATTAAATTGTGGCCTAAGGCGAGCTATTACCATCCCGTCCTGAGAGGAAAGCTGTAAAGAGGCATGCAGAACACACATGCACACACTACGATATACCAACATTTAGAGAACAGACATTTTAATGAATATCAGGCCAACTATAAATATAAATCTAAATTTAGCTGCTGAAAGCACGAGACGTTTCCATACACATGTAATGTCATACAACATTTTTTTTTGATGTCCCAAAGCAATAAATATATAATAGAAATATAGAAAATAGAAATAGAAAATCACTTGTGCTTTTTCTGAATAACACCTGTTCATTTCAAAAATACCACACGAAACATATTTCAAGGTACCCAACAAAATGTTTCACAGTGTTTGCTTTCTAATGCATTTGAATTAATAATTTGATCTAATACAATTTTATCTCATTTTTGTTCCTTCAATATGCGTCCATATTTACTTCTTTTGACCAATCATGTAAGATTATGTAATTCTGAAGAGAGAAGAGTGAGAGAGGACACTGTCCAAACACCCAGATATGACACGGCTATGCTACCCTTAGGCTAAGTGACTTACTAACCTACTTTAACAGTTTACACACACAAACACACATGCACACACAACCCATTGGGCCACGCTTAGAAACCTTTGCTCTATGAAACCTCTGCGTACTACAGTACACTGTAGCTTTCAACCAGAAACAACCTAGAAATGCTCATCGAAAAATGTGCAATGAGCATAAAAGGTGTGTGTTTATATATATATATATATATATATATATATATATATATATATATATTAT
>JAUMHI010000040.1:4026268-4059274 GCA_032359435.1 Enteromius unitaeniatus | reverse complement strand
AAGAGCATACAAGGTGTGTGTTTATATATATATATATATATATATATATATATATATATATATATAATATGCAGTATATATAAAGCGTTTTGTGTCATGTCTTGGAGATGGCGTGTCAGAGTGAAAACACTCATTCATTCCAGCCTTGCACATGCAGACACACACACAGTCAGTGTCTTAAATAAAGTTTAAAGGTTGACGGGGTCATTGAGGCTGTGTTGGTGGAGGCCGGGCAGGTCATAAAGGTCAGACTGATGGAGCGTGAGTCCTTTTGTGTCTAGTCAATGGTTACACCCACAGTATTAGAATTGACTTAATTCTGTTTCTTTTTTTCTGGTATCCAGCCATTCCGTTTTGTGAATGTATTTTAGATAAAAATGCAACTGTTCACACTGACAGTGATAAAATCGTGGCTGGTCATGAGTCTCTGTGTTGTTCACTAGTAGAGGTTCTTTGCTTTATCTCGCTATATAGGTGCATGTGTTTTTCACCTCTTAGAGAGACACAACAGGTGAATAGGCTGAAAACAAAATAATATTCCAATAGATAATGCTATGAAACTCTGGCAAGTTATTGCACCATTTCCCTTTTTTGGTATTACAAATTGTCCCCAAAACATGTTAAACAGGTTAAATTTTAGTATATGAATGCCTGGGAACACACAATGTGTAAGAAAGAATAAAAAATGTAAAATGTAAATTAATCTTTATTTTTTTGTTTTAGTGTAAAGTGGGAGTGAGATGACAAAGAGAGGGAAAAAAGCTTATTTGATTCAATGTCTTTTAGTTACAAGCAATGCTTCTTCAACATTTAGTTTGTTTCATGGTTGCTACAAAATGTATTTTGTTAAGGAAAGCTAAATATTTGATTTGCGAATGAAAATCTTTCTATTTCTTGATATTTACCAAGGCCATAGACAGAAATATTAGCTCACATGAGAACGATTTTTGAAGAATCATGTGATGCTGAAAATTCAGCTTTACCATCAAAGGAATAAATTACATTTTAAAGACAAATAACAATTGTTAAAAAACAATTACAATTAAATTACATACATACAAGAGACTTTCAAAAACATTAAAGCACATTTAAATGATAGGGTAAGTGGTTTATTTCCCTAATATTTAGTCTGAAACAATAATGATTTGCAATAACAAGCTTCTGTATTGCAGTGTACAGTGACTGGTTAAACACGCAGTACATGTATTCTGTAATGTCAGATATATGTTGTTTTATATTCTTCAGATGTTGGATTTGTGCCAGCGTGTCCCCTTCTGTAGCCTCATTGAGGCAGCCAATCACATCTCAGATCAAAGAAGCCTGAGTCTGGCACAGCTGATGACAAGCCAATGGGGAAATGCCTGCAGCCTCATCAACAAATACATATTATGCATTAGAGATAAAATCCCAGCAAACTGTGGCACATACAGTAGGGAGCACTTTCTAACAGTATTACTCTTTCATTCACACACGTACAGAGATGAACAGAGCCAGTGTGCGGGGGGTAGTATTATTTTATTTGTGCTATCAAACGATTATTCACATAAACATTTTGTTTCAATTATTTATGTTTTTATACTGTTTGTATTTGCATGTATATATTTAGAAATATATAAATATATTTAGATATATTTCGAAAAAAAAATTATTTTATATATTTAGATGTAACATAAAATACAATTGCATAAATGTATATACAGTACATGTAAATATTTTATGTATTTATATACATAATGAATATACACATTGCACTAATTTTAATCTTTCATGTTAGTTTACTAATTTTCTTTTGCATTTTTGCTATATAATTGTTTGATATAAAAAAATACCGCCATTGCAGCTAGCTTAATTAAAAGGTTTATTTTATTTATCTACATTTATTTTAATTTAGAATGTATTTTATTTAAAGTAATATATATATATATATATATATATGGTTTTATGTTTAGTTTCTGTTAACTCTAATAACTGTAAGTGGGGTAAAGTTATTATTATTAGGTATTATTGCAATCGTCTTTGTTAGACATAACATAAACGAGGCTGTCAAAGAGGCATCTGAAGGTCAGTGATAAAATTAACCTATACGAGCATAGAATACAGTGTGAGCAGGTGGCACAGATGGCTTCACCAAAATGACCTGAAGTGTACCAGCAAAACCCAATTACTATATGACAGTTTATAGACAAGGGCAAGCATTTATATAGAGCAAATGCATTTGGATGGATCATTAAACAAACCTGGGTTTCAAAACAATATATGCTAATAATAATTAGCTCATTTACATGATTTACTAGAACTTGAATGCTAAGGATTTCACGTCAAGGATTATATGAATGAGCCAAGAGACTGTCCGGAAGATTAGTTATGCTGTAGGAGTTTCATACGGATGGAGTGGGTGGTTTGGCTGTTCGACTGAACGTAGAGACGCTGGTCTCTTGAAAACTTTATAGTGCTTTTTAGTTAAAGATAATGCAGGAAGTCAGATACATACATCTAAACATTTTAAAGGACCGTGTGGCGAAAAAGTGGAATAAAAGTGGATTTCCCTGTGGAATTGCCCTAATTATTTTCTTAGCAATACACAGTGGGATCAGTGTTGAATCAGAATGCTAATGTTGCTGACTGTGAAAGCTGTTTAGTAAGTGCCCAGGGCCTTCATCTCGGAGTCCTTCCCTGAAGGAAACGATGTAAAACATGGATGAACACCACATGCTGTCGCAGGCTGCCCCTCTGCAACCACTCCCCCTTAGGCCACTGTCAATCTGGACAATGTGCCACCTAATGTTGACAAGCTGTCATTACACCGACCCTCTCACCCCAGCTCACTCCCAGACCTTCAAAAACGCAGGCGCGCATTCGTCTGCGATGGACAATCTCCAGCATTTCCAGTCCTCTAATGTTTGTCTGCATGAAAGAAACGTGGATTGTCGACATGCTCACAACTGTGAGTGCTGAAGATAATCTCCCACCTACACGATGTATTAGTATCACTGTTTAGCATATCCCAACAAGGCTTTGGAATATCATTGGGCCTGATGCCAGATGACAAAACAACATCTTATCATATGCATACAGGCAAGATTTTTCAACAAAGACTTCAAATGGCCTTCCATCTGCAGGCTAAAATTAAAAGACGGCGACATTATCAGTACATTCACCTGAAGGAATGCTGCAAACAAGGTTTGCGGGTATCATAGAGGCAACTGCCAAAAATCATCAGCATCACTATCTCATCAAACTTATACAAAAAACAGCAACACACACGAAAGGAAGCTGTTGGTGCGTTACTCTGAAGTTGTCCATCACATTTTTAAGAGAAAGCACAAGTGATGATTTTATCATTTCAATTATGAATTACAACATTGTTGTGGGTCGTGTTGGTACACATCTGTCATCCAGACAGCTGCTATCGACACCAAATATTTATTGGTGTTCTCCAGCGTGTACGGGTGTGTATGCGATATAATAAATTAAGTTGCAGGGGTGCTCATATCCACTTTAATGAAGCTAATTAAAGAACTATTTAGAGAGAGAGGGAACTACTCCTGGGACAGAAAAGAGCTTCATATCATTAGGAATCAATTATACAATCCACGTGTGTGTGTGGCTCTTTTTTCACTCACACACAAATGAAAAGACTAGTTCACAAAAATATAAATGAATAAATTCTGTCATTATTAACTCATTATTAACATTATTATTATTTACAAACCCATATGACTTACCTTCTGCTGTTGAACATAGAGAAAATGTATTATTTGGAGAACGTCCTGACTCCTCTTCTCCACATAATGAAAGTGAATAAAGTTGTCAAGCTCCAAAATGACTAAAACAAAGCACCCCAAAATGTTCTGTATTCATAAACTACATTTCAACTGAAGCTATACAACATGAATAAATTATCATCATATGTTCTCAAAAGTCTTGAATATGCCATAGTAAGAAGGATTTATATATTTAAAATACATTTCATAGTTCAAATCTACTAACATGACATATTGCTTGAGACTTACTGATATAAAAATTATAATTTAACTGTTTTGATGGTACTTTTTATTGTATGATATTTGAATAATATCTGTTTAAATACAGTATATTGAAAGTGTACCTGAAGTATACTTGCCGTAGTTCCACTTTAGCACAATCAAAATATACTTTAGTATATCTTTAGTTGGATTTCAGCACTACTTCAAAATGTATTTGTTTCAAATTAGCAGACTTTAATTACATCAACAGTACAATGGCAGGGTATTTTTATAGGACACGTAAGCTTTTAATTGTATATTTCCCACAAAATAAATGTATCTCAGAAACTTTTTTTATTTATTTATTTTCCACTAATCACTTAATTGTTAACCTGAACCTCTTAAATCCAATATGGGTCCGCTGCTAAGTTGCACTTGCTTTACCAACACAATATAGGTGTCAATTAAAAGCTTAGAAACTTGTGTTTTTCGCATGAATTGCACTAAAAAGTGCAATTGATCATTAACGAATTGCATTCTATATGGACTACATTTATGCTCTTATACTCTTATAGTGCTTTTATGTAATTTCTCATATATTTATATAAAAGCACAGTACGCTTTGGATAATGAGTAAATAATGGCAGAACTTTTATTTTTGTCTGTAAACTACTCCGCACTCTCTCATATGTCCTGTATAAACAGTATTTATGCATATAGTTCTGCGTTTACTTTTCCACTCAGTAACTTGTGTGCAGCTAAACTGTGAGACTAGCATGTGCGGTATTCCTCAGCTCCTGTCTAAGCCTGCAGGGCTGAGCTCCTCTTAACCATGGAATCGCCAGCACTGCACTCCCTCTCTTACGTAACCCTCTGATAGGCCTAACCCTTATGCGTAACAGCGGACAGGGGCAAGGAGCCTGCGAGAACAACCACATGCTCGTTTTCGTGCAGTAACAGCATGGTTTATGAATGTATAACAATTACACCAATTCTTATTCCTTGCTTCTGATTCTTTTCGACAGATGCAAAATGCACACGTCTTGGTGTAGTTAGACAGAAAACAAATTTCAAAAGCAAATCTCTTATGGTTTTAGAAACACTGAGATGTTAAAAATCTAAAGAGGTAGTTAAATCCGTCGTTAACATCCCTCTAGGTTTTTCTATTTACATATTTCCTCTCATCCTTTTAGGTTTTTAATCCCTTAAGGAAGTCAAATCAGTATAGGTACCACAATGACAAATGTGCAGCGCCGTTGTATTGGTAGGGATGGCGATGACATCATGTCCTGTTGGAATGTCATGGTGGTGTGGATGATTGCTCTGACAGGCAGACTATACAGGCCTCCTACCCACAAACCCAGGGAGGCTGTGGTCGTCTTGGCAACAGTGACACAGACACGGACGTCTCCTTATTTCATATGACAGGTCTACACACACAGGCCCTCTGGCCATTCTCACACAAACAGGCACATCCAATATATTCATTCAGACCCAAACACACTCATACTCAACCCACGAACCATTTATTAAACTGAATATATTTTCTTCTGTAACGCAGTCGTCAGTTCAAATTTTGACTTGATGACAGTAACTAAACTAATTCTAACACGACATAAACACGCACAGCACTGCATTTTTTATCGATGGTCAATACCGCCGTGGCCTTGCGATTCAGTGCCCTGCTTTTGAAGGGCTATAAATAACTTCACAGCTGTTGTGTGCAGTTTAAGGTTAAAAGAGTTATTTCCAACACCATTTCTTGTATGAACGTGTTCAGGTTTCTGTGCTCACTTGACCCAGTTTGGCTCTGGCACTGGTCAAAGTGGGTCACGAGAGGAATCGGTCCAGTGTTCGAAGTCTGGTGAAGAACTCACAGTCCTCGTTACCACACACAAAGCCTGAAGATATAAGTACCAGTGCATTTTACACTGCTGAAAACAGTATTATTTGGCCTTAATAGCAAGGACAGGGTGTGCTAGTTTTTCTTTTTGAACAACTATTTTACATGTCTTACCGTGTCCCCGCAGATGGTAATTCTAGATGAAATGCAGTGATTAAAGAATAATTAATTGTTCTTTTAGGAGTGCTAAAAGTGTACATAACTCATTCTAATGAAGTAAAACGAAAACACTCAGGTGCATTCATAAGTTACTGTTAAGCAGAAGGGTTTCAGTTTTGATGCAAAGCAGGTAAAGGCACAGTTATTCATATAGGAATATTGTTGAGGCATACTGTCAGTAACCATTCATTAAAAATAGTACATTTAGTCTTTTAGCAGATGCTTTTATCCAAATCCTGCTTCACATTTTATACAGCTTTCAGTCAATTCAAGGTGACATTGCCATGGGACTGACCTCTATTGTGGTCCCTGTAGCCAGGGCTGGACCTGGGCATAGGCGGAATAGACAAATGCTAGGGGCACCGCCGATCCATAGGGGCACCAAAACAAGTGATTTTTTTTTTTAACAACTTATTTTTTAATTACCAACAAAAAAGGCCTCTATACTCTTTGTTACCAACAGTACTTAAATACTATGAATTTGAATATTTAAAAAAAAAAAAAAAAACAATTTCCAACTCTCCAACTTTGCAGTCACTTTTACATGCATTATTTGTCTACCTTGTTACCTAATAGTGACAATTTAGCAGTGAACATTTATGATAATGTCAAAAAGACTAAAGCCCTCTGGTGCCCAGAGACATAAAAAAAGAGAAAAAGAAGAAAAATGGGACAAAGACAGAGGTACAACTACGTAATGAATGATTATATTAAACTAGATGAGGGCAAATTTGCGAACATACTTTATGTTGGCCTAGTCTAGAATGCCTTGTTCAAAGAAATGTTAAAATGTCTGAAGTTCCAGAGATCTACGATTGTGTGTCATTTTTTTAGTGTAACATAACACATTTTAATAATATTTTTACGAGTTGTGTAGTATTTAGGGATTTGTGGCATTTTTAATTTTAATTGGCTAATTTAGTAATGTATATAAAATTAGGCTTATTAAGATTTTATGTAAAATCGATATTTCTCAGTTTAAATAGCACTGTCATCAACTGGAAATTGAACACTTTTCATTAATAAGGTTATTTGTCAATAATAAAAATAACAAATACTGTTACAAATGTAATGTCCATTGTTAGTTCAAGTTCAACCTGTCCTCCAACTAATACAGCCATATAGGTCATTTCTACAGTAACGGTGAAATATGACCCATCAGAGCCTATACTAAATTTGCGCCCCTATCAGCAACAGGTATCGCCATGTGGTTCAAGATTGGTGTAGCTCAGTTTGTAGAGCGATGCGTTATGAGACAAAATGTGATCGTGCAATCATAGGTTTGAATCCAGAAAACTCATGTGCTTGTAAATCATGATTTTTTTTTTAATAACAGGTAGGTTAAGGGGTGGGCTTGTAACAAATTAATTGGCGGGTTTCCAATAAAAATATAAACATCAAGGCAAAGGTATGCAGTTTCTGTGTGAATGTGTAAACACAATGATTATTGGTGGAATGGGCTGGAAGGCAAGGGTCATCAAGTAAAATCTTGCCTAGGGCAGCCTGTAGCTGAGGGTCAGTGAGGGCAAACACCCACCCCCATAACTACCAAACACACAGATGCTGTGGCTTAAGTCTAGTGTGCTATAGTCTGAGACAAGAAGAGTTACAGACCAGACCAGCCACAGCTTAACCAAGCAGCACTAGTTAATGTATATGTATATATGTGTGTGTGTGTGTGTGTGTGTTAATCCCATTACATTGCCGCAGTGTTTATGCCTGTACATTTAATTTTTCAAATATGAATAAACATTGCACAAATTTCACAAAAGCAAATATTCACTTATCATGAAATATTCACTTAGTATGAATACAAGACAAATACTGGCCAGCCTATGATATATACGTTAGTCAGCCTGTCTGAGTTTCTGTTCTCACAGTCAGATTAGCAGCGCACACACATACCTAGAGATGCACTCACACTTCCAAACCTCTGAGCTTCACACTGCAGTCTCGAGTCAGGTGTGTGTTTGCATCTACACTGCTTCTGTCTGAAAATGAAGACAGATGTTGTAGGTAAGAGGACATTTCTGGTCTAGATGTCTTTTGTTTGTTTTGCATTTAACAGGTTTACTTCACTTTAAAGCAAGTACAGTAACATTTCATTTAGCTGTTTTATCTGACCCAAACTGCTGCTCTTAATAGTGAACTTGGCCGGTAAAAATAGCAGTTGTGCTTTATGTATTTTGTCATTTTTACAAACTTTAATGAACTGGTGATTTCTTTGTTTTTAATCAATTTCAAAGTCAATTTCCTGTAAACTGTGATGGAAGAGATGGAAATAAACCCACAAATGTAAAATGAAATGTGTGTAAACTAATATTGCGGTTAAATCTTCAATCATGACACTCATCACTTTATCAATATTGTGGTTAGTTTTGGTAAGTTGCATTGTTCTTGCATGGATCTCACTTAACAGTTCTGCTACTAAACAATTTTGGAACTGCTTCTGAGACTGCATCTGCACCTGCACTTGTATTTGTTTCATCGGCGAGCTGCTTGGACTAATTGCGTGTTTCTGTGGTCCTTAAGAAAACAACATTTAAATGCAAATGTACAAGAATAAAATCACTCATAAGAGTAAGAAATATAGCATTTGTTCTTTTTTGTAATTTTCTATGTCATTATAGGCAGATGTGAATTTGCGTTTGAGTGAGGAAAGATTAATTGAGAATTGCTGCATCAGATAAGCCAGTTGAGAGCAGGGGAACAAGCATGTGTAGAAATAATTTAGGATTAGATTGGGTGGCTAATCTCTTTATTGTGAGTATGCAGTCTCAGCAGGGAGATGGGTTTCTCTCTCTGTCTTCCTCTCCCTCACTCTCTTTCTCTCTCTCTCTCTCTCTCTCTCTCTCTCAAAGGTTTTCATCTCCTTTTATCTTTTCTTTTACATTTCCTAGTGACACGTGCAAGAGAAGGGAAGGTTAGAGCTGAGCCTCACAGCCATATATTTGTATTTGGTTCCTCATTAAACAACCTGCCATATTCCGGTTATGTAATTCACTGTGTACATGTGCACTTTTGTACATGTGTAAGGTTATTGTAATCAAGGAAATCTCTTGAGCATTAGATGGATAATGGAAGAAGACATTTTGACAAAAACACTGGTGAGAACCCATTGTAGTGAACCTGAGAGAAATGCATCAAGGGGTTTGGACTTTGATTCGCATCTCTCGGCTGGTCTAATGTTTCTCTTTCTGTCTTGAAAGAACCACACATTACAAAATGTCAAAGTGTCTTGACACAAATTTAAAGGGTACATCACAGTGCACTTTAAAAGCAACATCACTCTTAGAGTCAAGGTGGCAATTGTGTCACAGTCTTTATCAGGCAAATAAAGGCATATGGTTATGTAACTGTATTTTTGTTCGTTTCTGTCTGTTTACAGCCCAAATTGAAGTCATACCATGCAAAATCTGTGGAGACAAGTCATCAGGCATCCACTATGGAGTCATCACATGTGAAGGGTGTAAGGTCAGTGGAAGATGTGCCTTTTCTTCTGTGCATTTGTTAGTCATCATCCAGGTGTTCCAGCCATCCATGGACTTTAGCAAAACATATGCACAAAAAAAAAATCTTAAAACACGATAAAGTTATCAATGCAGCTGTCATAACTTGATTTCAGAGAATAAATGTGAATAAATAAAAGGTGCTTCACAATGCCATAGAAGAACCATTTTGTCTAGAAGAACCTTTAACATCTGTTTAGACAAAAAGAATGTTCTTACCTTTCTGTTTTACAAAAAGTTCTTTGTTACAAAAGAAGGTTCTTTAGATTATAAACAGGTAAGAAAGAGATGGTTATTTAAAGAACCTTTGACTGAATCTTACAAATGTCTTGAGTTAGGGCGAAATGCGCATGAATTAATCGACGATTAAATCACCCTGCCCCATCTTGAGTTAGTGCTGTGTACACACTAAAAGATTTTCAAAATCTTAAAAAAGGTTTTCAAAATGTGAGAGACCACAGAAAGAAAATCCTACATTTAACCAGTGTGTGTTGTCCTCTGGGTTCCCCCTACACATCAGGACTTCACAAGTTGAATATTTATGATTTTCGATGAAGGTAGCCTGCGATGTACTTCTGGGCAGATTCAGCCACTCTTAACACACCACAGGAAAATCTGATAAAATAATCTTTTGTACCACCAAGATAATCAGGCCTGTCGGAAAGGGAAGAAATCGGCCCAAAATCAGCCTGATTATCTTGTGTGTACCCAGCTTAAGGCACTTCAAAATCTAAAGACTATATACTGTTATATACAGTATTCATTCTAGACAGTATAGGTACATTCTCATGAAAAAGAGTTACTAGGGGAGTACCCTAAGGTTCAAAAGCCAAAAGGTGCCTCTTAGTACCTGATTAAGCCCCAAATGGTATACAATTACCTTAATAAGGTTCTAATTACTACTAGTTATTAGTACTTTAAAAGTACATGTAAGTACCTAGTGTACAAATTAGTACCTTTTGTAATGTTTCCACCCCAGTGACAGTTTTCAATTGACTAATATTTCTGTATTTTATGCATCTAAATAGTTTGTTGCTGTGTCCACTGTAGGGTTTCTTCAGGCGCAGTCAACAGAACAACGCGTCTTACTCCTGTCCCCGTCAGCGCAACTGCCTGATCGACCGAACAAACCGCAACCGCTGCCAGCACTGTCGGCTCCAAAAGTGCCTGGCTCTGGGCATGTCCCGGGATGGTAAACGATATATTCTTTTTTACAAGCGAACATTTTCTTTAGCTGTTTGCTTGTCTACAAGCTGGATTGATTGCTTAAAACCTGCACTCATTTTTTTATTTCCTTTTGCCCTCCCCCCATCAGCTGTCAAGTTTGGCCGCATGTCCAAGAAGCAGAGGGACTCTTTGTACGCAGAGGTTCAGAAACACCAGCAGAGGCTGCAGGAGCAGCGGCAGCAACAGACGGGCGAAGCGGAGGCCCTCGCCCGTGTTTACTCCTCCAGCCTCACCAACGGCCTCAGCACCCTCAACCACGAGATTGGGGGGACGTATGCCAACGGTCACCTCATAGACATGCCCAAAGGTCAGCCGAATGGTGCTCCCGGAGGCTACTACGGCATGGACTCCACACAGGCCAGCCCGGATCAGTCAGGACTGGACATGACTGGAATGAAGCAGATCAAACAGGAACCCATATACGATCTCACCCCTGTTCCCAACCTTTTCACCTACAGCTCCTATCAAGACAGCCAGCTAGCACCTGGAGTGTCAATGGGGGAATTAGGTACGGGCTTAAATTCACCATTCATATCTAAAATGCTTTCTAGCAAACGCATTTACCTTGGTTGCAACACAGTGGTCCTATATTCTGATTTTCTCTTTACCAGACCGAATTGCACAGAACATCATAAAGTCCCATCTGGAGACGTGTCAGTACACAGCGGAGGAGCTTCAGCAGCTAGCCTGGCAGACGCACTCCTATGAAGAGGTCAAGATGTACCAAAGCAAGGTGTGAGGTCACTCCCTTAATGAGCAAAGAGCTCAGTTTACAAGCTTAAACACTTGCTCTGTCTCCGAATTCCCGCCAAGTCGTACATTCATTTACATGTTTTTACACCTGGTGCTGACTCGCTCATCTCCCATCCTTTAACTCCGTACTTGGTTCCCTCTTCATAGTCAGATTGCACGCTTGAGATCAGAGTTCATTAGAGTATCTTAGCCCCCTGGAGCTGATCCTATCCAGCTTTCACACTGATACAGAGAAAAAGAGAAAGCCAGAGAGCTAACGGATTTAGCTAACGAACACTCAAAGCACAATAGGGGAGGGTGCCAGACGTACTTCAAGCCCTCTTCATTTCCCTGTGTCAAATGGATTATGGGTAATTACCGAGAAGCCCTTTGAAATAGTGCCTATGAAGATTCGCTATACAGGGAGAGAATTGCAGAGCTTACAAAAGCAATTTGCTGATATCACATTTTCTGTATTCTGTGGCTCTGAAAGGATGTTTCATAAATGGGAAACTACAAATTCTGCCCTTTTTGTCACGATTTTTCATGAGTATTGAAAATTTCAATCATTACTTTTTAAAAGTAAATTAAAAGTCAGAGTGTACTCTGCAGACAAGAAAGGTCTACATTAATTTCAAATATATGAACAATATGTGCATTAAAGTTGCATTAAATTGATCAAAAATCCTAGTAAAGAAAAAAACCTATTAAATAAATGTTCTTTTAAATGTTCTCTTCATCACAGATTCCTGAACATATTTTAGTGATACACTGATAATAATAATACTAAAAAATGTTTAATGATCACCAAATTAGCATGATAATTAATGATAATTCCCATTCAAGGAATAAACAAATTTTTCAAATATATTTAAAAATGTTATGCTGTTTTTAATTGTAATTATATTTCAATATAATTAATTATATTTTTACTTATAATTAATTATATGTTTTTATCAAATAAACACAGCCTTGGTGAGCATAGAAGACTTCTTTAAAAAGCAATACGTCCTGAATTCAAACTTTTCATCCCTAGTGGTATTTGTGATTTCTTAAAAAAAGAAAAAATTGGGTGTCATTAAAAAATAACAATTATGAATAATAAAAATAATAAAAATGTTTTCAATGCATCAAAAAGTTGCAATTACTGCAGTTAGTACCACAGTTAAATGTTTCCCAGAAGCATGCAAGAATTTATCCTAAACACGTCACAGATGACAAGCTTATGCATGAGGCTTATGTGTGTGTGTTTCAGACACGGGACGTGTTGTGGCAGCAGTGTGCTATACAGATAACTCATGCCATTCAGTATGTGGTAGAGTTTGCAAAGCGCATCACTGGCTTCATGGAGCTTTGCCAGAATGACCAGATATTACTACTCAAATCAGGTGAGGAACTACCTCTGCTAAACTCTTTTGTAGGTCCGCACTATGAAACAGAATGTACATATACATACCATAGTGCTACTTAAGACTGGCCTGCTTAACACTTTTCTTGCATACTCAGGGTGCTTGGAAGTAGTGCTGGTCAGAATGTGCCGGGCATTCAACCCTCTCAACAACACGGTTCTGTTTGAGGGGAAATATGGAGGCATGCAGATATTTAAAGCTCTAGGTACAACTATTTCCTATTGTCTCAGATTTTCTGCATTACTTACAAAATGTACATAAAAAATAGTTTAACATCATGGATGATGATTAGATCACCCAAAAATATTAATTCTGTCATTAATTACTCGCCCTCAAGTTTTTCCAAACCAGTTACACCTTCATATTTTTTTGAAAACAAAATGTGTTTTTGATGAAATATGAAAGTTTTCAGACTCTTCATAGACAGCAATGCAACTGAATAACATTGTTGAATAACATTAACATTAGTTTTCTTTGCGCACAGTTTTCTTGTTGCTTCAGAAACTTAAAGTTGAACCACTGATGTCACATGAACTATTTTAATGATAGTTAACATAGTAGTTGAATTGTTGTCTGAAGAGAGTTTTTAGAAAAGGTTTCTAACGACAAAATAAGGGCGAGTAATTACAGAACTTTGATAATACTGCATTAACTGTAAATAATTACTGATATTTGTGATATATGCAGTGTGACATGTGTTAACGTCCTGCAGGATGTGACGACCTGGTCAGTGCAGTGTTCGACTTTGCCAAGAGTCTGTGTTCACTGCAGTTAACGGAAGAGGAGATAGCCCTGTTTTGTGCTGCAGTGCTCATTTCTACAGGTCAGGCCTCAACAGTATCTTTAGCTATGTATGAACGGTATTAATGCGGCTAAATCAACATTAAGTACCGTTCAAGTCCTACACATAAAAGCCGAATTCTCAGCATTCCTGCTGTGTTTTCACACCAGAAGATATTAAAAGATGATTCCCTTGCATTTCTAGACCGGCCGTGGTTAATGGAGCCCAGGAAAGTGCAGAAGCTACAAGAGAAAATCTACTTTGCCCTGCAGCACATCATGCAAAAGAACCATCTGGACGAGGACGCGCTGGCCAAGGTAGGACGTCTCAAGTGACCATGACACAGTTCAAGCAGGGACTGATCACATGACTGATGTAACTCAAATAGATTGCCGTTTTATCGTGTGACCCTTTTTTCCTCTGTACCCTGTTCTGCAGCTGATTAGCCGGATCCCCACGCTGTCGGCTCTGTGCACTCTCCACACAGAGGAGCTTCAGGCCTTCCAGCAGCTCCACCCAGAGACGGTTAACATGCTGTTCCCCCCCCTCTATAAGGAGCTTTTCAATCCCGATGCCACTGGCGTCATGCCCAAATGACCGTACACGTTCACACGCACACTTCGCAAAGTCTTTCATTCGACAACCAGAGGCGTTGCAGAGGATGAGCACTGTGTCGCAGCATCCGCAGATTTTGCAGCCACAACAAAAAAAAAGAAACTCTAGGAATGTCCTGCACTTCAAAAATTCTACTCAATTTCACCGGTACAGTCATAAGAATGTATATATGCGCCAGCAGCAAAAGGCGCCTTCCGTTTGACCAGAAATGTACAGACTTTAGGACAATTTAAGCTGTCTTTAAATTTGGTAAGTTAATTTGACTTTTCTCGCTTTCTCTCTCACGCTCTCTTTTTTTTTTTTTTTTTACACAAACTATTGAAATGAGAAGGTGGGGAGTGCATTTGAAATGATAATGTAGTCTTTCTTTAGTACAAAGCGGTATTCCAGTATTAAATCTTGTTCTGTTAATATTTTAGTCATAATTTAAAAACAACAATGGTCTGAAAGACCCGTACTTTGTCTAATTGTAATTTTTCGTAATTGTTTTGTAGTTTTACCTGTACAGAATATGTGAAGTTGAAACTGGTATAAGGTTAACGGGGGACTAACTTTGTTTGGTCACGTTTAAAAGCCTTGTCTGGGCTATGTAGATATGTATAAACGCCACCACAACAATAATCCAACAACTAAGGATTTTTGAAGTGGAAAAATAATTGATGATGGATACTTTTCCATACAAAAGTATAGAGATATATATTTTACAAAAATTGTATGGCCGATTACCATCTTGTCAGTCATAGCTGCAATAACAGTTTCTGTAACTGCTAAAAAAACCAATCTTGTCAAATGTGAATTTATGGAAAGCCCTCAGTACTGCTTCGAATCTATTATCCTTTTTGCTCTAAATGCCTCAAAATGCTGTTTTTACTGCCACACTGCCAAAACTAATATAGCACTACTGTATTTGAGCTGCAGCCGTCTGTCCAGGAAGACATAAATCACTAGCACATGATCATTTACTGCCAGGGATAAGTCAAACTCAACTCTTTTCTGCCACATTCATAGAGGACTCTCTGACTTTAGCAATAATCTTTCAATACATGCCTAGGACAGGCTGGGTCTGTGGTATTCCTAACCTTATGCTAAATGTAAAGCACTCTACTTATTTTTTATCAGTTTCATCAGTTTATTAATATTGTTTGTGTTTTGGCCAATGGATAATTCAAGATAAAAATCAGTCAAATGCAAAAATGATCAACTAGACCTTTTTTGTTTACATTCTTTCAGACATTCCATTGGAATTTGTAATCTTAATTTAGAATTAATCATGAAAGATCACAATCAATTCGTAAATTCCTATATTAATTAAGATCCTAGTGGATAAACTGATTTTTTTATTTTTCATGTTCTTATTTATATATTTATTATTTTATTTATTTATTAACTTTTTCAACACAAAGTGCTACATTTAGGAATAAAAAAGGAATATTGTTCCATTAGGTGACTGTCTTGGAATCTACCTGGTTAAGAAACAATTTTAGCAAAGCAGATTTAAATACCACAGCATTACCAATCATTCATAAACAACCACAGAGAAGTTTCCTGTAATTCTATATTACTGAGCATCCTTAACACTGTTTAGAAAATCTTAATGCAAATGGGAAACGACAATCATCTTTGACTGCTAATACTGCAGGATAGAACCTACTAGACAGGGTACCTACTAGTTCTACAAGGGCAGTTTGGATAGGGACCCTTTTGGACCAAGGTAAATCTTTTAAAGTACCACCTCATACCACCAGGTGGAGATACTGAGAGCGCCCCCCCCCCCTCTTCTCTTGACCTGTACGCAGGATGTAAAGCCATATGTCAGTTTCTTATGAAGGAAAAAAAACACAAACACACATGTTAGGAGTTGACATGCGGTTACACGGATCAGTGAATTTTTTGTACGTCTTGATGCATTTATATTGTGAAATGCACTCGAAAGCACTTAACAATGAAGGATTAATAACTACAGATGGTATTGGTATTAAATACATGCACAAATGTAGTCTGCTGAGAAGCAATCATACTACCTGTTCAAGTCCTCCTACTGAACCAAACGCTCTCAGCCCAACTTTAGGGAATGTTTCCAGTTCCTTCAGTGTCAGTTTCCTGTTCAAGACAATCATTTCTGGGTGCCATTTTTCTTAGCACCCATCTCAGGGACTTCTCTTTTAATGTTTTCAATAGAAAGAGAGTACTATTTTAAAGAAAAAAGAAATATGGACATTTTTAGGGAATGAAATACAATCACAGCGGTTTCTTCACATACAAAACCAACCCAGACAAGGCTTTGGTGTGTGTGTGTGTGTGTGTGTGTGTATGTGTGTGTAAAGCGTATACACATTGTTGAGAGGTGAAACAAGCTCGACTGCGGAGAAGGCCTCACCGCACTGCATCGCTTGTTGCACATCCCAGCAAAAAGCTCTCTCTCTCTCTGTAAATATCAATGTGCAGCAGTGTACTAGCAACGGTGCCTGTGCTCCAAATTAAAACGTTGTAATTATTAAGCATCTCCTGAAATGAAATGGATTTTATGTAAGTTAGATTATTTATACAGAGCATGAATAAGCTGCTCTCTATCTATTTCTATGCTCATTACAGAAAATGGATTCAGTCAGAAATCATTTTAAACTTACGATGAAGGCTTTTTTTAATTGTTATTATTAGACTGTGAATTAAGGGCGAGATGAATTTGTATCTATACGAGAGGTTCAACACTGTTAGGTACTGTAGCAATAACTGGAAGCATTTACTACAGTCATCTTTGCATTCTAAGATTATTTTTATTTTATTATAATTATATTATTATTATTATTAGCCTATTGTTCAGTTATTCTTGCATGCTGGTTCATAATAATGAAACCTTTGGGCTTTTGTGTTTTCTTATGTGTTGCTGATGGAGGGTGGGCAAGGGGTGGAGGGGGGGTAGTTGGACTCGGGCTCGTTTTATTCTGAATGTTTCTGGGTTGTTGTTGACCAAACACACACCCTGTTCATTCTGTTCGCGCACACAGACATAAGCACAAAGTATTTCTTACTGTGTAGGAATAATACAAGGGCATTGAAGTTCAAAACATACTTTACGCAAATGCGCGGACGCAAGCTTAAAGACGCTGGTGGTTGCGCACGAGGGGCGTAATGGCGGGAATTTTTCTATGAGGACAAATTCTGTTATGTGAGAGCAACAGTAAGTTAATGTCTGTTTATTACAACTTAACATTACTTAAACAATAACATCTGAGGTTCTAGACATCTGAATGTAACTTTATCGCCCTCGTGAGGTTGGGAGTGCGTCGATTAAGCGCTTGCGTCTGCGCATGTGTACTTTTGAGTAGGAGTCGGCTCCTACAAATGCGACCCTAGACACACAAAACCAGCCAACCACCAAGTGTACAATTTTATAAATAAATAAGAATTTGGATTTATACAATCACCTGAAAGCTGAATAAGTAAGCTTTCCATTGATGTATGAAAAATACATTTGTTAGGACAGGTACATTTTGGCCTAGATACAATCTGGAATCAAGGGTGCAAAAACTATTCAAAATATTGAGAAAACCATCCAAGTAATGACAGTTACTAATCAAAATTGTGATATTTATGGTAGATAATTGGCTAAATAGGCTACTTAATATCCTAATGATTTTGGCGTAATCCACAATTTTGACCCATATTGCCGCAAATATACCTGTGCTACTTATGACTGGTTTTGTGATCCAGGGTCACAAATTTGCAGATTCAAGTCTCTTATACTTCCGCTTACTGAGTTTGAATATATCAGCTACATTAGTCCTACACTTAAAATAAAGGAAATGTCTGTGTGTGATTTTGAGTGGTATACCGACGCGTGACCACAGACCGCTATTCTACTAAACACTACTGATGCATACTACACATTTCAGTTTTTCCCCTTTTCTTAAATATTTTGTTAATTTATAAATCAGAATATGTCTGTCTCCCTGGATGATAAAAAAACAACAACAGCAAAACAAACAAAGGTAGCATCTGTTACCAAAACCCTTAAGACTGTACTTGGCGTGCAGCATCTTCTTATGTACTAAATATGTAAACATTTTTTTCAAGTGCCATAGCTAGTGTGAAGTGAAGCTGAATGGCATTACGGGGTAGATGCTTTACTGTACAAGTTGTTTACTTGAGAAGCAATCAAAAAGTGGAATTCAGATGCAAGTGTGAATATTCAAACAACCAACTATTTGTTGTTCATGGAGAACGGGCTCTGATTGACAGAACTTTAGCACATGTCCACAATACAAGTAAAGCACATGTAGCATGGGAGGGTGGGGCTTCTGATAACTTGCCAACAGTTTGAGTGTGTGTGCTGTATGTACTGTATATGTGAGTTGGACTGTAAGACAGTATAGAAGTGAATGGTGAATAGCACTTTGTGTGACGGACTGAATACGCGCACATGTACTCATTTGAGTCTGTGGGGGGGGATGGTTGAGCTTGATGTGCAAGCATTGTGAAATGGACATGTACAAGTACTGATTAATCGAGACCTTAAAGTGTCTCCTCCATGTTGTATATACTAAGCGAAGGACTTAAGTGATTTTTGTTAAATTCTATATTTTATGGCTTTTGTAGACATTTCTTTGTGGGATAAAAAAAATAAAAAATAAAGAACATTTTATGGATGCAATCTCGTCTTCATTTCTTTTTTTATTAAACAATCTTGTATTCCAGTATTTAAAACAGTTATTGCAAGATTAGAGAAAATATTCTATTGTGAACATGAATCTAAACAAATGTAATGAGGTTTATGCTTAATTTAGAAAACTGCCATTGAATAAAAACCTACAGGTAAATATATTTCGGAGAACTATTCTTATGAAACGAATCGACTTTGGCATCGGAATTGAACGAGACTTCCATCAGTGAAGTAAGAGCACACTTCAAAATATACAAAAACATCTAACAAAAATAATTAAAATAAATGTTTTTAGGGTTTTTCTTGAAAACAGGCCAAACTTGAAGACCAAAATTCTAAATTAGACTTTGTACTCATGGGGAGTTTGAAGGCCTTGCATATTTTTTAAATATATATGTTTAACAATGTTTACACCGTTAGTATAGGTACACACATAAAGTAATAAAATAATAAAAATGTTGAAATGGAAAACTGCCTTCCCTTATCAACTTATGTTGTTTACCATGAAAAAAAGCATCAGCTATGACCAATGCTGACCAAAGTAAATATTCTGTCACCTTGAGCAGCTCTTTATCATTTTTAAATATATTCAGTGAGTAAAAACTATAACCTCGCAAATAGGGATGAAAGAACGAAACAGGATGTGAGCAAGACGATCTCCCTGGAAACAGTCTGCTTCCAGGTTAGAGGTTAAACTGTGCTGCTCATCTCCTCAAAGGCAGAAACAGATTTCCTTTGGCTGCGGCAGCTCTTCAAATCTGAAAAGCCAAACACAATATACTCAGTTGTGATGCATATTCATAATTTATCACAGAGAGATGCTTTTCTTAAGATCCGAAATGAAATTTGTGGATTGTACATGAATAATTTGTTTTGATTTGATGCGGTTCTTGGAGAGGACGAAGACGAATAAAAAACAAAGCACCTTTGAAATATCAAACAAATGTGGCGGAGTGGTTTTCGTTTGTTTGTTTATTTTTTCATCCCTGTACTTCTGAAGCAAAGCCTCCCTCTTGATACAAACAACAGGCATCTCATATGTCTTCCATGAGACAGTAATTAATATCTAATCAAAGTCAACACTCTCTAACGCACAAAGAACTATTAAATATGTAATCAAAGAGAACACTCCACATGCCACAAAGGAAACCACGCCCCTCTTCTGCATGCCTTTGCTGTCATGGAAATGAAATAATTTCTGGCTCATTAGAATTTTTTTTCGAAACCTTCAGGCTTAATTAGAAGGCTTTTCCTGTTCATTTTGAAGTTTGCACTTCTCAAACGAACTATCAAATCACTTCCAAAGTTGGAAACATGGAGGTATGCCATGTGGACGTATCTGCGAGAGCTGCCACTGCAGGGAATGAAAAATAGAAGAGTACTGTAAGTTCAACCCTCAACCTGTGACACGAGTGTTACCTCACCTGAGAGACCGAGCTTCTTGCAGCAGGAGTTGCAGGTGTGCTTGAGAACAAAGCTCTGGATTGCGTCATCACCCAAATTGGCAGGTCCAAACGACATCTCTCCAGAGGAGCTGCGACAGAAGCAAACTTTACTTTGAAGCAGCGTAAACAAAGTACAAATCTTAGCTAATGCATCGAAACGTTCTGGATGCTATACATTTGTTGTGCTTGTTTACCTTTTATCATCAACTCTGATCAGTGAGGGGTCTGTGAGTTCTGCTCCCACACCTTCAGCCAAACAATAAGAATCAATTCTGATGCATCTTTCCGAGCATAATAATAAATACAGGCTCTTAAGAGTAAGCCTTATACCTTGTAGATCCAGCACTAGCAGTTCCCTGTTGGTGTACTCGTATGTCCAGTGAGAGAACGCCAGTATTGCTTCTTCCAGACCAGTGGAGGGTGAGATCTCTTCTCCTGTATTGTTGTTGTATTTCCTGAAATGACCGCTCATGTTCTTCTCAACAGTCAACCATTGTCCATCAGAGCGCCAGTGCAGCAAGGAGACATCCAGAAACCTGCACACAAACACGTGCTTATGTATACTTCGCCACCAAATTCTTCCATTGTAATAACACAGAAAGCATTCATGATGCTGACCTAGGACTGTAGGACACACTGCTGGGTTTAATTTGGTTGAATCGCTGCATGAGTTTCTGTGCTGCTCTCTGTTGTTGGATTTCCTGCAGGGTGACGAGAAATTGGTCCACCAAAAATGAAAACCCCAGAGAGAATAATAAAAAACAAATAAAAAAATTAAAAACTGCAAAGTAATAATAAATACAGTATATAAAGAATTTCAGAAATATCTATCTAATGACAAAAGTTTGGAATTTTATAAAACAATACAGCAAAAAATGTATTATTGTGAACTATTTTTGCAATTTAAAAGAACGTTTTCCAAATTTTATATATTTTAAAATGTAACTGGCGTAACAATTTGCCAGAAATCATTGAAATATGCTGATTTGCTGCTTAGTTATTATAAATTATTATTGGTTTTCAATTAATGAATAAATTATTCTTATTATCAATGTTGAAAACGGCATAATATTTTGATAGAAACCATGACCTTTCAATCAGGGTATCTACAAACATATTAAAGACTGTTAATAACAATTAGATATTTTTCTTGTACACTGTTTTCTGAAATTGCGTAGAATTATTTCAAATCAGTAATAGAAATGATCGTGTGACACAACATTTTTTTAGTTATTGCTGCTAAAAATTCAGTGCTTTTAAATTATATTTATATTAATATTTGAGCAGCCTTAGTGAGCATAAGGGAATTTAGAACAACTTTATTTTAGTATTGGTGCGGAATATAGATGCTATGAAGTTAATGATGATTAAGTTTATTTATTTAAAATGTAAAAGCTATACCCGTAGACAGAGGTGAAGTGAAGTGCTGATTGGGAACACTTTGTGCCAGATGCGAACCACTTCTGGCCTGAAGGCTTTCACCACATACACCGATCCCAGCTTCAACACATCACCCTCAGCCCACGTACACACCACCTTAGTGGCCCTGCGCAGACCCCCATCCAGCACCTCCTGGTGGGCTAAAGGTTGAAGAACAGCTGTACGTCCGTGCTGAATCCAGGTGGAAATTTTAGAGGAATGATCTTGAAGTGAAGAACCTGCTTCTGTCTCTTCAAGTGTATAAATACAGACCTCAACACCACCTGCACAGGGCAGAAGACATTCATGCAAATAACTAAATCTGTCTGACACTGGTTAAAATTAAAATTATGGTTTGATTATTTACCCAATAATGACACAGGAGTAAAAGGTATAGTGTGAGCCAGTCTCATTAGGTTGTTCCTCTCCATTGCTGAAAGGAAAAATAAAATGCCAAAAGAGATCAATCATATCCGCAGAATAACAAAAACATATTTGAGGTTATGAAATCTAATTATTACTCACCTGAAAAATGCTGGCCTAAATCTTCAGTCAACTTAAATGTAGAGCTCTTTACTAAGATCAGACATAGACAGAGCACACCAAAATCAAACCCATGCAATTTAGTAACAAAATGACCAGAAAAGTTGGAAGTAACTTACCTTCTTGTGTCAGACTGGTTACCCTACAAGTAGTAGAGAAATTAGGTGAAACATTTCCTCTTAATAATTAGCATTTCTCATCAAATCAAAAACTGAACTTACGAGGGTCTTTGACTCACAGACCTGGCCCAGCTGCTTAGAAGTGTTTGCCCAGGGGTGGCCGTGTTCTGAGGAGAGGTCACAACATTCAACCCATAAAATGTCTCGCAAACAGGAAAGAAACCATCTTCATAATGTGAGCTCTAAATGTGAACTATAATGGGCCTTACCAGCCATGATGGGGCCAATTTTGTGAAATCCACTTGATCAA
This sequence comes from Enteromius unitaeniatus, assembly GCA_032359435.1. NCBI lineage: Eukaryota > Metazoa > Chordata > Actinopteri > Cypriniformes > Cyprinidae > Enteromius > Enteromius unitaeniatus. Next base: position 4,036,478 of record JAUMHI010000040.1, on the reverse strand, counting down.
CATCTAATAAATAGAATGAAAAATTATCCCAATGACAGTTTGAAGGTTTCATAAATTCCAAAAATAAGCTGTTATGTATCTAACAAATTTAGACATATAAAAGTAAACTGCTCAACGGCTTACGATTTAGCAATGCAAATGGTATTATTAGAATTTCAGGCTTATTGCAGGGTTTATGAAGGTAAATGTAAGACTTTTTAAGACCAAACACAGAGAATGTAAGGAATAAATTGAATAGAGCACAATGCATCAATATGGTCTCGAAATAAATGTCTTGTATTAGCAGCATTTCAAAGTTAGAAAATATAACTTCCAGCAGATCTCCATCAGTCTGAAATTCATTTTACAAGAAAAAGCACACTGCTTTCATTAGTATTGTTGTCTCGTTTTCCAGTGCAAATGTCTAAAGATTCCTAAATCAAGATTTGACATTTGGTTTGCAGTGCAAAATTACATTACATAAAAAGATATTAGATTTTTTTCTGATAAAAAAAAAAACTAATATCTGGCAGTGGACTCAGAAATACACTTTCTGTCCAAAGAATTTTTTGGACATTCTAATATTTCATTAGGCTTTTAGCTTTGATTACAGCTCATTTTAGCCACGGCCTCCTTTCGATAAACTGCATAATATTTCTCCAAGATCTTGTACTGATGATGTGAGAGTCTGAACACCACACAAAGTCTCATCTCACATGTCCAAGTTTCTCAACCGAGGTGAATTGACATCTTATGCTCCCTGAACCACTCTTTCACAATTTGAGCCCAGTGAATCTTGCCATTGTATTCTTGGAATATGCCTGTGCCATCAGGGAAGAAAAAAACCTGGTCATTTGATATATAGGTAGTCAGCTGACTTCCTTCTTTGGGCACCTAACATTGCTAAAACTAGAGCTGGTCAACTGCAGCAAACCCAGGGAACACATGTTTAAATACTGCATTAACAGAAAACTTGTTATTGTTTTAAACATACAGTAATCTCACTTTACTGAACTGATCTCATTTCATTTTCCATTTTAAGTATATGCATCTTGATTTAAGAACATTTAAGGACATAAGACTTTATGCTCTAATGTAGCCGTTAATTAGCAGAGGAGGCATATAAGAGCTGTTTCAGACCTTTTTAGACCTGCAGAAACCCTACATTTGTGCATGACAAAGTTTGAAAACATACTTAGCTGGGTTAGACTGACTGAGGTTCTGAATCTCCGGTCGAACAGGCCTTTTACTTTCCTCCTCATTTTTCTGCGTGGGTCAGACTCATGCATGCATCCCCTTGTTTCATCCAGTTTTACCTAAGAGACAGTGGCATTATTTCACAATCAAGAGGTCTAATGCTTGAAATTAGCCAGACGTTGCAGGTTGGCTTACATTCTCAGGGGTTCCTGGTCTGGTCTTTAAAGACTTCCTGCCAAATGACCTTTGTCTCTTAAAGATCTTAGATAACCCTTGAACAACATATGTTAATGGATTATTTAACTCAAATTAAGATCAATATATAGTGTGTGGTTATGATTTGCATCCATAATACCTCTCTGGTCATGGCTGTGTTGGGGAGGCACCAGAAGTGTCTGTCTGCCATGCTCTGATGTCGAGGCTTCAGGCATGGCCATATTCTCCACGCTGGCCGAGAGCGAGCGGCTCTGCTCCAGATCAAAGACCCATTTCCTGTCTAAAAGCATTTGAGGTCGTGTGAAGTGTCCTGCATCATCAAGCCTGTAGAAGGCCGGGTTTCTGATCCCCACTGACTGATCCCCATCACTCTGTGAATCTTTAAGCAGAAAGGTATGGCTGGAGGATCTGGACATTGCTTGCGAGTCATCCTCATCATCCTCTTCCTCCATAGACTCCTCATGGCTGGGCTGAAGCTGTAAGTCTCTTATCAAAGGCATGGTGGGAGAACTGGCACGTGATGGCTCCCCAGATCCATACATTCCCTTGTCTCTCCATCCGACGCATATTTGTGGTAAAGAGAGATGGCATACACCTTCTCTTGAATCACCACGTGGCAGGGGCCACCTAAAACTACAGTCTTTCTCCTCTGGGCTTGCCAACATGCATTTGCTTCTGACCTCAAAGGGTCCAACGCTCATCCCTGGTGTCAGCTCCAGGGAAGGACGCTGCCGGCCAGGCCCCAAGCCTCTGAGTAAGGAAGGTGGCATACTGCGGAAGTGCTTCGGAGACGGAAGTGCTTGGCTGGGGGTGACACTTTCGCCAATGCGGAAACAGCAGCTGTGAGACACTTGCTCATGCCGGCATGCAATTGGCTGGCTCTGACCGAGACGGGCCACCTCTTGCTGCTGGTTGTCTGTGGCTGAGAGGAAGTTTAGAGTGTCGACTGCTAAAGCAGACAAGTCCTGCAACTCACCCAAGTGACTGTCTAAAGTGCGCATACTGTCCTGGATGATACTGATCTTCTCAGCAACCTCAACTAATATTCCAGCCATCTCTTCAGTCCTAGAAAAAACACCATAGACATACTTGTAATCAGTGGTATGAACTCAGGTATACCAAATCATTTTAAATGGAAATTCAGATGCAGATCTGTATTTAAGTTCAATCAACTGATAGATTGACTAAAAAACAAATGATGTAACTTCCTGCTACAACCAAACAAGGTTTGGGAGATGCACTCACTTGTCAGCCGCAGAGCGAATCCGGTTGATTTCACTGCCTTGTTGACTCTCCTTTTTGTCTCTGAAATATCCAGCGACACACTTTTCTTCAAACTCACGCAACTTCTTGAGATCATTAGGAGCCAGGAGTAATTCTGTACACATACCAGCAATACACTTAAATATGTGATAGTACTGTGTATAAGGGGAAAACAAAGGGATTTTAAGAAATAACAGAATGCTCTTTTTGTATTGGATCGATCCTAAATACACATTATTTTTTATGCAAGAACTTTTTATTTTATTGTTAATGTAAAACCTTATTATTTTGTCTCATTGTGTCAATATTCAACTACAGTGCAAATTCCAAAATAATTGAACTGGACTGAATTGTAAAATTAAAGATTGTGTGTATAATGTGTATAAATCAAATAAAAAATTATTTCTAACCAAACAAGTGCATCACTAGTAAACAGACAAAATCACATGAATTATACAGCGAACAATACTAAGCTGCTAATATTAATATTTTTTTTATTTTTTATTTTATTATTTAATATTCTTAGGGGCAGTTTCCCGAACAGGGTTTAAGACTAGTCCTAGATTAAAATAAATATTAAGAGCTGTCTAAACTGGAAAAAGCTTGCACTGAGATATCTTAAAATAAATTATTGCCATTATTTGGTCTTAAAATGCTCACAGATAATGTGTTTTGTAAGACATGTTTCTAAAATTTCTTAAATGTCCTAAATTAGCAAAGGTCTAGTCCTGGCTTAATCTAATCCGTAACTGGGAAACCGGCCCTAAATGTTTAATGAATACTTCTTAATACTGCTGCTAGATACGTTTTATTTGTAAAAATACCTGAACGCTACTTGTCATTGTTTATATTTTATTTGTTCATATTTACATTAACCTAATCTATTTTTTGAAGAACCTTAAACTGGTTTAAAAAAAAAAAAAAAAAACTATAAACTGGTATTGATATCCTCTACTTTTTTGTAACAATCCTGCTAAGTCAATTATGCAAGACATGTCAGTTTTGTCACAAAACAGAAGGCTATGATGGTTCATAAAAGATTCACACAAGCACAAACTTACTCAGACCAGTTCTTCCCCGTTTGGATGCCTTTCTGTGTTTTTGCCACATTGAGCTGAGACACAATGTTACATGACTGAGAAGGATGAGAGGGGGCGGCAGCCACGGCTTCTCCTGATATGTCATGATGTAACGATAGCGGTTGTATTTCCACAGCTTACGGGATATGGAGCTCATGTCAAAGTAAACATTGCTGTGAAGTAAATAATAATAATGCAAAGTAGGTTACTTTGCAACAATCAACAATACATCAACACAAACTCCTGCAACAATCTTAAACTCTGGATGCCACAGTGGATATTAGTCCAACAACTCAACGGAGCAAACTATCATCCCACTGGGAAACTAATGAAAATATGTGAGCATATGATGCTTATGTCAAGTCATAAAGATGAAGATGAAGGGCATACTTGAAGAATGCAATAAGTACATTGACCATGATAATGTACTGAACAAAAAGGTAGACAGCCTGCAGGAAGGGGGTGAGGAAAGCTCCAGGGACACAGGTTTCAGGTTTCCTGCATGCTGTCAAAACAAAAAGACTTTCTATCACAATAGAATATAGCATAATATTACACATATTATTAATAAAAATAGATAATAGTAATAATAGAGCAGATAATATACAAGACAGAGGAAACCAAATATTAGGGAAAAGGATGAACTGGTCAGAATGAATAGAGTCCTGCTGACTTACTCACCATCAATCTCTCCAGCATACACCTCCCCAAAGATCATCCAGTAGGGCTGAAAGACTACATCTCGGAGCAGATTCCAGGACGGATCCTCATCGGGGGACAGGATGGACTTCCTGGACGTGCCAAAACTGACCAGCACAATCGCCATAATGACTACGATATAGAACATGTTGCTCATCTGTGGGAGCATATATACACATCTTAAATGATATTTTCTATTTTTGTCAAATGTATCACAGTAAAACAACAGCAAATGTTGCATGTAGGCTGTAATTATGTATTAATGCATTTAAATAACACACCATTTTGGTGATCATGGTCAGGTAGGGTCCTGCATGCTGATTGACAGCAAAAAGGTCCAGAAGCCTGACAGACCAGAAGATGAAATCCAAAGAGTAGACAATGTGACTCGCTAAGCGTGTTTCTTGGCGCCACCGGAGGGAGACCCCGACCAGGAACAGGAGGATGCCCATTAAGTCGTTGATATTCCAGTACTCACTGAACCACACCTTCAGCTTCTTAGTGAACTTCCTGGGCTCTAAAACCAGCACCTAGAAAACACATGGTACCCAATATCAAAACAGAACTCTCAACTGGCTCTGAAAAAGGGGGTTGTGAATCTGAATTAACTAGTAGGCTTGTTCTGAAAGGGTCATAATCAGCAGAGAAAAAAATGTGTAATGCACATATTAAAATGCAATCATTTAAAAGGTCAAACACTTCCTATATCCGTTGTCAACTGACTACAAATATCACATATGCAGTCAAAAGTACAGTACTGTGGCACATATTCATCTGTCACTTGGTAAACCCTGGCTAAATTAGACATTGGAAGTGCCAGAATATCTGATGTACTGTACATGATCATAATAAAGAAAACTTTATATGTAAATGAAAATAACATACAACCCCACTCTAAATTGAAATAATTGGATTGTAATTCACAACAATATTCTAAGCAAATTCAGTGTTTAAACAGTTTTCTGTTATCAAAGAATGGTTTATATTTTATTTTATCACTACAAGTTACAAGTTGTCGCATACGCATTAGACTGCTTTTAAACATTAGCAATATTTGTTTCTGATTTAAAGGAGAGGCATTTTCTTCATTGTTGTACTATATTGTTCTAGAAATAACTTTTACAGTTACTCAGAGAATTTTTCTAACCAATAAACAATCACTCAAACACACAGTCAAGGTAAGAGCTTTGTTAATAATTCCCACAAATGCACTACTGCTGGGTTCATAGATAACAGAGGATGGGGAGTAAGACAGTGGCGTTCTCAGGGTCAAGTTTGAGAACAGCCTAATCAGAAAGAGATAGCACCTTACTGAAGACCTTTGGAATCCAGCTCGGTAAAGATAAGACTTTTCAAAGACTTTTTTTAATTGCCCTGAACAGCTGCAAAGGATACAGAGCCAATTATTTGCAGACTCTGATAATCTCATACTTCTGATGATCTCATATTTTTCTTTTAACTGCTGGAAAGAGGTGTGATTTCAAGGGCACTCACCTCTCGAGCTTTCTCCACTGCCATGGTCAGGATGTAAGTTATGACTAAGCACTCCTGAATGTTGGGTTTCTCATCCAGCCTTACCAGCACAGTATACGAGAACAACATGAGGAAACCCAAAAACGACATCTGTGTAGACAAATAAAAAAAAAAAAAAGGCTAGAACTAGAGGGTGTGAAAAAATAAAGTGTGTTGGAAGTGGAATTAAAGAGAAACCTACTGTGTGAAACCAGAATTTAACCACTGGAGCTGTATAGAAGTCATACACCTTTCTGGTCCAGGGACAAAGACAGCTGCTCCCTTTTTCCTCATCACCCTGAATCTAGAAAACGACCATTGTCAGTGTGAACAATGTAAACTACAACACGGAGAAACTAGATCATTGGAATCGACCTGTCCCCAAGTGAGCATTTAAAGCAGCTGATGACAAATTATTTACAAATTATTTACAAATAATAATTTATACACACACACACACACATATATATATATATGCATAAAATGCACAGAAAACAACCCATGTCAAGTTTCTCAGGGGAATGCAATACTTTTGAGAGTCCAAATGTTTTAGCAAGTAAAAAAAAAGCAATGCTGTCTTGAGAGGACTTCTCAGGGGAAGGCAATACATTTCCAAGACTAAACAAAAGCATTTTTCCTTCCATCTCATATTTATTTCTATCATCATGCACCCTGAGGAGTTCCACTGATAGCTATCTATTGCAGCTACTAGCCTTTTCTTTGTTGTAGTTTATACAGTGTTACTAGTATAGTTTGATTCTCAAAGAGAGTGGTCAGTTTGAATCAATTAAATGTGCTTATCTGCTACAAAAACATTACTGGTGTGTAGTGTGTTAGCAGGGCCACACATGTTTGTGACTGTCTAGATTCCTTACTGTGTTTGCTGCCCCTTCTTGCTCTGATGCCCCAATGTTTCCTAGGTCCCACCCAAACTGCAAGGCTTCCTGGGGCTGAGGAACGTGGGACATCTCTGCCTGACTCTTAAACTCTAGCATCTGAATGGTCACAGGCATCAGGATACTGCCAATAATCTAGGGAGAAAGGATGTGGTTTCGGACAATAAAAAAAACAACTAAATCTGGGTCACAAATGTCCTGTTAAATGTCAAGAGAAATTAAATCTTTGACACATATATGTTTGACGCATAAATCTTTCACAAATACTTTTGAAATATAAGAGATTTTTAACTTCTGTTTTGCTGCTCAGAAAATTGGTGCATTTCTTAATTTTAATTTCGGCTCTTTGTTGTGTAATTACAGTAGAAAATGACAAGGAATTTTTGCAGTGAAAGAGAGGAGTGCATTGAAAAATGTTGCAGGTAAGACCTGCATTTTTCATATAAGCACCATATTTCAACATGGCTGAATGCACTTAATAATATCATGCATAAGTAATTCATGTATTTTAGAAGTAGGATGACTAATAATTCCTGATCAAACAAGTCTAAGGGTAATTTTCTGTAGAATTCAGTTCCTTTGAAAGATTTACTATTTAGAGTGTTATTAGCTTTATAACTTCAGAAAGTAAATGGCACCCAATCAGAAATGTCCAACAATTGTCCAACTATATTAAAAAATGCTATGATGTGGAAAAGGATGATGTAGCTATGATGTAGAAAAGGAGGATTTTGAAATAAGTTACTTTTTTTAATTTTAATTTAACACACCTTGAACCAGGAGTTCTTGCTTAAGTTGAGTCGGCCCATCCACAGGTCTGTGAGGAGCATCTGAGTGCAGTTGTGAGCCACAAAGGAACTGAGTCTTGAAGAGACGGCCATTTGCAGACAGGTGAAGTTACTCCAGTCCTTCATCTCCCAGGTCAGGAGCTTCATCGCCATGCGCTCATTCTCTCTGAAAGCCTGATCCAAAAGATCCACAGCCAACTGTCCAAACTCTCTAAAAGATCAACACAATGCATTGTTTTAACAACTTCATTTATATCACTGGAAAAGTTCTAAACTGAAAATGTTTAAACACATCTGAATCTTTCAAGATTTAGCTACTTCTAATCCAATTAAATCTCCATTAGACAACGTTTACTGTAGCCTATAGTGGCCCAGTAGTGCACAAATCTCCACAACAACAAAATCACCTTTCCATTGTTTTGCGACTTGTTTCTATAGTGTTGCATCTTATTTCCATTGTGTTGTGCTAATTTCATTGTGTTGTGACTTGCTTCCATTGTGTTGTGCCAATTTTGTTGCGTTGTGGCTTATTTCCATTCTGTTGTGACTTGTTACAATTGTGCTGTGCTAATTTCATTACGTTGTGTCTTGTTTTCCACTGTGCCGTGGCTTGTGTCAGTTGTGCTGCGTTGCTTCTTGTTTCCAATCTGTTGTGATAATGTTGTTGTGTCGCGACTGGTTTCCATTGTGTTGTGCATTACTGGGCCACATGGTGTCTGTATAACAAGCTTTAAAGTGAAGCAAAACACAAACTGACAGAGAGTTCTTCTTCAGCTCCTCGGCCATGCTGTCACCCATATTGCTCTCTCTGGCTTCCACCGCCATAGAACGGTAAAGCTTGCAGGCTACAACCGCCCTGGCCATAGCCTGCTCACCATGCTGCCACAGGAACATCGCCATCTCTTGCCGATGCTTGAGCACTGCCCACACAAACAGGTCGTTAAAAGTGCATAAGAACTCGGTGCTCTGGGTTGACTTCACGTCCTGAGGCGCTACCACACCCTCCTGCAAAGACACAATTCTGGGTGTTTTTAATTAATGGAATGATTGTGAATATGTTCATAAGCATGTGACTCAATATTGCAGCTGGGATCAGAATGGAGATGTTGAGAGAACCTGGTGTCTGCATGGGCGAGCAGTTCTGTGGAAGTGGGAGCGAGATGGAGAGGTCTCTGGAGTTGGAGCCGCTTTCCTGGCTTTGCTGAAAGGGCTGGATGTCTCCTTACCACCCTCCTATCCCAGATCAAAAAAAGCTTGTTAAATTTAAGTTTAAAAATGTATACAAGAAACTGAAACTCACTGTCAAAACAAAGAAACGCATGAAATTTTGGGAAAAAAAGCAAACCTTTGCTGGGTTATGAATGCGACTGTACATGGCTCTGAAGCTCTTGCGTGTATATGTGCTTCGATAAGCTCCGCCAATTAGGTATTCAATCATCATTCCAACGTCGATTAAAGATATCCTATAAACAGCAGGCAGACGAGTCTACAACACAGAAAATGCTTATGAAAACACTATTTCAGTTCGAGGACCCCTTGGTGGATTGACAAACAGAGCATTTTAAGTCCGGCCTATAGTATGAGTAAATAATATAAAATACATTCACGGAACAGGAAACGTTTAGTTTGAAGTCAAAGTAAAATTCCAAAGACATCGTCAATGTTCACCAAGGTGGAATTTTGTATTGAAAAAAAAAATTTAAAAACTTGTAATATTGTTACAATTATAAATAATGCTATCCTATTTTTGTATATTTTAGATTACATTTAACTCTGAGAATTACTCTAGTCTTCAGTGTCAGGTGATCCTTTAGAAATGATTCTCATATGCTTATTTGGAGCTCAGTAAGTAAAAGGAACACTATAATAGGCTCATTTTCCTAGAGTAAAACAGTTGAGTTTTACAGTTTTTTAATCCATTCAGCTGATCTCTGGGTCTGGCGAAGTACTTTTTGAGAGTTTTGATACTTTTCCTATTTAAAAATTGTACTCTTCTGTAGTTACATAGTGTACTAAGGCTGACGGAAAGTTAAATGTTGCGATTTTCTAGGCTGACGTAGCTAGGAACTATACTCTTATTATGGCGCAATAGTTAAGGATCTTTGCTGCCGACCGTGGCCGCAACAGATGCAATGATATTGCGCAGCGCCATTACACTGTATAGTTAACTAGCCATATCAGCCTAAAAAATAGCAACTTTTCATTTTCCGTCTGTCTTAATAAACGATATAACTACAGATGTCAAGTTTTAAATAGGAATAAATATTGAAACTCTTCGGTCATTTTTGAGATAGATGCAACCGGTCTTATCAGATTCAATTACCTATTTATGCTAAACTGCAGCTAAAAGTCCTCTGCAAGACCAAGAGATCAGCTGGATGGATTAAAAAAAAATTGTAAAACCCAACTGTTTAACTGTTTCACAATAAATTCACAATAATTGTCTGCCTTGCTGTTGACAACCCACACATCGAAAAAACTGAAATAACTTTAAAGGGACTGAGATGTGTGTTGGGAGTGTGTGTACACAACCACCCTACAATGATAAAGATCCACAGGTAGTTTTCTTTTGATTTAATAA
>JAUMHI010000040.1:4011445-4026168 GCA_032359435.1 Enteromius unitaeniatus | reverse complement strand
TGTCGGTGTGACGTCACACCGACAGAGGCCACACCCACAATAGATGATATGAATCATATTAGCTAGTGGTTTGTATGACCCCTTTAAGGTTGCACTTCACACAAACCTGTTTGGCATCCTCAATGATGTGTCGAAGAAAATGATCAGAGGAGCCTTTATTCTGGAAAATACAAATGATTTATAAAAGAAGGATTACACATACTTATTATAGAGACAAAAGGTTCCTGTAAGTGGCAAATAGGCATTACTATATTATAGAGCTGTTCCAGACGAGGAATGGTCAAGAAGCGTCTCATTGTCATGCCGTTCTCAATCAGCAGCCTCACAAAACTGACACGATCCATTATCAATGCATCCAACATGGTCTGCTCCAGAGATCCTACCTACCAAAACCAGCACTGGATTATACATGTATGCTCGAACTTATAAATACCTTAATCCTGGCTGTAAAATCATAGCTGTACCTGCCATTGTTGTCCATACACTAGAATGTTGTCCTTTGCCACATCAGCTCTGTCCCAGGCCAATGTGATATTTAGCTGCTCCTCAGGGCAAGCTCTGGTACCTGTATTTTCATTTTTCGGATGAACAACCACATTATTCCAACATTTAATTAATATGATAGCAATATTACATACCTCTCAGTGATGTAGTCAGGATCGCCACATCTGCCTCGTGAAGGTCCTCAGATTCAGAGTCAAAAATGGAGATCTAACATGAGAAATCGTCGAAGTATGACCTCATTAAAGAAATCAGTCCGTAAAGGAAAATTAATTTTAACCAACACAGATGGCCAGCATTAAAAGAGTAAACTGTAAACTAGTAGTGCTGCTGTGGTGTCATGTTCAATATAGCCAGCAGTTATTTATTTTGTTTGGTATTAGTATGAAACCACCAGCATCCCATGCCAATATATAAATGCATGTAACTCTGTAAGACACCCAGAGGAGATGTTCTTCTCTTAACATGCCTTTGGCATTTCGTCTTCACATGAGTGATTCATACCCAATCAAAGAATCTGTGTGCCTGGGGACCAAATTAATCCCTTCTACTCGATTAATATGGAAATACGTTTCATGCGCCATCATTCCAATTATTCTGTTCTCTCTCAATTTAGAAGCTCAGAGATGTGGGATGGGTGCGGTAAACTACAACATTCCGTTTGAAGGAGGCTTAGCATCAGAGCTTTCGGCGTAGTGACAGAGACCGATACACGGCAGGCATCTTATCACACAAAACAACCAGTGTTTACCGCCAAGTAGGAGGAGAGAGGAAGAAGACAGAAGAAGAGGAAACGCAGAAGGGGATTTGACTATGTTGCGCTAGGTTCACAACTTAGAGGACAAGAACTTCACTGATGAGTGAGGAGATCGAGATTAAGTTGTCTGGTATTTCCTGAACTGACGATTAGAATCAGCAAACTGATCTGAATCTCCTGAAACCGAAAAAGTGAAAATGTCTTTTAATCATTTTTATTGTAGTTTCCGTAAACTATAATAACCCGGTGAGCACATGATTAAAGAGATCATTCATCATCATCTATACAGAAAGTGTTAGTCAGTCATAATAAATAAATAAACACTAATAATAGAATATGATAGGAATCTTAGTACATGGCTAGGCAGCAAAAAATTAATCATTATTTTTGTCTGTAGATTGATACAAGAGACATAAAACTAGCAGAGCTATTTAGGAAACCAGTTGTTTGGGACAATGGTCAATGACCCTGTCTATATAAGCAGCCATTATATAAGATTTTGTCATAATTGACCAATCAGGGTCATGTGTTCTAAATAGGGTAATTTAACTTACAAGCTCTCTATATTCCATGCATTCCATGAGTATGCTGAAAAGCTCAGAGGCCTCTTGTATGTCCACAACAAACATTTCTTGAATCCTCAGCAGGACATCCTCTTTTATATCCGAATCCAACTTTCTATGACACAAATATGAGACATAGTACATTAAACTATTCAATACAACAGAACCCAAACATTACTTAAATTCATATACGCTTATGTGAGACATGCCTTTCGACAGCTGTTTGTTTGTGTATTAAAGACAGCAGATCTGCAGCTCTGCCTGTTCCCTCAAACACCAGCACAGGCACGGGAGAACTTCTGCGCACATACTCCAGCACCACTGAGAGGATGGCAGGACCCCCTTCTACTACAACGCACACTAAAGGCACATGATGAGGCAGCCCTAAAATCACATATATACATCAGACATGCACTTATCTTTTAGCTCAATAGACATGGGACATTCGTAAGAAAACACTTACTAGGGTGGATTTTCTGAAAGTGTATATGCCTTTCTAGCCTTTTCCTCAAGTCTATCTGACAACCTGATTTACCCATGGTCCCGTCATCAACTAACAGGAAGTGTGAATGCATGCCGTTCAGGCTGGCGCGTTTACTCAGAGGATTGCCTAGAGCCTGGTAATGCCTCAAAACCTAGGACAATAACACTCAACATCAGTACAGCAGAACCAAAACAAAATACAGAATATATATATATATATATATATATATATATTACTGTATACTGTATATAAAACATAATACATAAAATAAACCAGTACAAATAATTATAATTAAACACAGATTTACTGAAGTGTTCCAGAAATGCATAATCTTAAAATTCATTATTTGTTTTATTTCATCCCTTTCCATTTAACGAAATCCAGGTTTAAATTATTTAGAAATTTGATTAAAAAATACGCCTCAGATCCTCTACTGCACACAGCAGTATAGTCAACAACATAGCGTGGAAATGTAAAACTCACATCCCGGCCAATAAGGTCACTGTTATTCTCAATAATGCCCCAGGGTGTGATCCCTACAACATTCCTCTTCCTGTGGTCATGTGACCCATACACTTTTACAGCATCCCCAACATATTTAGACACACCTGAAAGCAAGGAGAAAGAAGGCTCTGTTGTTACTTTTGAATCAAACTATTACAAATGTTTTTTAGTAACTGAAATAAAAAAATATAAGATGAAACTTAAGACACTTAATATCAAAACATTCATCATTATTAAGAATAAAATATACAAAAAAATGTAAACCTGCAATATAATATATATTAAAAGAACAAAGGAAACTAATAAAAATCTAAATAAATAAATAAAATGATATAAAATATGTATAAAATAGAATATAAATAATAATAAAATGTCATAAAGTATGAAAAACAGTGATAAGGTCATAAAGAATTACAGATATATATATACATATATAAACTGTGTTTGATATGAAAGAAGTTATATGTATTGCAATTCACTAGAAAACTTTGTGACAGCAAAAACAAGACATTTTAAGCACATCTAACCCATCCACAAACACAAACCCATATTGATCCCATCAGTCAGTATCCATGCTCCAGTGCTCTCTGCAGCTGTGATAAGCCCTGTGCTGAAAGACTGGCACACCCGTGGAGACAAAGGGAAGTTGTCTGTCCCTCCATGCACAGAGATAACCAACTTGGGCATCTCCATGTGCCATTCTCTCAGCATCAGTTGAATCAGGAGCTCTGGTGGAGTGTCACAGGAAAGACGCACATACTGTAGAGAAAATCACACTTTACTGTATGAATGAATCACAATTCTATATATTACAAATACACTGTTAATAGGCATAAACACATCGGCCTGTTTTTCCTCCTTGTAAGCACCAACCTTGGCACGACATGTGCGCTTTGTGCTGCCCTGGAAGTCCAGTGATCCAAAAGCATCAGTGGGGCTGACGCTGGTGTGTTGCTGCACTGACCATTCATCTTCATCAGGACCATGTCCCAGCAAGCCAGAATACGGACCCACATGCTCTGCGATCAGTCTACCACAACAACATCTGAGGAAAGAGATTACATGAGCCAATCGGAATAAGAATAGAAGAGAGATAAAAGGTATGAAAGCACATAATACAAAAATTAGGTTAATTCAGACTCAGTTTTTCACAATTCTGAGAAAGAAGATAGAATGGCACGAATCTGGCAATTCTCACTTTTCCCCCACAGTTCTGAGTTTAAATATTGCAATTCTGTTTTTTACCAATTATGAGGAAGTCTTATTTTACCTTATTTTTAAACGTCATGTTTCTTTTCCAGTTACAATTACTTGATATGGAGTTAAAAACGATTTTATAGAGATTATACAACATCTATACAATGAAATATTTCATGGCAGAGTATGACTTGACCACCTTTAACTATTTAACTGACAATCAAATTACCAAGAATACCTATGACTTTAACACACTTGGATACCACAGTTTTAAAAAAAGTTCCTTGAATGTGAGCTTTATGCACAATGAGTGCATATGAGTGTTATGAGTGATGATCAAAAAAGAATACCTTACTAAGCTTTGGCACACTTGACATACTGGATAACACCTGCAAATAAGCAAAAGCTGCAATTCACATGGGTCCTTTAAGACAAAATTAATAACCTCAGAAGCACACGATAAACTCACATGATCATTGCTAAAATATTATACACAGATATGATGACCAAGATTATCAAACATGCCTGTGATGATCACGTGAGGCTGGCAGAAATTTCACACATTCTCTCTTGGAAAAAGTGGCCTGGATCCAACTGCGTCTAGACTGAAGGGAAAACAACTGTACTGTACTATTGTTACTTAAACCTGATAATATATTACTGAATTATATTATTACATAAATAACTTGACTTAAACATAGGAGCCTGATAAAAATGCAAATTTCAGAAGAAAACTTCAGATGGGACTTAAAGGCTTATGCATTTGAACTCTTTATTTATTTATATATAGATACTTATGACACATCTAAGTAACATTAAACAGTCTATGTAAAGACATCTAAATAGAAGACAATTTTATATACTCTTAGGCTATATATAGATATATATATTGTATATGTGTGTGCATATAATGCAACGTACCATTTCTCCTCAAATCTCCTTCACAGCTGAGTGAGTCAGGCATGAATACTTTTAGACAGCCTTTTCAGCTTTGCAGATTTTGCCAGATAAAAAAAAACAATGCATTAGTGTGAGGTGGAAAATAACGTCTATACATCCTTTTCCGGGAATTATTAGGTGAAAAGAAAAGGCACAGATGACAAACAATATCCCTAACTTAAAATAACGCCATCTAGCCGACCAAACAAATAAAAGGGTGGAGGGCGTCCTAAGCCAAAGAGAGACTGAAACATCCAGTACTTTCACTTACTGTACTACAACCTGAAGAGCCACATCTGGTCAGAAATCGTTTAGTGTATATGAACGAAAAGAAATCGCAAACTGCTGTAACTACGCATGCAAAACAGCAGTGTTGTGTGGAATGGGGAATAAGATAACTCAAACACAAGTTTTGACATGTCTTGGAGTAAAGCCCTGTAGGATACAACTTTTCGTTTTTATACAGAAAGGCAGCTCCTAC
This sequence comes from Enteromius unitaeniatus, assembly GCA_032359435.1. Taxonomy (NCBI): domain Eukaryota; kingdom Metazoa; phylum Chordata; class Actinopteri; order Cypriniformes; family Cyprinidae; genus Enteromius; species Enteromius unitaeniatus. The sequence continues at coordinate 4,020,742 of JAUMHI010000040.1, read as the reverse complement.
GCCAGATAGCCTACGCTCGCGCTCTGCATAGCTGTTTAATTACCTGTGCAGTCGCGTTGTTTTCCCAGTCATGTTTTCCATTAGTTTTTATTCCTGCATTAAAACGCGCATAATGCAAGAGATGTGATCAGCTAGGAAGTGGGTGGTCTCTTCCCAGCTCTTGTTAAAGTGTCGAGTGTGGACACGCAACTGGAACTTTAAGGCGAACTTGTGCTTCGGTCTGGGAAGCTCGCGCTTATTCAAGAGACACCAATAGTAGTTGCATAACAAACATTCTTCCTGTGGTCATTTCGAAACGTTTCTCAGATGCTATGATATGTCCTCGCTTTAAGTGTTATATCACTTTGCACTGGTTTCAAAAGCAGCGAAGCTAAAAGGGGGGAAATAATGTTCGTCAATGACTAACTAAATGAGCGCGTGCGGTTCAAGTTAGTCGAGGAGGAGTGCAAATAACGAAAAGAACGACGGTTCAGCCAGACCCCAATCACGAGATCCTATCTTTACAAACAAACAATGTTTAGTTATGAAAATGCCAATTGCTGCATAATAATTAGCAAGTATAGCCGCAAATAGCAGTTAGTTGGTTTATGTGCATATAAGCTCGCGATTACTTGGCTAAAAAACTATTATACTGTAACTAGTGGTGTTAGTAAGATCATTTAACACCAAATGCATTATTGTATGTACAGTATCGTTTCCCACTGTTACAGCGCCGACTTGTGTCAAAACCCGGATGTTACATTGCATGCTTCCGACAGGCCTGTCGAGCTTACTGATAATTTGCCGTTGCTTATCTTATCAAAATGTGTTCTTGTCTTAGGACAACTTTGGTTTACATTTTTCATCCACTTCAAACGTTGACTACTATATATCGTGAAATCAAATTAGCTGATGGCTGCTAAATATGCAGTTCTTCTCATATACCAGTTTATATTAAGCACATGGCATAAAAATTACCATAACAGTTACCAACATAATTACATTTTTTATTCACTTATGGTATTCAAGATGTATTGCTAAAAACAGCTTGCTCCAACTCAAATAGGTTTTCATAAGAGCATAAAAATGACCAATTATTTCTCTACATAGCAGTAACATTTCATAACAGCATATATTAGGATAAAACATGTAATAATTAAAAAAAGTCTAAGCTTCTAACAGAAATTTGGAGCTTGATTCTCACATGCTTCCATTTCTGATTTTATTCCTACAAGCCAAGCAAAAAGACACATCTGTATTATCCTTCGGGTTTAAGTGTGTCTGAGTTGTTTGTTAAATTAAGTACTAAAAAGCCATTATTTTCATGTTTCATGCACATCTTATTTTCAAATATTCCCGGAGGAGCACCCAAATATGACAAAGTATCAAACCGTGGCTTACCAATGCAGTATTTTACTTGCATGCTTATTTTAGCTTAGCAGATGAGCAGGACTATCTCCACATGCTGATCACTGGCGATGCAATCTCCTGATAAAGATGGCATGTTCTCAGCCCTTATTCCCTCCTAGATCAAAGGTCATAAGCACCTGACACAACAGCGTGGAAACAGGTATGTTTCACGTCCTTTGGGGGATGAATGGGTAAAGAAATTCGATTTCACAGTAGTTCTTTACCTCTTAAAAGAAACAATAATGAAATCAGAAAGATCGTGCAAGCCAATAGCAGTATAAAAATACATTTTATTGCCGTTGAGCAACTTCACAAACACTGCAATTATGCCACTGGAACATTCAAAACACTTGTTGTATCTATTAAAATCAAAAGTACCACATACTGTTGTCAAAATACTAATGTTGTCCAGAGAAAAAAAACAAGGCCCTAAAGCTGGCAAGAACACTTAAAGAATAAAAGTGAATAGTAACATAAACATTAAAAATCAGGCTCAGTCCAAGCAAATAAAACACACTTCCTTTCACAGCTATGCTGAAATACAAAATACACGATTAGTCTAATATGCTTTCACCCTTCTGAACACTTGACCTCTGTAGGACAGGAATATAAGGTCATGTGACCATCACGTGTTTCTACCAGAATGCAAGTTTCTGCTGGAGACCTTCATGCATTTCGCAGCACAAGGCTTTGTATATATGTTCAACTAGTGCAGACCAGGGGAATCATCTCGTCATATCCAGTCAGGTAATTTGGCAACATCTTAAGTATGTCACTGTGCATTGCGGATCTCCTCACGTTTCCATTGCCTCCAAGTCTTTGGTGGAAGAGGCTGTGTGGGACCTAGCTGAAGGTTCAGTTTCCAGGAAAGAGAGATCCAACTCAGGCAGCGGAACCCGCCAGAACTGGAAGGAATTGAATGAAGAGAGGTCCTCGTCTGTGTGCATCACCTAGTGAGATACAAGCAGAGACGCGTTTTACCAAACGGGAGATGTTTAACAGAAAATGCTTATATCTGAAGTACCTTAATGTTTAATAGTCTTTACACAATTAATAAAAACTTAGTGTTTAAAAGAATAAAAATATATGGATAAAATGACAACTGGACAGACAGATAATGAAACATTAAGAAATACATAACCCATATGAACATACGTATCCAAGATATAGTATATCTAAACCTACACATGGCAGACTTTACATACGATAGATAGACAAAACATCGAAAATATATAAACACATGAGCACTTATATACACATAACAGGACAAAAAACATTTGATAGATATATTGCAGACCTGTTGGGACTGATTGATCATATGCTGCCACCTAACGTTCATCTACAAGCATTACACATAGTTCTACCTGACGTCACACAGTAACACGAGGCTCAAGTGCTTGCTTAACTTTACCTTGTCTCCTTTAGTGATGTTATTTTCTTCGTCTGCCTGTTTATTTGATTGCGTCTGAAGCGGGGGAGATGAGCGTCGTGTGACAGGTGTACCAGCAGCATCCTCCTCCTCCTCCTCCTCCTCGAATGCTCTGGACTTGCACGTGTTCCTGTTTGCAGCCACCTTTCTCGGAAGGCTATCCGTGTCCGGATAGCTCGGTCTTTTCCTGCAGCGCTGTCCAGCCAGCGAGGACGAAGTTGCGTTTTGAATCATGTTCACGCCTCCGACCGGTTCGTCGTTGTCGGAAAGAGAGCGAAAACATCTTTTTTGAGGGATTTCGAGATGCAAAATGTTTTCCGCTCTGCGTTTGGTCATGTGTGTGAGCTAAGCTTCTATTTACTTTTTTTGTTTTTAGCAGGCAGAGGTTGAGTTTCTCAGCTGTTTACGACGCTCGTGTTTTGTGCCTGAAGTTGAAACGCGTGTTAAATATAGCGCCCTCTGTGGCTAGAGAGGTCAAACAACAACGTTTGTTACTATAAGTGTCCATTTATTCACTACCTTCCGAGCAATTATTGTGGATTTTGTAAGGTGAATATAAAAAATGTATATGAAACACTATAGCAATTTTCTGTCATGATTGTAAAAAGTTTATTACAGCATATGTACATATAAGATCATGAAAAATATAAGTTTAAAACAACTTTATTTTAATGCTGCCAACTAGTACAATTACGAAGGTCAACATATTTTCTTGTGATCCAGAGCAGACTTGAATATGATTTTGATCAGAAACTCTGAAGATGTAAACAATAGCAATTAACAAAAAAAGTGATAAGCGGCAATTAAAACGTTGTGAGGCAGCACACAAAACCTGAGGAATATGAATGCAAAGCCAAGCACCAAAACATAACATATATTTTTGGTAAATATCTGAGACTATTTAGCACATCATAAAGCTCCAGTCTTCTTGTATTACCAGGAATATGCTATAATGCTGGCAATCATGATTAAAAACATCAGTTTATTAATGGGCCATTTTGTCTGTGAATTTGTCCAGAGCTTCACCTTTCTAAATGTCATGTTGACTTTTGCGTCTGTGAAGAATCCTCAGTCTGGCCATCTTTAGGTGTCTGTTCTCCATTGATCAACTGTTCTGCAGGTTTCCGTACGATAAAAAAGACACAGTCATAAAGGTACTTGAGCATGGAGCGATCATTCTCTGTGTACGTGCTGGGAACGGACTCTCTCTCCAACTGTGGATAGAAATACAGTAATACGATAATTCATTTATTCTAAAAAAATAAAATAAAAATAGCTTGGAGGAGAAAAAACGGTTTAGTTACCTCCAGGACAAATCCATATTTTAAAATGACAGCTTTTATTTCCTCGTAGCTCAGCTCAATGGACAATTCATTGGCCATGTTTTCATAGTGGTAAAGAAGTGGACCTTTAAGAACAAATGCATAATGCTTTCAACCTTAACATTTGACTGAAAACGATTTTTGCAGAATCTGTGACTTACCCAAATTCATCCAGACACCACCAGGTTTTAGAATATTCCAGATGGTTTCAATGTAATCAAGAACGTTGTGGGCAGTGTCAATGAAGAAACAAGTAGCAACGCAATCCCACATTTCTGGACGGAGAAGAAAAAAAAAAAACATTACTGAGTGTTAGTGCTATTTAAGTGCAAATTACAATTATGTTCATCAAAATAAACTAAAACTCACCAGGGTCACTGTACACTTCCTGGAAGTCTCCAGCAACCATAGAGAAGTCTGAGTCTTCTGGGAGACTCTGTGGATTGACATCGGGAAAGGACACCGGTCTTGTCTGATCTGAGGACATTTTGTTATTACTGAACTGGTGAATCCAGGGATACAGTGTCAGAGCATTTTCCTTATCACACCTGAGAGACAAAATAGTAGTTAGTGCTCTCATAAATATAAATGCCATAAACATTCTAACTTTATAATTCAAACTTGCTGTCAGTCATCTTATATAGATATTTCTATCCTAGAATGAGGTTTACCTGTTGAGAACAAAATTAGAGGAGAAGAGCATGAAGAAACTCCACTCGTTGCCTTGGCACGAATAGCCCAGGTGAGCAATTTCCCATGCAAGCCGACCCAGACCTGCCCCCGGCACTAAAACTTTGACTTGAGACACGTCACTGAAGAGAAATGTTACAAGAATTATATACATGCATTTATTTGAAATTGAAATATTTTGTATATTTTGTAACTTAAATATCTTTACTGTCACTTTTTATCCATTTAATGTGTTTTTGCTCAATATTTAAAAAAAAAAAAAGAAAGAAAAAACAACTTGCATATCCACTGATTGAAGATAAAGAAATGGATTGCTCGTGACATCATAAAAAGCAAAAATCATATCCCCTTGAGATAACATTTCCTAACGAGTCACTGTATCAAACGCCCTCAAGTCATTTATATTCATATAAAATCATTACATAGTGATTTAATCACACGTTTAGCAAAATGTGTGTCCAACATTGACAAAAAGAAATCTTTCATCAGCACCAAAATTAGATTCATGCAAGACTGAGACAATAAAGGCTAAGGTTAAGTTTGCTGAAAATTCATCTTTGCCATTATGTGTATAATAAAAGTTTTTGTTTGCATAATATGTGTGTGTATTGACTGTACATAAATAAATAAATATATATTTATAGTAGTCAGCATTTGAAGTGGATCATAAAAGTGAATCAAAGTTGTTTTAAGACAAGAATGGGTATTGTTTTTGGACAACTTTGATGAAAGGTTAAGATCCACTTCAAATGTTGGCTAATGTGTATATATATTATATACACAAACACACATAAACACACATATACTCGACTCGTACAGTATACATTTAGAAAATATTTACATGTGTATTTATATATAATTTGTATAAATATATTTAATATACAAATCTAAAATATAACATTTTTGTTAAAGTTTTGCCTCTTTGTCGCATATTTGTTTGAAAACCTGGAATTGCAGTTCATTGTGGAATTATATTTCATGAGTGTGGTTGTGCAGATAAATCTAATGTTTTGAGGAGTATGTGTGGCTGTCAGTCACTGGACCGGTGTGAATCCTGTATGTAGTAATCACACATTCTAGCCTATGTCTAGAAATATATGACCCAAATTAGAATCTTTACTGGAGAACAAGTGTTCTGTGTTCTGCCCACCTGAAGGGGAAAAAAACAAGCTAAAATAAATTGTGCTACCAATAGTGATTAAATCTAACGAATGATTAACTCACATCAAACCGTGCAAATTATTATTATACTTAATTATACTTAATATTATACTTAATTATTATCAACAACAACATCAGCATTGCATGGCTATGAGTATAGTGTATAAGCGTGTAGATTTCAATTTATGTAGTCATACCATTCAAATTTCATTTTAAGAAATTCTTTTAACCTGAAAAGCAGATTATGCTTCCTTTGAACTGGTCGTCTTTAACTCTTGTGTAATCCCAGGCTATCTGTAATCAGAAGCTCACTTAAAACTGGAATATGTGTTTTATAAACAGAGTCCTTTCTGGATTACTAATCATCAAAACAATACATTTAGCTATTCTAGCTACTGATGCACCTCCTGCAGGATCCACACACGCAATAGTAACCAGAACTCAGTTCTTTATGTTTATTGTTACTGTATGAAGCAGTGCCATGCTCGAATTTCCAGTTAAAACCTACATTTGATATAATACACATTGCACATCATTATCGCGATTATTCATGTGACAGCTCTATTATACAATATAACTTAGCCAGTGACGTTAAAGCCATGTACCAATGAGTAGAATTTTACATGTTGACGTGTTTATTATATTTACCACTGGTCAGGAGGAAATAGTCTCTGGATCTCTTCTACAATAGGTTTATAACAGCTGTCCCTTTCTGCTTTTCCAGCTTCACTCCAGTCACGAACAAACTGCTTTAAAGTTGACTTCAACTTATCCATATCAAAAGTTGAGGAAGGCCGTACTTTCCTTGGGTTCAAATTTCCCTTTGAAATGCAAGAAAAACACTAAAGAATTATGGACTACTAACTAAAGAACATAAAAGCCACACTTCTATCATCACAAATGATAGAATGACAGTAACCAAATGTAAAAAAAAAAAAAATACAACATTATTGATTGTAAGACCTACAGCCACTGATTGCCACCTACATCCTGTCCATATTCCATGTTCTCAAACATATGGAGGCAGTTGTGCACTATGGCCTGCAGCACCTCTTGGTTTCGGTCAATACAGTAGCTAATCTTGTTCAGGTTGGGAATGAAGTTTGTCAGAAGTTGCTGGTGGTGATCTGGAAGGCATCGGAACTGCCGCTCTGCTCGATTCACTCGTTCGTGAACGTGGATTCTTAACACACGGCAGACAAAACAATATTGAGGACAGAGGAAAAGATACATTGAAAGAAAAAAAGAGATTCATTATATGGACTTGAGTTTAACGGGCCAGTTGCATTATTTTAAAGTTCAAAGAAAAATGTAGAAGCAGTAGAGTTGATCAAGAGAATTCTATAAGGGGAAAAACTGGTAAAACCATCAGAACTGTGTTTGAATGGGTTTAGATGAGGAAAACATACAAATAAAAAAAATCTTAAACTTTCCATGGAACCTAACACTTTGGGTCATAACAATCAGATCCATACATGAGAAGATTTCCCAGGAAAAAAAAGAGATACTTTTGTCTTATGTAATTCTTTACCTGCACATTTTCAAGAGATTTATAACATTAATATCTAAATATCGCTATATTAATAACAAAAAAATGTCTTATTTGAATGGCTGGGATCTAAGCAGGCCCAGAGTTTTAACCTTTTCGAGACATTTTGCTACCAAAGGAAATGAAGAGTGGTGTTTTTCGCTCATCTTCTCTTATTTAAAGCTGAAATGAAGAAGAGTTGCTCGGCTTGTGTTGGTTGGTGTGGAGCAGACGGGTCTTTGATTCGCCAGTGTTTACCTGTAGTATTTAAACGCGTTGATCACATTCCAGAAATGTTGCCTCTCTAATCGCGCATTCTCCTCGGGGGAACATTTTTTCCTCTCTCGGTAGTTATTAAATACCTCTGGTTTGGACGCTGCTACTGTGCCGTCCGTGCTGTCAGCCATTGCTGTACACCGCAGGCAGAAATAATCGACAATCGACGACATCACTGAACACAGGGAAGATAATGGAGCGCGCACAGTCGATTCGCGGGGTCCTGCTTCACACTACGAGTTTTGTTTTTTATTTATTTATTTTTTTATAGCCTATAAATGTGTGTTGCATATCTTAATAGCAGACATTGTTAAACTGTAGACCCGATTGCTCTTTTGTTTAGACGCATTTAAAATCTTCTTTCTGGAACAACTTTCCTTACTTTCCTAACTTCTTTATACAGGGACAGTGATCGATCTCATTAAATACACCACCACCCTGTGCTGAATTTTGCAAAAATATTTTATATATATATATATATATATATATATATATAAATATTATAAATATTAAATAAATATTTTATTTTATTAAATTTTACTTTGTCTCTTATTATAAATATTAAATAAATATTTAATTTTTATATAAATATATATAAAAATAAATATTAAATAAATATTTTATTTTATATATATATATTTGTTGTTCTATCCGTTTGTTATGTTCACAAAGGCCTTTTTTCTATAGAGAATCAAAACTGATCATGTGTTCACCACGTATTAAAAGGAAACGAGCATACTCAGGGAAAATGACATGTGACTTTGATCTAATTCTACCGAAACAAGTTGTTCCTCTTCGGACAGATAACTGGAGAATCATATAAGCAGAATCATATTTTGGAGCACTCGTTATGGACCCGTTCTTTGTCTTCTTCTTCATCATCTTCTCTGCAAACGCAGGTGAGAAAGTTTAATTTGTCTAAATTGTTTTCACTCGATCATGTAAAACATGTTCATTACGTTTATACTTTAAAAAGTTTTTATATAGTGAATTAATTATAACGAATGCTTTTTTTAGACTACTTCTAAAAACAACTTATTTTAATTATCACACTACGAGTCTTTTTTTGTTTATATATAAATATTATAAATATTAAATAAATATTTTATTTCATTAAATTTTACTTTGTCTTTTATTATAAATATTAAATGAATATTTTATTTTATATATATATATATATATATATATATATATAAATATTATAAATATTAAATTAATATTATATTTTTTATGTATATATATTTTATTTGCCTAAATTGTTTTCACTCGATCATGTAAAACATGTTTGTTACGTTTATACTTTAAAACGTTTTTATATAGTGAATTAATTATAACGAATGCTTTTTTTTAGACTACTTCTAAAAACAACTTATTTTATTTATCACACTACGAGTCTTTTTTTGTTTTGTTTTTTATTTTTTTTTATTTTTATAGCCTATAAATGTGTGTTGCATATCTTAATAGCAGACATTGTTAAACTGTAGACCCGATTGCTCTTTTGT
>JAUMHI010000040.1:3982736-4002413 GCA_032359435.1 Enteromius unitaeniatus | reverse complement strand
GAGCTTCCTGTTCCTGCTTAAGACGCTCAGCCTGGAAAAAGAAGCAAGTGTATATTTGTGGTACCTATAGATCTCAACTTTATTTAAATCTGATTATTTTTGTTCTTCAGTAATGTGCTTTCTTAAATAAGATGTGTGGAACTGACTTATGCAAACTGCCTCACACTGTTACATCTATCTATCACTAGCTTGTGTTACAACTCCCTCAGTGGTAGGGTAGGTACTGTAGGTCCTTCAGAAATTTCACAACTTTGTGGTCAGTAAGATATTTAATGGTTTTTAAAGATGTTTCTTACACTCATCAATGCTGCATTTTATAGATAAAAAAATCCAGATCCCCTTTTGATCCATGGATGGTAAGCATCTGCCCATAATACCTGCCTTGCATACTTACCTTGAATACCTGTGTCAAAGAGCCGAGTTTGACGACAGCGATCTGGAGATCGCCAGTCACACGTAAGATACCTACCATGTGTACTTACCTTGACAACAAACCTGTGCTAAAGGAGGCGAATTTGAAGACTGCGATCTGGAGATCGCCTACAAAAGACCCTTTAGCTGTGCTTTGTTGAACCTTCGCCTCGTTCCTCTGTGATGTGTTATTTCACAAAGTGTCAAATAAAACCTGTTAGGTTTACTCTGTCCAGACTCGTCTGAGCGATACAGATACAAAGCATCATCACTCCAGTCTTCAGTGTCACTTTCAGACCTTTCAGAAATCATTCTAATGCTGATTTATTGCTAGAATTGTCAATGTTGGAAACCGTTGTGCAGCCAAATATATTTTTTGGAACCTGTGATTTCTTTCTTTTTTTCCCCCCCTCCAACATGTATTTTTTTTTTTTTTTACCAAATATTAAACATTTCTAAAATGTAAATCTATGCTATGACTTTTTTGTTCATTTAATAGATCCTTGGTATTCATTTCTGTCAAAGAAGAATGAATTCAAAATGTACTGATCCCAAACTTTTGAACAGTAGTGTGTGTGTGTATATACATAACAGTAGCCTGTGGTCTTGTATGGTAGGTTGACTTGTGCTTATCTGTTAAAGTTACTGTAAAATTGACCCTAAAGTAGCCTACCTTTAAGATTTAAAGAATATCTGCAGTAACATTTTAGCAAAGTATGCAACAATGAAAGTATAAATCTATCTTGAGTCCGATTTGTATAAAAAAATAAAAATGAAAAGGTAATAAAGCAAAGATTTTTATGAATAGAAAAGGTATTTTGAATTGCAGAGAAAGGATAAACTATGTGTAATCCTTCAGTTAATGGTCTCCCACAACATCTGGCCTTGATGCGTGTCTAATGGTTGTTAGTTACTACGAATGTGTTTATTATAAGCCATGTCTTGTGGGAACTGATTACTCCAGCTATTTTTTATTTCCAACAATGTACTACTGAAGACCAGTGCCGTGCTGCAGAGGGTGCTATTCGCATTTCTCGCTCTCAACTCTTTTCAAGGGTAACTCGCTATGAAAACATACAATCTCTGACCGAGGATCGCAGACTTCGTGCAAAATCCTCGACAGCCTCAAAATAAAATGCGATCTCGGCGAAGTCTGTCCGGCCAGCAGGGATTACCTCAGTCCCATCAGTAAAGCTAAAGATGAATGTTCTCACATCGATGGAGTTTCTAAAAATAGCCAGACGTCGCAGAATGATGAGGATTCAGCAGCGCATCAGTAATCCAGCTGAGGCAGCCGCTAGATTACCATAAAAATCACATCTGATCTACCTGACACATCGCTCAACGCGCTCAACTTACTGTAGCAATAAGAAACGTTCGTATCGCTACGTTTGGCTGAAGCTGACAGGAGTATCTCCGCCCACTGCTCAATGAGATGCGAATATCTACATCTGCTGCTACCAAAAGAGCATTTTGTTCACAAACCCAACCCTCTTAATTCAGGATGTTTGGCTTTGTCACACGCCGAGGAGGACGAAATGCACATCAACACTGTGATGAATAGATTATAATTTGCGACTTCGTTCTCCAACTCATCGAAAATGGGATTTCTTCACCAGCTGCACCTTCTCCTGTGGAAAAACGTGACTTTAAAGCGGAGAGGACCGGTGAGAGTGTTTTTGTTTACATGTGTCGCGAGTGTTTTTATTTTTATTTTAATTTAGGCCTTGATACGTTTTTGTTTTGAGCAGGCGGGCGTCAGTCAGTCACGCTGAGGTATTGCAAAACATTGAGCATATAGAGAAAAAATGGGATTGCTCGGATGGCATAGTTTCAGCACGATTTGGCCTTCTAACATGTTTTTACAATTTTCACATCTACCTAAACAACGTGGGCGGAACCGCTTATCTGAAAGGAAGTTGTGGTGACGGTCGATCACCTACTACTAACAGGTTGTTTAGGAAACTAACAGGTTGTTTTCTGAACAATCTGTTGGTTTGACTATAACCACACGTCTCAAGCAAGTTGAGGTGCCGCTGAACAACCTGTTAGCAGGGTGATAGATTGTTACCAGCTGCCGGCGTTGCGAAAAAAATATAGCGCTTATCAGTGTGTTCAAGCTTAGCCCTGTTTAACGTTTGCAACCCTTACACAAATACGGCATATGCAAAAAAAAAAGGAAATGTGACTCAAATATGTACACGAGCCTTGCATCAGATGACAAAAGATTATTCTTATTGAAACATAGCAGTTATGTCATTGTTAACTGCACACAGCTCATTTTGGCATGTCTGTAGGAGTAGAGTAACCTTTATTTTTTATACTTGTGGGAGGGGAATATGCAGTGTTGCAGCACCAAAATACTGAATCTGGGCCCAGTTGCAACAAACCCCCTACATTTATAAAACCTTTATCTAAAAGCTCAAATATAATGGCTTTTTTTTTTACATAGAGCTACAACTGGCTACAGAGCAAGAAGTGTATTCTGTATACAGTGGTTTCCAATAGTCTGAAACCACCTTAGAAATATAGTATTTACCATTTTGGTTTTGCCATTCTTTTCTTACACTAATTAAAATCACTTTTTTTTTTTAAATTTGTGGTCGATTTGTGCACCTCTGTGCACACAATATACAGTGCACTGTGCCTAAATATATATTCAGTAAATACAAAATGAGCTAGAATATAGGCAGCATATTAGTTTAGCTGTTACATTTGAATGTAAATAAGCAAAAGCTCTCCAAAAATGTATGTATAAGGCATGCTATTTATTTTCAATGTGTGTGAATGCTACAGCAGTCTTATACGAGAAGACAAATGATTATTTTAATGAACTAAAGTGTTTTCTTGTATTTCTGACACTTTTACCTCCACGTTACTAATTTTGGTATGTTCGTAGAGGTAGAGTAATTTTTATTTTTATCCTTGTGGAAGAGAAAATTGCAGTGTGCCAGCATCAAAATACTGTATCTGGCATCAGCTGCAACAAATCCCCTTAGTTAAGAAAACCTAAATACCCAAATGTGATTGCTAAATTTACCTATTTGCATCTGGCTACAGTGCAAAAGGAAAGTTTCAGTAGGATCTGAAAGCACCATAAAAGGCGGTATTTGATCTTCAGATAAAAGTTTATTGTTGACTTTTCAGTTCTTTTTCCCCCTAATAATTAGAATGCTTGTAATATCATTTGTTATTTGTATTTTTTAATATATAAAAAAGCAAAATAGATATACTTTCATTAGAGGAAACATTACAATGTAATAAAAAAATATCTGAAAAAATAGTGCTGAAAGATACACGTATGTTTGCAATTCTGCTTCGAAGTACTTGACAAAACTGCAGTATGCACTTTATTGTTATGAACAGAATATAAGTTTGCATTGGGGTGGATGCAAATATGGTTATCATTAGTTATCTTTATAGTTATCGTGCTTGGTGCGAACAGGCCTTTAGAGCAAACTGACTCATAGCTGAGAGTTTCTGGGAGTGATATAGCACTCTAAATATTTATATAAAGTCATGGCAATTTTTTTTATTGTATGATTAAAATGTAGCAGCATTTTAGGAATGCTTATAACCTAATCTTTATCCTTATCTTATCAGCTTTCTGTTACTGTGAAACCAAATCTGGTATTAAACAGAAGTGGGCTCTCTGTCCTAGCACTCAATTAGGAAATAAGCCACACTACTTTGAGCAGCGTTTTGACCTCAAGAAGATACTTAATTACTAAGCATTGTTCCCATCTTTATGAGCCTCGCTGCTCCATAATGTTATTTTTAGAAGCAGTAGCATTTTACAATAGCTCACGTTTGCAGCAGACGTCAGGCTCCCTGGAGGTAAGGATCACCCCATTAAGAATAGTAACAGTTACGTCACTGGGCCAGTTTGCTCACATAATCCGTTTCAGAGGGAGTTTGAAGGCTTTGTAGATTGATGGGACCCTGGAAAGTGGCTAGTCAGCAAAAGGTTTAGCCTGTGGATGCTAAATGAATGAGGTCCAGTGAGTTCAGCTCTCCGATGGCTGCCTGTCTTTATTGGTTACTCACTGCTAATATGTCAGTGGTGAATGTTGTCGGTGGTTTGATGGTGTTGGAGTGCAGGTGTGTTCAGATGTTCGTCATAGATAGAGATGGTTTTGCTGATGCAATGCTGATTTAGGCAGTTGATGGAGATGCAGTTGGTGGTTAACAGCTTTCCCCTAGTGTGTGCATACTGATATGGTGATTTGATGGTGAGGATGCAGTTACATTCAAAGCACTGTCATAAAATCCCTTACAGTAGCTAAATGATAGCTTGTTTGTCTCAGCTGTCTGAATCCCATAGACACTTCTCTATAACCCAGTCTCAGTATTGGATCTAGCGTCAATGGCTCTCAGTCTCCATATTAAAAACCTGGCTTTTAACATTAGGACTAAATGGCCAAATTCCAGAATCGTTAAGCTTAGATGAATTAAATAGTGCATTGATTTTACATGTTTCTTTGCTGCAGTTAATTAAACCTAAATTGAATTGCATGTTTTTTTATCACTATGTTTGGTTGTTTAAACTAGCATGTCTTACTACTTGTGTTTAGTTTCAACTTGTATTCCTTTTTTATTATGTCACAGTGAATGTATGAATGTTTATATAAGAATCAACTATGTTTTCATGAATCAGTGGTGTTGTGTATCCAGTAAGATTTCAAATGCTGTATTAATTATTGCTACATTTATGACAATTTTAGTCACAATGTGGAGCCATGCTTCACCGACTGGGTGCCTGTTTTTACTTTTTTAACAAAGCAACATCTCCACAATAAAAATAAAAATTCCAAATTTCATAGTCTGTGTTATGGATTGTGTTAACATTAACCCAAAATTGGTGTTTTAATGCACTGGCTGCCTTTACCTTATGCCAAGTGCAACACAGGCTGACCTACTTCCTGCGAGCTTCAATCCCTGAACAATTGGTTGAAGCAGGGACGGGCGAAACTGTCTGTGTATCTATGGAGACAGAGATAGAAAGAGAGAGATAGATGGATAAAGCGAGTAAGGGAAAGAGTCAAGACACAGACAGCGGTTTGATAACTGGACAGTCATCAAGAGAGCGTGTTATTGTAATGGCAGCTGTCTGAATTATGCATGCAGACTGTATGTTAATGGAATCACAGTATGTGTTCTGTGAGCTGGTTTTATGCCGTGATGTCACTAGTGGAAATGCAGATACTTGTACCATTTGATCATTAAAAATTCATATTGTGTATTTGGGGATGATGGTATTGCCCATTTCTTTCCATTAAGAACAACTACTAAAATGCAGTCTAAATATGGACTTTTTCAGTGACATCATGTTTAAGGTTTATAGGCTACATCAGATATTTTCAATGGGGTCTCATAAAAATATGTACCTCTGTGTACTTTTTGTGCAACACCGTTTTTAGTTGCCTTACTGCACGTTTCGCCGCAGTTTCAAAGAGAAATGTCTGTTTAGTGGCACTGAAACACAATACACACATTTTTCTTAACGTTGATACAGCTATGTATTGCTGCAGTTCAGAATTGAAATATCTGTGAACTGTTGCTAAAGGTTAATGCTATACCCTACACCAAATCCAACCCTAAACTTACCCGATAGTGTTATCAAATGTAATGTTATGCAGATTTGAACTATTCTGTCGCACCGAAGTTACACGGAATTCGAACTGGAGTTTCTCACCCCTCAAAAACATCTTTCATCTCCGGAAGCTACCATATGAAAACGCATAGATGAAGCTGGATATGTGTGATGTTAACGATCCAAAGCATCAGTTCTCAGCATCAAATCTCCCAGCATGTTAATATTGTTTTAATGTCATAACATGATACTTTTGGAAACGGCAGTTATATGTACTTTTTGGCACATATTTTGTGTCTCTCTTAAAAAGTGCATGCAAGTACGTTTATGCCATGAGACCAGGTAAGATATATTAACATGAGACAATATGAATATGCCATTTGCTTTGTAGCATTACAGAAAACCCTTTATAGAAACCTTTTACATTAGCTGCATTAGCTTCCTTTCAGCGCTGTGAAAAAAAACCAGGGGCTGTCAGTTGTCCTTTAGTTTGGCAGACATGTATTCTGAGTTTGGCAAACTATACAGGGTTCCATTTCTGTAATGAAATTTAAATGGTAAGATCCATGAAAAGTATGAAGTGTTCAAAGACTGTTGATTCAGCAAGCAATAAAGTTATGCGGCACTAGCGAGCCCCTTTTGGAAGACTAATCATATGCAAGCCAAAATGATTCAATTACTTTAAAAGGAAGTTAATTGAGAAGCAGTATGATTTGAGATGCATTGGATTCTAATTATAAATAACATTGTAGAATGTGTTGTAATACGGCGATGTGGCAGCAGAGTAATTATGGTCTTTTTATGATATCTTTTAATTATACTTTGAATTCTTTATTTTCTTCTCTGTTAATTTCTGAAATTAATTTAGCCCACAATTCCATTCTAACTTTGGTTTGTACATAATTTTAAGGATTGGCTAGTTCACTTCCAGAATAAAACATTTCCTGATCGATTGCAGTTTGGACCTTCAATCCTTTTGCCACCATTGAAGCCTGCTATATGGAGAAAATGTTTTCAGGGAAATGATTTTCTCAAAAATCTTAATCTCCTTTTGGCTGAAGAAAGAATTCATGAACATCTTTGATGACATGGAGTGAGCAGTTTATCAGGAGTTTTGGATGTGAACTAAAGAGCCACAATATATTGGTACCTTATTGGTGCAAAAGGATGTTTTAAAAGTGTAAAACAATTTCAAATTAAAGCTTGTCATTTGAACTTTCTATTAAAGAATCGCTACAAAAGAAAAATAAATAAATAAATAAATATGTGTGTGTGTGTATATATTACAAAACCCCAAATTTGTGATGTCATCCTGCTATTTTTCCTCTTCGATTTGACCAAATCCTACCACCTTCCCATTTTGATGACTTCTGAGCATTGATGCATGCAAATTTCTTAGTTACTGTATACATTTGCATCTAATGTGATGAGATGTTAAATGGTTTGTGTGGGAGTGCGGCAGACCAGTTCAGTAAACTGACGTGCACTGTAACATTTACTATAGTAGGATGATTGTGTGACTCGAATGCTGTTAACATTTCATGTGATTGTGGAGCTTTGTGACTCATTCACCAGTTGCATAATGAAAAAGCGCTGTTGAGGATACCATGGATGTTCATGGACAGTTTACTGTAGATCATAGTGATCTCGTCAGTAGAAAGCAGTGCTTTGGAGTAGTATTGATGACTATCTGTCTGCTTATGGAGTAAGTGGGGCACTGAATGTTCCCCATGTCCAGTGATGGTTGTCCTGCTAGCCCAGCATAGCTCAGACAGCCTCCTGAATTATTGAGATCTATCTGTACTCCTGGGAGAAAAGCAGCACTGAAGGAAGATTGAATGAAATAAACATGAGATCAGGAGCAAAGGAATGAGGGATAGAGCGACAGGAGGAAAGTACTGTAATGGCCAACCGTTCTGGAGGAGCAAGATTTAGGTAGGAGAAAGTTGATGGACGGAAACATCTTTTGTCATTGCGAGAGTCAATGACGTGTGTGCTGAAGTGAAAGAGGAAGTGGGCAGTGTGTTAAATGAGGATCCAGCACTGAGGCAATAGAGGTATTAGAAAGAGTGTTTTAGGCAAAGGTGAAAAGAGACGAGAAGGAGGCATGAGACAAGACAGAAATTAAATGAAGTGGGACAGGAAAGAATGATTATGGAGTACAGAACTCGAGAGGCAATGAGTTATCCTTTATTTCGGCAACAAGATCAGCTATAAAACCCTGACCTTTAAGCCTCTCGTTGTGTGCCTGCCTTAAATGAATGGCAATATGTGTCTGGAGTCAGGGACGGTCCCTCTTAAATGATAATTATTGCAGCAGTGTTCACCTTGTAAAACCAAGCCCAGGCAGTGAGCCATAAATTGGGGCAGAGAGAGAACCGGATAAGTTTTGGAGAAAGATTTAAGATTTCCACCAAAATAGTTATAGAGCTGAGTCTAATTGGAAGATTTCCACTAACTTGAGAGCTGAACAATGACTTTAACTGACTGTCACTACATACTGACATTTAATTTGATTGGAGGCAGGGCTCTAGACTAACTTTTCGCACTGGTTGCATTGGTGCGCCTAAAAGTTAGGTGCACCCAAATTTTCATATAGGTAATATTGACATGTAAATGATTAACTACTGATTGTCTACACCAGTGGTAGGCAACGTCGGTCCTGGAGTGCCAATGTCCTGCAGAGTTTAGCCAGAGTTGTGTTTCCCCGTTTCTCACTCCCGGACCTTTATTATGAATTCATGTACACTTTTCTGTATGTTCTAAACCGGACCTTTTATGTTGAAATCATTGCCACAGCTCAGTTCACTTCCACCCAGATATCCCCCGGCATAAAAGCGCTGCAACAGCTGAAGTCTTGTCTCTGGACGCGAAAAAGTGAGCGTTGAAAATCATTTGAAAATTACTCAATACATCATATATAGAACTTCGCATTAGTTTATAATCTCACAGTTATCTTGTGTGACAATTAATCATCACCCCCCCCCAAAACCGATGAAGAACAATTTCAACAACAATGCAGAGTCCCGACCCTTTTTCCATTACCTCATTTATCTTTTAAAAGCTTCAAAACACTACTCTGTCATGTTCACTCGTCCCAGTTCCTGGAGAATGAGAGAAATGAATCGAAGCCGTCCATCAAACACTGTCAGAAAAGCGTGTTATTGATCTGTTTTTGTGTATGTGAGATTTTTATGATGGATATGAAGAGTTTATTTGTGTTTATTGAGTGTACATGCTCAAGTGTACAAATGAATAACCATTTTATTAATATTAATCTTAATCTTAATTGTAATTTAGTTTTTGCTAAAATCAAAGAGAAAGGCGCATCATTATTCCTTTTACATGCCCTCATGGGCACCTTGGGGAGTGTGAACACTACGACTGCCCTCTCCACTCATTCTCAAGAACACTTGCTCTCAGTTTCTCTTTTCCCACAGCTCAACTGCTCTTTCAGCTCCTTTCTTCTTCCTGCTCTCACATTCTGTCTTTCTACTCTTTGCCCTCCTCAGGAGGAATAATAGCGTGTGTTCTTATTGAAATGAGGTGCAATTGCTTTCAGCCTGAGCTAATTTTGTCCTCATGTATAACGCATTTCATGAAATATTTACCACTTTGATAAACATGAAATATTCATCTATTATAAATGTTCCTTTTCACCTTAATTTTGTGATTTGTCATGCAAAGACCTCTGAGACGATGAGATAATTGCATCATTAGAAATGTACTTCACAGTCTTGACCAATCAAATGGTTAAGACTGTGACTGTGTAATTATTCATAACATTTATGTACTTTAATTAAAACAAAATGTTTCTACTGTTGATAGACAGCAGGGTGACTTATGGTATTATTGATATTTAACTAATATGCATATTAATGATATAGTACAATTTAATATTAGGAAATGTGATCTGCACAAAATTACATTGAAATATTTATTTGCCCAACATTTAAACAAAATGATCTTTTAAAAAAATAGTTAAAACACAGAGAACTACAGTCTTATCCTGTAGTAAATCATGTAGGCTTGAAAGGTCTTCTCAGAAGGCCTCTGTCATTGGTCGGCTTGTATTATTTTTTCCAAGGCTTCCCACATCAAAAAATGAGCCAATGATTCATGATATCCTGACTACTTAAGCATCCATTTTTTTCTGTACTTTTCTCTGCAGAGGGTGTTTATGTGCCAAGATGTTCTCCTTTCACAGCCCAACACTTAGAAGTAGGGAGAACAGAGGAAAAGAAGACTACGGTTTCCCTTTAATCAAGCCAGATGCAAAGTGAACACTGAATGGAATTAGTGCAGAGAGAAAGAGAGAGAAGCTGAAGGAGGGAGATTACCGAGTCAGAAAAGAGAGAAATGTTATATGGAGGACAGTCTACTTCAAGGGTTTGTAACTGATCCTGTCATCTTCGATTCACATTCAGTATCCTGGTTGTAAGATGATACATTTTCTCAGGAGAGTCATGTTGGTGCAGGTGTAATGGGAGCACAATGGTAAAAGCCTTCGAACACCAAGGCTGCATCATCAAAAATAGCAATATTGTGACATTTTATTACACTTAACTGTTTGTTTTCTGTTTAAATATACTTTATTTATTCCTGTGATGGCTAAACAGAATTTTCAGTATCATTATTCCAGTCTTAAGTATCATGATCCATCAGAAATCTTTTAATGCTGATTCAACCATGCTGATTTGGTGTTTAAGAAACATTATAATTATTGTTGAAAACAATTTTGCTGCCTGATATTTTTGTGGAACCTCTTATAATTTGTTTAGGGTTCTTGGATAAATATGAAGTAAATTTTTTTTTTTTTTTTTTTTTAAATAAAATTATTAATGGCTTTACTGTCACTTTTAAACAATTTAATAGATCCTTGATAAATAAAATTATTAATTTCTTTTTAAAAATGCACACTGACATCAAATTTTTTTAACAGTTTACAAACAAATAGATTGATCAAATTTGATTATGTCATTTGCTGTTCACAGGGCGTGAACTCTTTTGGCAAGTTTCTATGGTAACTACAACTTTATGCTTATAGAGTGTAGTTCTTTATCAGGAATTTGGCGATATAAACATGCTTTTTTAAAAAAAGAATAAAGTTGAAATCTTCTTTGCTCTCAAAGCTAATTGTTGGTTTATTTTGAGAGGTTCATTGCATTGCCAGCAATAAACCTCTGAAATGAAAGAAAATAAGCTGGATTTTTACTTCCTATAACTGACTGTTGTGCTCTATTCTGGTATTTCAGGTCACTTGTATCTCATATCCCACCGTTCAAATAAATAATGCTGCAGAAAGTGAGATACTCCTCTAATTAGGCTTACCTTTCTGTGGCATGAGGTCTAATTTGTGCTTATGACAGCTACTGTCTTCGCTCCTGTATCCTTCATGTGCTTACAGAGTGGGAAACAGCCTTGAGGGACTAATGTGTCAACAGCACAGAGGTTATAGACACAAACCTAAAGAATGTGGTTGACTTCCCATGGGTGAAAAAATGCTAGTTAGATCTGCCTTCTGCTGTCAGCAGCCTACAGAGATGTCCTGGACATTGTTAATTTTTAACAATAGTAGGTCAGTCTGTTGAGGATTTTGCATGTACGAAATATATCTTACACAGAGCATGAGAGTATTGTTAAGAATCTTTCTTTACTTTAGCCTTTTGACCTTGACTTGTTTAAAAATGGAAATAAGATATGGTGAATTGCTCTCACGTCCAAAATCCTGTTCTCATTATGATTGAATCCTGCGAAGACAGATTATTACAGTATGGCCTACGCTCACTATGGCGTAAAGCAGTTAGCCTAAAAATGCTAACTACTCCATTTACTGAAGGGAAAGGAGTCTTTGAACTTTGGACTCTTCTGTCCTCCAAGAGACTCATATTCTGCATGAAGCGATCTTAAATTCTGCCTGACAGAGGGATTATCTTCCTCCCTCAGTGGCGTTGAAGGATAGAGAAAGGGAAGGAATGTGATTATGGACAAGGAGAGACCGAAGCGGTCTGCTATCTCAAGAATGCTGTGTGGGAGAGACTAGGACAGATTTTTGTTTTACACAGAAATGAGGCCTTGAATTGGAGAAGGAGAAAGACAAGAAATGAGAATTGCTCGTATAGAAAAGTTGTGACAGAATAAGGATGAGGAAATGAAAGAGTGGCGGAGGGATGGGCAGAGATTCCACTGAGACTCTCCCTTCTTACTGTCTTTGTGTACAGTGCTTACCAGTGTTGGAGATGCTACTTTGAAGCTGTAGCTCGCTAAGCTACTTATTATTCAAAGTGCTGAAGTAAAAAGTAGTTTAACACAACTACATTAAAGATATTTAAAGGGATAGTTCACCAAAAAATGTCATCTTTTCTAACCTGTATCACAGAGAAGACAATGTTTGGTCAGTGTCAGTTATCCTTGACTGTTATTGGATGGACATGTTGGTATTTGGGACTTTCCATAGGCGTAATGGTTTTTATACTGTACAAGCTGTATGTGCTATTGCTCTACACCAACCCTACACGTAACCCTACCCCTTACAGGAAACTTTCAGCATTTTTAGAGTTTCCAAAAAACACCATTTAGTATGTTTTTTGAATTACCTGACCTCATACACCACCGTCAAATTGTAATACCTCTGTCATACCCACGTCATTTAAAACATTTTGTGTAAACCACAAATACCAACACACACACAACATGAGACATTTCTCATTGAGACTTTATCGGAAAGTTTTACAAAAACGTTAGAGAGCAAATGATGGCAGAGTTGTAGTTTTTAGTTGAACTGTTTCTTTAAGAGGGCAGTGTTGTAATGAATGCAGTGTGGGGATTGGGAGCAACTAGAATAAATCGGTGAACTGATTTTTTAAGCTGGTTTATTGAAATGAACAGTCCCAATGAACCAGTTTGCTGAAATGAGCTGGATTTCCCAGAGTATGTTAAACTGATTGCCCCAGCTCATTTTTGCTACATACAGTGTGATGTAATGACCAGCAATGCAGCATTTGTGTCTCTTTATACTGTTGCTTCTATGACAAATGTCTCTTTTATGAAATAAACTGTTGAAAACGGACAAGTCATGTTCACGCTCATGAAAAATGTAGTTATGTTAGAAATATAATTGCTGACAACCCCGCTTTTGTTTATCCCCAATTAGAGAGCAGTAGCACTCTTTTTCAAAAACAGGATATGTTTAAATATTTAAATGATGAAAGTAATGTTTTACGTAGTCTAATTTCCTGTTTAATGTTTTTATGTATCTTTTATACTGAAGTCATGCATGCCATGCATTTTGTAGGTGGCAGACTTTGCTTCTGGTAAGTTTTATTTTATTAATTTCGGTCTTTTTTTACACCACCTAGACATTTTTGAATGCCCACAAATAATATCATGGTGATCAAGAGGTGTTTTTGAGTTACTTTCTATATAAATTCCATTAGGAACGCTTGCTTAAATATTGTAATTTATCTATTGTATGTCGCTTCCATTCTTTTTACTAGCTAAATTTGATTGAACTGCAGTAAACAAAGGAAGCTGAGAAAGTGTGGAGTTGTTTCAGCAGATGAGTGTATTTAGGTTAGGAGGTTGATTCTCAGTCAGGTCTGCAGTAGATTACAGCTGCTGTGTCATCTGTGGGCTCCGGGCCTTGAGCTCCAGTAAGCGTTACATGTCTATTCATCTTCTCCTGGGTGTGCATAATTCATGATAGGATTGACATGCTGTCCTTCACCCCTTATCTCTCTCTTTTTTAATGGAAGTGGCACAGTCAAGTTCCGTATTGTGTTTATTTATTTATTTATTTATTTTTTATAGACAATATGCCCTTTCTAAACCTTACACCTTTGTCTTTGTACAAAACACTGAATGCCCACTGAGTTTCAGGAATGGTTGCCTCATTTTTTATTCGCTTTTTGAGTGTTTCATGCTGTCTTTGTCCATGTTCCCTCACCCTGTTTAAAAATATGTCACTTCAAGCCAAGTCAAGTAGTATTTATGGCCTACAATATAGGCTTGGGCTGTAATACGGTATTATGGTATACCGGGGTGTCTAAAAATAGCAACGGTATCAGTTTCAATACCGTAATACCGTCATAAAAAAAAACAATGCACTTTTATATTACTTAGATAACTTATTTTTTTACCTGAGAATGCGTATGCGTGGTTGTCATCACAAGACAGCATGGAGGGGAAACAAGGGGAGTCGCGCACTAGAGACCTGCTCCCGCACAAACATATATTTTCTTCTGTTCCCGCTGCAGTATTCAAGTTTTGTCCTGCTCCTGCTTGCAAAAGCCCGCAGATAAACATAAATAGTTGTATTTTCACCGCTTGTTTCTGCTACTCTTTTATTTGTTTCATTGGCTTCCCTTTGGAATATAAATAAAAAAGAAATGGAAAATAAACAAACATGTTTCGTTTTATTTGAGTTTAATTAAATAGTATGATAAACATGGACACGAACGAGGAGCTTTTTGGAACATAGAAATACAGTTAGAAATAGCAATGAAACAAAATAATAATAAATGTTCATTTCTGAAGTGCTCAAACAGAAAAGCATTTGGCCTAATATCGCTTCAGAATGTGAGTGAGCCTTTTTTTTCCTTTAGCAATGTAGAAAAAACAAGTACAACAAGCTTATATCTGTGTCGTGCTCTTCAGATCATGCTCATTTTAGTCGTTCATGTTGCCTTTGTGCAGTAGATAAATAACAGAACATTTGTTTTTATTAAATTAATTTTTGCTGGAGTCCTGCGAATAATTATATTCTCCCGCAAACAGCACTAACACAATATACCACAGTCATGTGATGGTCCAGTGCTATGACAACAAAACAATAAACTGAATTAATCTAACTTAATCGCTGATTTCTAGTCGTGTCCTCTTTTGGAAGCACAAAGAAAGTAGTTTTACTTTCACAATGTAACACAGCATCTCCTGAACATGATGCCTGCAGCAACACTACAGAAAAATAGTTCCGCGTTTTTCCTTACATTATACATTTGGGCGGTGTTTGAAAATAAACCCACTCTGTGGCGTAGAAAAGTGGGGGCATGTTTACACGAGCCATTTTTGGAGGGGTGTGGACAAGTCATACCTTTTATACAGAATGTCTCTTTGGTTTTGAGACTTTAGTCTTTGCAACTTTAGAGATCTCAACACTCAAAGAGAAACGAAAATGTGAAATCGCATCACATGACCCATTTAATTCACCTAAAAGCAGCTCAGCAGAATACAGTAGTGTTGTTATTCAGCCCAAGTGTTGATTCAATTTCTCTAGAGTCAAGGAAAAACTGTTTTAAGTGATCCAGCCAATTTAGTTATTTTTTCAGAAAATTATTAACTCATCTCTTTTATTATAAAAGTGAATTTAATAAAAATAAAGTTTTAATAAATATAATTGCTACATTTCTGGGTGTATTGACTTTAGTTTACCTGTGCATGCAGAGCCCTCCAGACAAGATACACAGGAATTTGGATCCTACAGCATTTGTATTTCTATTTATTCTGTACTGTATGTCTAGGATGTTCATTAAACAGTTATTTGTATTATGGTATATTATCTTGTTTTATGGTCGTGCTGAGAGACGGAAAGCTGTTATAAAGCTAGTCAACAAATTTAAAAGATGCCACCCACCACTGACCTGTACTTAACCCTTCCTCTTTCTCTCTCTCTCTCTCTTTCTCTCTCTATCTCCTTCTTCTTAAATCATGTTGACTCCTACTCTAATTCACATGCACAGTGATCACACAGAAAGGGAACCTTCATACAATTTTAAACACATGCATGTAAATGTCCTGTCTCATTCCACCTCGTTTCTGACTTCTGTTTTCAAAAGCTTTTTATAGTTAATGGGTTCATCTGTAATGACTCTCTCCTCAGTCATTACACTGAGATGAATTAGCAACTGAAAGAACACAGAGGTTAATTAACCTTTAAATTAGGTGAGCAGTTTTCTGTAATGCTGCCATCTGTGTATCTGGCCTGACACAGGGCCAGTGCATTTTCACATATACAGCGTGCAAATCTAACATGCTGTATATTTAATGTTTTATTTGTACATTTTATTTTTAATTTTCTGTAAGATTTAATATTTTGCTAAATTTATCAATTCTAAGCAGGTCTGTGAAAATTAGCAGTTACGATAGAAACTGTTACAGCTCAATAAGGACAAGAGAAGCACAGTCATGCCTTTGTGAGTAACAGAAACAGGATCTCTGAATAGAGGCTAACGTCATAGTAGATGAAGAACAGAGTCTTTTCAGAGTGATACTTTAAGCTTTGTTGTGTGAGGTGAGCTGGATCACAGGCTCAAGATGATTGACCTTGAGAAAAACTTAGTACATCACTCACTCTTTTATTCCAATAAATAAATGAAAAGTTCTGTAAAATCAACAGCAAATAACTGATATGGCTGTGCATTCTCAGATATAAAGGTAAAAAAGCTGTCACTGGGGCGGTACCTTTTCAAAAGGTACATTTTTGTACCTTAAAGGTACATGTTAATACTTAAAGAAAACGTATTTGAACCTAACAGGTACAAAAGTGTACCTTTTGAAAAGGTACTGCCCCTGTGACAGCTTTTCTTACCTTCTGACAGTCAGTCTGTTTTAAGATATATAATTGACTAGTTGTTACGAGCACTATAGGGTGATAACATCAATCTATTGAGGGTAACAGCCTTAAAACCTCAGGACATTTTAGGAGAGATTTATTGGAGACAATTGTATATTAAGCATAATTAATCTTTTAAAAACATTAATTCCAAGGATTTGTAGCTGCCATACAAGTCAAGTCACTTTTATTTATATAGCGCTTTTAACAATACAGATTGTAGCAAAGCACTGAACATTATGAAATAGGAGAACAGAGTGATGGTAATGTATAATGACGAGAATTAAACTTTATTTATCAAATGCAGAGACGGTCTCTGTAGTCAAGACGACGATAATCACTAGAAATCAGGTGTCCCCAACTAAGCAAGCCAGAGGCGACAGCGGCAAGGAACCAAAACCCCATCCATGAGAGAATGGGGAAAAAAACCTTGGGAAAACCAGGCTTAGTTGAGTCCAGTTCTCCTCTGACGCCCAGCACCTAATTTCCAGTTCAGTTTTAAACACGTTAGATTGTGTAAGGACTTAAAGTGTGTGTGTGCACACTTTGTGTACAAATGGAAATCCACTCAATCCCACACATAAAATGCATAAAGTGTTTTTTTTTAAGCCTTATCCAGTAATCACAAACAAATGGAAAAATCATGTAAATTCATTGGTGCAAAGGTCGGGTGTGTCAGAGAGAGTTTTGCAAAGGAGCTGCATTGCGAAATGCACAAAGCTCAAAACATCTAAGTTGACACGAGCAAAAAGTTCTTAATGCACTTGTTAATCGCTTTTGATTGTGCTGTTGTTTTAAGGTTTGAACAAATCCACCAATATTTATTCAGCTTTTTTGTTGGCGAAATGGGATTGTTTTTTTAGGTAAAATTTAAAGATTTGCTCTTAGCACTTGAAATTATGTCCGTATATCATCTAGTTGAGTTGTTCATATGAAAATGAAGCATTGCAGGTATCGAGGTCCCTTGTACTTTGTTGTTGCCTGGGTGGAATTGTTTTTGTATAACCTGATGGGATGGAAATGCAGCCATGTCCCGGTGAGTCTCTAGAGAAATATGTCTATAGCCTGGAGCTGCTGGGTATTAACAGAGGGGAAGATGGGTAATCAATCCAGTGTGAGTGACCACAAATCCATTCTTCAAGTTCTGGCTGCCTGGAGTGTGAGGCTAGAGTCGAGGAACGAGTAATTGCATTACACCTTTTAGTTGAAGCACATTCAACACACTTGCCATTAATACACCTTACTCATTTTAGTTCAGTTTAGATTTATTTGTATTAGGCTTTTAACAGTCGCATTTGTCTAGACAAGCAGCTTTCCATAATCCTAACATCCAAGTCTTGTTGACTTTTTTTCTCAGAATTGCGAGTTAAGTCAGAATTGTGAGATATAAAGTCTTAATGACTTAATAACTCACAATTCTGATTTAATAACTCGCAATTGCGACTTTATATCTCACAATTCCGACTTAATAACTCGACTTAATAACTCGCAATTGCGACTTAATAACTTGACTTAATAACTCGCAATTCTGACTTAATTCTGACTCAGGATGGCACTTCAGCTAGTCATGATCTTTACCTGTCTTTTGCCCTGTCTTATGTGCCCTTGTAATCTTTGTTGTGCCATGTGCTCTGTGTTTCTGATTACCTTCTGTGTCCCTTGTGCTGTCCTCATCTGTAACCCCGCCCTTGTAATCAGTGATCACTCCTTGCCAGCCATTATCCTTTGATTGTGTCTAGTATTTAAACTTGTCTTGTTCAAAGCCCTTTTGTCGATCGTTAACGTTACATGTCCGGTTGTGTGTCTTAACTTAGCTCAGCTCGTCGCGTTTTCTTGTTTTTGTTTAAATAAATGTCCAAGTTTCATCGCATCTCTGCCTCCGAGTCCTGCCTGCCCGTTTGAAAGCGAGAGCGCGAGATTACTTTAGCCAGTATTTGTTACATAATAACTCGCAATTGCGACTTAATAACTAGCGATTCTGACTTAACTCGCAATTGTGACTTTATATCTCGCAATTCTGAGAAAAAATTGTGAGATTCTTTTTTTTATTTTTTATACAGTGGCGGAAACAGGCTTCCATAGGCACAGATACAAAATTGGTATGGAATCAAAATTCTTATTGGATGGACCATAAAAGTGCTGCTAAAGTAATTGACTGCAGCATTACTTACTGCATCAGTAATTGTATAACTAATTTTATTGGACATTGTTTCTATTGCTGCTGTTATAAGCTATAAATGCACTTGTACCAGTGGAAAAATCACTGAAACTTTCTGATCATGCACAATATAATAATTACAAAACATACCCGTTTCAAAAACACAAACGGCGCCTGGTGTCTCGATCCCAGGCGACTGTGGGGCCTGTTTGCATTCGTTGGTTCGAATGTAATTATGGATGCTAAATGATGTTTTGTGCATGTGAGTTTTATCTGATTATGCAGGCTCCGTTCATGTGAGCTGTCTGGGGAGACACTGGCAGAGAAAAGAGAAGACAGATTTTTTAGAGGTGTATATGGAGGTTTATAAGCTGTTCTCCAGTCCTCGAACAGTAAAAGCAATTCCATTATCTCAAATTTGCTTGACAGAAAACCTCATATCTCTCAGCGTGCATTGTTAATGGAGGATAAGTGTTTTAGCTCACGTTATTTGCTTGTTGGTTGGTGATGGATGCTGTGCTGGGTGGACAGTGGCACAAAGATGTAATTCAGTGATTTGGTGAATGGAAAGTGTGTTTTGGCAGATAAAGTATGAAGAGTTGACAACTGAAAGACACTAACTAGACTATTCTAGCTTAGTGGTGTCTGGGTTAGGTTGGAAAATTGTATTGCACTGTGTGTGTGTGTGTGTGTGTGTGTGTGTGTGTGTTTATATACAGTACACATACATATATGGACTACTGCAATGCTCTTCTAGCCGGTCTTCCCTCATGTTCAATCAGACCTCTACAAATGATCCAGAATGCAGCAGCACGACTGGTCTTCAACGAACCCAAAAAGGCCCATGTCACACCTCTCCTCATCTCCCTGCACTGGCTCCCAATTGCAGCTCGCATCAAATTCAAG
>JAUMHI010000040.1:3962700-3974859 GCA_032359435.1 Enteromius unitaeniatus | reverse complement strand
AGTTGTGAAAGTGTATATACAGTATACACTATAGCAAACAATAAAAAAGAAATTACTCAAATGTATTTGAAATACATGTATTCTACAAATACATTTACATATTTATGTGCTTAATAAAAATCCCCTGTACTGTTGGTATACTAAACTGGTATACTAATTTGGAACAACTAATTTTGTACTTAGGCTGAAGTCCAAATAAAGATATAATGAAGTACAATTGTGCTGAAGTGGAATTATTGCAAGTATACTTCAGGTACACTTTAAATATCCTGCATTTAAAGAGCGATATTATTGAAAAAATCTTGCAATCCTTGAAAGTGACACTAAAACACATTTTAGGCTTAGTATTTAGAAATGTACACAAGTAGTAGTACAAATGAAGTATAATTTTAATAGGAGTATTTTGTGAGTAAATATGGTAATAAATTAAATTGAAGTGGGTGTGTATATAGTGGGCAAAAAGGTATTTAGTCAGTTAAATTAAACAGCTGTTTTTAGCATTAATAATACATTTTCTTGAGCATCAAATCAGCATATTATACTGAATAATGACTGGTGAAAATTCAGCTTGACATTCACTGGAATAAATTACACTTACAATTTTATTAAAGTAGAAAAAAGTTAATTTAAATCATAATAATAATTATACATTGTGTTTTTGATGAAAGAAATTTGGCTTTGATGAGCATAAGATTCATAAGAAACCGCAAACAAAAATAAAAAATAAAACATTTACACAGTAGAGTAGTTTACTTGAAAACACTTTAATTTAGGTGACGTGATTGCATGACCAATACACACTAGAATAAAAAAAACAAAAAACAAAATGTGAATAATTATAATGAATAATAATAATAGGTTTTGTTTATCTAGTGTTAAAAAGCTTCCACCCTTTGTTATAAAATCTAAAATTGCCAGCCTGCACCTTTTTCTCACCAGAACCACTCACATCATGACAAAATTATGATTTCCTAACTTCCCAGGAAGACTTTAAGGCAGCAACTCCTGGTCTGTGGTTGTCTCTCCTATGATGTTTGTGGCCTTTTGAGAGACAAATATGATGATTTAACCATCCCTGAGATTTGACTCCATATCAAATGTGTAGAGGAGCAGGTTGCAGTGGGGAAGTGAGTCATCTAAACACGTCTGTCCACTCCTGTGCTCTGTAAGACGTGACTGGCAGCATGTGGGTGTAGAAGAGCCGAGCTACACAGCAATGTTAGTTCTCTCTGCTTCAGTGACAGCTTGTCCGGTCGACCTCTGTGTGCGTGATGAAGTGAATAATTTGAAGGCCACTTGGAGTTTATCGAAGCGATCTGACATCTGAATCCCTCTCTGACTCTGTGTTTGCTCTCTCTGATATGTGACGACTGCTTCTTTTTCTCTCCCTGTCTTTTAATCTCTCCCCAAATCTTTGATCCGTGGACCTTGGAAAATACCATTGCCATTGTTTGTTCCGCATCCTCTGATCCCGCTCATTCATTCCTTCACTCACATTCCTGGCCATAAATATTTATCTCCATCCGTACGCTGCTCTGCTTTATGTTCTTCTCCTCTACATCTGAACACACCTGCACCTTCGTCAAAACCGTTTAAACTTTTATTGCAAAACTGGATTTTACTTTTCTGTCACCTCCATCCTCTTCGTCCCTCCACCCTGGTGGTCTGTTTTTCCCCGGTTCTGTCCAGCCTTCTACAGCGCGGCCCCTCTCACCTCAGCGGGCATCATTCCCATCATGCAGTCTTTGTGTCCGGATGGTCAGCGGGATGAGTTTGGCTTCCTGCAGTATAAAAACTCCACGTGAGTCCACCTACGCTCTGTTTCTGAATTTTTTTTTTTTTTCCTCTCTTGATGAGTAAGATGGGCTCTAATAGATTCTGTTCTCATTAGATGGTGTGAACAGTAGTCACCATCACCACCTGTAATAGTGATATCACAAGCTGTTAGATTGTGTAATGATCTTGTCTTTGTGATTTGATTTGATTGTTTGATGGATTGTAGTGAGAGAACTACAGGACTATGATCTTAGCATGACTGGTCAGCAGCATTTCTGGGGTTTAGAAGTGTGCTTACTTAAAGGAAAAGTTCTTAAAGGAAGAAGATACTTTCAAGAAATCTTGGTCACCATTGACTTCCATAGTATGAAAAAAATACTACAGAAATCAGTGGTGACCCAAAACAGCCTGGTTACAAACTTTCTTCAAAATATTTGCTTTGGGCAGAACAAAGAAATTCATACAGATTTGGAACTACTCAAAGGTAGCCTTTCCCCCCATTTTATCTATAATATAAATTTTCTAAAGAGTATCGTGGACCACGCTTTTTTTTTTTTTTTCATTGGTAAAACTTTGGTTTTACATTCTTTTTCTTTTTTTAATTTCTTTGACCTTTCTTTTTCTCCTGTTTCTCAGTGTGACTCAGTTGTTAGAAAGGATCAGTGAAGTCGTGGAGCAGAATCACTTGTTTACGTCAGACAGACCCAGTCTGGGAGAGGAGCTGGAGTCACTGCAGCAGCACCTTGAAAGTCTGAGCTCAGCACAAGGCCCTCTAGAGAGCCACTACAACACCAGCCATGGTCAGAAAACACATGCATGCATATTCCATAACCGTACATGCAAATTAGTAAATAATAAGTAAATAAACATTTGTAGTAAAATAGTTTTACTACTGGTTTTAGTGTTTAAATCACATTGCAATTACATTTCAAACACAATTCGATTTCAGATGCAGTTTCAAATGCACACTTTCAGGGGACTCGATTGTGGATAGCGTAGATTCTGTTGACACTATATATACTTTTGGCATTAAAAAGTTACCTTTTGTATATTTCCAACTGTAATCGTGCATTTATGTGATGATTTTATTAACCATGTGTTAAAGGAAATCAAAACCACACTGAAACCAACCATACAGCCAGGAAAACATTTTACACAAACATACCCAAAGCAGCAGACATCTGGCGTGTGTTATTGAACTGATTTCTTACAGGTACCATAATAAAGTAAACAGATACTGAAGTCACAGTCATACTGGACTTTGTTCTCCATGCACTTTTCTTCATATGGTATGAATGCGAAAGAGGAAGAACTGCAGATGAAGCCTAAATAGCATTCCTAAATGTCACATTAATTGCTTTATACTGTACTTGTTTAAATTGTGTTAACCATCTACATTACCATAACCAAGTGTTTTATATTCACCAAGAATACATTTAATTAAAGATGCAACAAAAACTGTAACATTTTGAAATATCATTACTATTAAAATAACTGTTTTCTATTTTTTATTTTCTTTAATGTCCTTCATAGTGTTCAATTGTTCTTATTCTTAAATGCTGATTGAGTGCTCAAGAAATAGTCCTTATTGCTCAGTATTTTAGTTAAAGCCGTTATAATTTATAACTCAACAGCAATTAGTTTAAATTAGACATTTTTGTTACAATGTAAAAATATGAATATACTGTAATATAAAATAACAGTACAAGGACCTGGTGAAGCAGTATTAAATCTTGATATGATAATGTTGTGATTCCTTTTTTGGTGTGAAATATAAATATAAGGCTTGTGTGGTAAAATACTTGAAAATGTTGTTTTTTTATAATTTAATAAAAAATACATTTTATTTAAAATAAATTTTAAAATAATTTAATTCAATAATTTATTTATCATTTAAATTCTGAAGACAGTGTGGCCCAGTATGGACAACACTGACCAACAATAGACTTTTTTTGTAATAATGTAAAAAAGCCTTTACAGTCACTTGTAACTATTTATTGCACCCTTACTGAATACACTGAATTACTGACCTCAAGCGTTTAAACAGGATAGTAAATATGTCAACTGCAGCAAATAACATTTTCTTTTTTGCGTGTCTTTGTAACTTTGTGCATGTCTCGGTTTCAGGTTTCACTGTGGGAAGTGTCCTCAGGAACCAGTCGACGTTCCAGCAGTTCCTGAGCAGAAACCTTTCCTTGCCAAACGATACCGCCAGCCTGCTGCTCTCCTCCCCCATCAACCTGAAAGAGGTCTGTCTTCTCACCTCAACTTCCTTTTCCCCCCAACCCAGGTCAGACAGCAGTGCTTTTGAAGTCCAAATCATGACTCAGCGTCATGCTCCTCTGAGCCTTCTTCCTCTTTCATCCTCTTTGGAGTCTCAGCTCGGGTTTGCAGCACCATTAACGATTCTGCTCTGTGACAACAGAGAGAGAGAGAGAGAGAGGACGTGCGATAGAATCTAATGCTTTAGGGCAGAGGAGCTCCAGCATAACACGTCTTAATGTGTCAGGTTAACGTGCTGTAGTCAATGTAAAAGTGTTGAGATATGCTCTTGTGAGTTTCTGAATGAAACCTTAATTTTCCCCAGGGAGTTTCATTTCTTCTCTACTCAGGCTATTTAAAGTATGTGTCTGAGCTAGGAGTTTCTAAATCTGTGCTTGTGTGTGTGTACTCTGTTCAGGTGTATAATCTTATTTTTGGGACATATCCTAAAGTGGGATCAAAGGTAGGAGAAAAAGATGAAGGACAGTATGAGCCCCACAGTCCTGGAGAGAAGCTTGTACAGCTTGAGGTACAGAATGACAGAAACACACACATTTCTATGTAGACTGCTGTTCACAGGTTTAGGGTCGGTTATTTTTTCCTTTTAAAAGAAAATGTAGAAATGATGATTTAAATCAAGACATTGTTTCCATTTCAAATGAATTTTCTTTATTTTAACTGTTTTCGACATTTATAATAATCCACTATATTTTCTTGAGCAGCAAGTTAAATATTAGAATGATTTATGAACGACACTGATTTATCATGTGACACTGAAGACTGAAGTAATGATGCTAAAAATTCAGCTTTAGCATCAATGGAATCATTTTTAGTACTTTTAAGAATTGTAGTACATGTAATTATTAGGTTTTGCTGTTGCTTTTGCTAGTTTTTCTGTTTTTGACACTTTAGGGTTTGGGTTACATTTTACAAAGGCACATTTATAAAGCAATTCCTTTTTCTTTCACGCTTTACCTTTGAAAAAATTAAATTCTCTGTTTTATTTTTATTATGTCTCAGCCACAGTAACTTCTAATTGAAGATTAAATATAAAAAAATAATTTGGTTTAAAAATAACTGACTCTATAGTTCTTAGACTCCATTAAAATGCACAAGAAATGCAAACACTAAACTTCCAGTAATGCAAGTCTGCGATAATCAAATAATCTAATAATTTTCCCTCACTTTTACAGATTTAATGCAGTGCTGCAGCAGTGCCTTTCTCATTCATATTTCATACTTGTAGAGCTGCTGTAAGCAACTTTTTTTGAATGCCACACACATAATGTACCTACTACTTGACAGATATCACAGAGTCCTTAAAAATCACCTGTCTGTGGCCCAGCCCTGGAGACTGCAATCTGCAAAAAATAGTCAGGGAAGCAGGCAGCACCTTTTTTTTTCTTGGTATTAGCTGTGTTTGCTGATTTGTTGTGATGTTTTTGAGTTAGGACTTTTGGAGAGAGGCTGTGAGGCTAAGATATCAGATTGAAATGATATCAGATTGTTGCTTAATCAATAGAAATATTAAATATGGTAATGTGCGTTATATTCATTTTCACAGGCATAAAAACTGATAGAAAATGATACTGTGCTTTGATTTGGATTTAGAGTAGGCAGGTGTGATCTCACAATGCGTCAGCGCCATGTAGCAGACTTCTGAAATGAGTCCCTTTCCTACATGTTTTTTTTTTCTTTTTAAGTTCCGGATTACATTTCATGCTGCTGAGCTAATTAATAAATGACGTTTGCAAATTAATGTCACACCAGTCTCATCAAGTTTAAGCATTTTAAATAAAAAAGTACATTTAGGCTGTTATTTATAGGTAGTAGTGGTTAGTCATTTGCTGTGAAGGGCTTTCCAATTAGGGCATGCAATTGCTTATAAGCCTCTAAGTCTCTCTACTCCTTCCTGCTTAGAAGCAGTTACTTGGAGGCTGGCGTAGTTTGGAGGGGGGTCTGATTCAGAAGGCACTGAGAGACCCAACCAAAGCTGCTCACCGTCAAGCTCTGCTCAAAGTCCTGTCCCAGGCGCTCGGGATTGTTGGAGGTGGAGGAGGCCAAAAATTTGATCCTCAAGCTTTGCGTGAGATGGAGGTTGGTTTAAATGTTAAAACTTTTTTTTTTTGTTTTTTTTTTGCAATTTTGTTTTGCAGAAATCATACTTTTCAGTTTAACAACAAACTTCTTAAATTTTTTCCTATTCTTTTAGGGGATTCTGTTGACTGGTGCGGTGCTTGAAACCCTTACTTGTGGGGAAGGAGGGAACAGTGAAATAAGCAAAATCTTATTGGTCCCTGAGAAAAAACAGGCAGTTTTACAGGCCTATCAAATGACTGTTTGCGGTGGAAAGGCGGAACAGAGGGCGGAGCTGTTCGGGAAGTTGAGTGAAGAATTGAGAGATCAGATTGATACACAGAGGGTGTTTGATGAGGTACATGCATTTATTGTGCATTTACATTTAATGTCCCAGGGGTTCATGTAAAAGAAAATTTTATATATATATATATATATATATATATATATATATAATAGCATAATATAATATAATATAATATAATATAATATAATATAGACACACACATGTGGTATCGCCCTACACCTAAGCCTACCCCTTATTTTCAAAAAAAGCACCATTTAGTATGTTTTTTTTTGTTTTTTTTTTAAGCCTTTTGAATTATAGGGACACTGACAATGTCCTCATAAAACACCTACATATTGTAATACCTATGTCATACAAATTTGTGTCCTCATAAACCACATAAACCCGCACGCACACACACATTTATAAAGAAATTAACCATATTAATTTTTATCCACAGTTTTCCAAAAATTACAAGTTATAATGACCCAATTCAAACTATTTTGCCATTTATTTGTGTTTATTTTGTGAAACTAGTTCCATAAAGACACAGGAATTTGTCATTTTATTCAATTCATTATTGCTAGAAGTGTAATTTCCATCACCGTTATTGAATAAAAAGGGCAGTGAGAGTGAGAATTTAAGATGTGCTGTAAATGTGGTAAGAATTTTTATTACTTTCAGAGAAAAAAGACTTGTCCCATATAGCTGGACATTTTTAGTGGACAAATTAAACTACCGAGGTATAAAAAGAGTGTTTAAGAAAGGCAAAAAGTGGCCATTAGTTGAAGAAACACTTGTACTATACCTATTACTTAGAATTAATAGTGTGTTACTCCTCTCTCCGTATGTCACTCGCTCATGTCCTCCTTCCCCAGTTGCGTCTGGAGCAGTCCAGCATATCTGGTCTCTTGGATCAATCTCATCTCAGCGCTCTGCTGAAGAACCTGGCGGATGTAGAACGACTCTTGAGGGATGTGGATTTGCTGTCAGGTCTGGCCAGACTGCTCCCTAAAGGGGCCTGCGCAGGCCACCAGCCTCCTCCTATAGCCAACACCACCTCTTGGAGCTCCAACACAACAACATGGGGTCCCAACACAACAGACA
This sequence comes from Enteromius unitaeniatus, assembly GCA_032359435.1. Taxonomy (NCBI): domain Eukaryota; kingdom Metazoa; phylum Chordata; class Actinopteri; order Cypriniformes; family Cyprinidae; genus Enteromius; species Enteromius unitaeniatus. The sequence continues at coordinate 3,967,352 of JAUMHI010000040.1, read as the reverse complement.
GCTCTGTGGAGGAGGGAGAGGGAGCCGCAGGAAATGAGGCAGAAACTGAAAACCCTAGATCACAGTTTTCTGCATTTGTTCAGCTGTGGGCAGGTCTTCAGCCCATTCTTTGTGGGAATAACAGGTGTGTGTAGTTGCAGTGTGTTACCTTTCTGAATGTGAAATGGCTTTTTTTCAATAATCTTTATTGTTTAATCAGAATTATTGAGCCAGAGGCTCTGAAACAGGGCAACATGAGTTCCCTGGGCTTTACCAGCAAAGAACAAAGAAACTTGGGATTACTTGTCCATCTCATGACTACAAATCCCAAAATCCTCTACTCTCCCATTGGCTCAGAGGTGGACAAGGTCATACAAAAGGCAAGTCTAAACTCTAAGGTGCTTGAAGGCTGAAAAAAATCTTTCAGTGTAGTTTCATTTATAATGTAGAAACTAGGTTTGCAGAAAAAAATAAAATTATTTCATTTACTTTCAGGTCTACAGTCTACAGATTGATAGAGAATAATTTGAATAGCTGAAAAAATTTTAGTCAGATTTTTTTTCTCTCTCTTTAGGCCAATGAGACATTTGCGTTCGTGGGGAACGTGACTCATTACGCCCGTGTGTGGCTCAACATCTCAGCTGAATTAAGGGCCTTCCTAGAGGAGGGTAAATTGCACAATCATCTGATGTGGCTGCAGCAGGTAACATTCTGCCTAATTTAAGATTTTTTGTTTGAATAGCACTTTGTGTTGTGCCTGAGCTTGATGGCTAATGTTGTCTGTATGTCATAGTTCATTGCAGACCTGAAGAAGCACCATGAGTTGTTGAATGTCTCAGACAGCGAGCTAATGAACAGTCTGCTGGAGGAGAACTTCACCCTGCCGAACACAACTACTCTACTGGAGCAGTTGCACACCATTGATAATGCTGCCTGTGGTTGGACAAACTTCATGTCAAAGGTCTGGAGAAGAATTCCATGTAACTTGTACAAACTTATATGCCTATTGTAAAAAAGCCCTGTGTAGTCTGTTTTGAGGTTGAATGGGAGTTAACATGCTTTTCTTTCATTTTTTATTTAATTGCGTTGTTCGTTTTGTTATAACAAAATATGTAAAATTATTTTTTTAACACTTTTTAAAAAAAACTTTTTCCCCCCTAAAAACTAAATCTGTTTGGAATGCCTCAGGTCAGTGTGGATATCTTCAGAGGCTTCCCTGATGAAGAGAGCATTGTGAATTACACACTGAACCAAGCCTACCAGGACAACGTCTCAGTCTTTGCAAGTGAGTGATCAGTGGATCTCATAAAAGTTTTCACTCCCAAATCACGAAAAAAGGAATTATATTTGCTTATAAAAGCCAATTTTTATGAACATTTTCATTTTTTGCATTTTGAAATAATATTCAAGAAAATTATGTTGTTTTTTTCAAAATTCTCACAGATAATGCAAAAAAAGTTCTCCAATTATCAGTTGTCAGTTTTTTATAAAGTGTGGTAATATTTGTGATTATTGCATTTCAAAGTGAAAAAGTGAAAATATAAATTTATAGTCTAAAAACCCCGGGCACACTTCAAAACATTAATGAAAAGGTATTTAAAGGTGTTAAACATTTGGCGGAGAAAAAAAAAAAAAATAGTACAAATAAGTGGCTGCAAAATCACATGTTTCAGCCAACTTCCACTGGGTTCATTATTTGTACTCTTTTTAAATGTTGTTATCATGAGGTAGCCAGTTTAACAAAAAAATTAAGTTTAAACTTTTTGAAGATTTTTGTATTGTAAAAATTCTTCACCAAAACGCACCTTCAAGCATATCTTAGAGAAGTTCTTTTTTATTTTTGTATAACTTTAAATTGTACTATTATGTGTTGTGATAATGAGAATCATCATTGAAAAATATTTCTGCATTTATTGTAATGAGAATTTGAGGAGATAAAATTGACCTTAAGATAATGTCACAGTGCAATGTAGGCTTAATTTTAATTTTATGTAAGTTTTTAATGTGATTTTGTAGTGTAATATGACTCTGACCCATCTATTCTCCATTAGATCTATATTTTCATGATTCATTTAGCCCTTAGTCATACCTTGTTAAATGTAGCCAGTAGCCATATGCTTAATCTGTGCATCCTCTCTAGGTGTGATTTTCCAGACCAATAAAGATGGATCTTTGCCACCTCATGTTATGTACAAGATTCGACAGAACTCCAGCTTCACAGAGAAAACAAATGAAATCCGTCGAGCTTATTGGCGCCCTGGGCCGAACACGGGTGGCAAATTTTACTTTCTTTATGGCTTTGTGTGGATCCAAGGTATGATAAGAAGACTTAGCAATGCTTTATCCTTTCAATTTTGTATAGGATATCCAAAAGCAGATATTGTTTTGCATTTACTGTAAATTACTACTTTCTGCGAGCACTTTAAAGTTTTGATCTTATCGACCATGTAAGATCTAGGTAACTTATGAGCCTTAGTTCTGCCATTTGTGCAAAATTCTTTACAAAACTGTCGACAAAGCAATAAATCGCTCGCTCTGAAACAACATCCACAGAGTAATGAATTGGCATGGGAAAAGTGGAATGAATTTGATGTTTTATTTAAAATGAAAGTTCTACTGGTAAAGTGTGTTCTTGGTTATGTAAAGCTTGGTGCACCAGGCAGTAAAGTGCTGCTTTGGCATTTCTGGAAGCTGCACTTATTTTAGAGCTCAGAAAAGCCAAGAAGATCAAAGCTTTCCCTCAGAGTAAAGCTGCAGTGTGTAAATTCAGCTTCAGCGTGTCTACTTGATGCTGTGTTGACATTTCCCATGTTTCTTCCTCTTAGATATGATTGAGCGGGCAATCATCAACACGTTTGTGGGCCATGATGTTGTTGAGCCTGGAAACTACGTGCAGATGTTTCCCTATCCGTGCTACACTAGAGACGAGTGAGCTTGGTCTTTTGTTATACATTTTGTATATATAGTCTAAAACGCTGTGCTTAAGACATAATGAATAACAGCTGTTCAGTTCCATTGAGTTAATGTGTTGTTATACAAGTTATAGAGTGGGATCGGAATGATCTCAGAGCCAGAAAGAACACAGATGCTAATTTTAAGAAAAAACAACATCCCTCGCTTCAGGCAAAATCACGCAAGCTCCCGCTCCGCTTCCACTCCACATTAAACTTGCAGATGACACAGCATTAGTCAGTCTCCTTCAGGGGAAAGAGGACAATCATACACTCACCATAGGGCAGTTTACTTTGTGCTGTGATGCTTCTGATCTACTTAAAACTTTGAAGACCAAACAGATGTGGCTATACTGTTAAAAGGGAGCCAATTTAGAAAGTCATTAATGTAAACATCTATGGTGTTACGACCTTTTGTATCTTTTGCACATTTGGAGACAATACTGTGTAGAAAAAAAGAGAGCTGTTGAAGAGAATCCTAACCACTGCAAGCAAACTTTTAGGTATCCTTAAGTAATTACATTTTGTGATGGGGAAAAAAAGTAGTCTTCCATGTCACTCTCATTTGGAAATTATTCTAACGTATTCTATCATATTGGTGGTCACGTCAGCAGCGATAAGGTATAGCTAAGAGCGCTCCAGACAAACCTATGAACGAATGACTTGCAGAACGTATACTTAACTAAGAAGGTTTCAGAAAACCTTCAGAAAAAAAAGGTTTCACTAAAGATAAAGTACGTCTTAAGGTACAACTTAAGAACGACGTAGCGTTAAGGTGGTTTCGGAGAACGCATTTGTTGCAAAACAAAAACAATTTAACAGTTGTTCTGCTCAATATTTTTGTGAAAATTTTGACAGCAATTTCTATGAAGAATATAATTTCATGAGAGCAGCATTTATTTAAAGTAAATAAATCATCGTAAAACTGCTGGGCGAGACACTGGTTAAAACGGTAAACCAGTTTCATTTGAACAAATGTTTAGATTTTAGGAATAACAGTGCCTAAGGACCATCCATGGCGTTGTTAATTTAGAGGAGATCCCTATTAACTGCATACACACATGACTAATGGTTAAAAAACTTTAAGAACTCTTAACAACTAATCTTTATCTGAGCAAAACTGGCTAAACAACCATTAGCATTATGCTTACGTTTCACAATGTGCAAAATACAGGGGGGGGGAAATTAAATACTGAACTGGGGGTAATCTTACCTCCATACGATGCATAATAATGTAGTATTTAAAAGTGCAGTGCATTATTAACAGCGGTAACCAATTGTACCATAAGGGACACCTGCTGTCATTGAGTGAATTTGTGCTCTCATTCAGGCTGTCTGCTGTTATTTGTTTAGTTCGGATGTTTTATGTAGCAAAATATCACAAAGGTAGTGTCGGACCATTCTGCTATAAATTTTGAAATGATGCTGTCTAATTTGCTTCACAAACTGCTCATGCTATATGTAGCATATATATGGATCATGAACAAGCAGTGGTTCTGGAAGTGTTTCATGCATTCTGATTTATATAGGCACAGTCAGAGAAAAACCATGATACATGACCGTCAAACCGTAAACCACTAAAAAAACTGCCCAGTAACATTATAAAATGATCAATATTATGCATATATACATATATATGTCGTTTTAATTTTAAGTTAATACTAGCAATGTACTGTACAAGTGCTTGCATTTTAGGGGTCAATATTGGTATTGTATTAGCTT
>JAUMHI010000040.1:3917400-3962600 GCA_032359435.1 Enteromius unitaeniatus | reverse complement strand
AGTTGTAACATGTTTTTCCATTTGCAGTTTCCTGTTTGTTATCGAGCACATGATGCCTCTGTGTATGGTCATATCCTGGGTCTACTCTGTGGCCATGATGATCCAGCACATTGTAGCAGAAAAGGAACAAAGACTAAAAGAGGTGAGGGAATAGACAACTTTCTTTGAAAACAAACTGGTGTCACTAACAAACTTCTGAGGAAGTTTGAGAGTGGTGCCATGGTTGACGTGGTGTTTTTTCCACAGGTGATGAAGATGATGGGCTTGAATAATGCAGTGCACTGGGTGGCTTGGTTCATCACAGGCTTTGTGCAGCTTTCGATCTCAGTGACGGCTCTCACTGCCATACTGAAATATGGGAAAGTTCTCCTCCACAGCGATCCCTTTATCATCTGGCTCTTCCTCACAGTCTATGCTGTCGCCACCATCATGTTCTGGTACTGGAACCATATTCTGATGTTAACTTGCTGTTTCGTTCTATTCACATTATTTTTTAGTGAAGAACAGTTGTCAAAAGTTGTTAATACTATGTAAAAGTTCTCTCCATTTTCTTTTTGGGAAGTTTCCTTGTGTCAGTGTTGTACTCCAAAGCCAAACTGGCTTCAGCATGTGGAGGAATCATCTACTTCCTGAGTTATGTGCCGTACATGTATGTGGCCATAAGAGAAGAGGTGGCTCACGACAAAATCACTGCCTTTGAGAAGTGCATAGCGGTATAAAGGCTTCCCATGAATCCCTTTCATGTTTCATTTTGATAGTCTATTGCTCTTCAGTAAACAAGTGGTTCTCTCTCTCTGCAGTCTTTAATGTCCACCACAGCGTTCGGTCTGGGATCTAAGTATTTTGCCCTATATGAAGTTGCTGGGGTTGGAATCCAGTGGCGTACTATCAACCAGTCACCTGTAGAGGGCGATGACTTTAACCTCCTGCTGTCTATGGTTATGCTCACCATTGATGCCATTGTATATGGTGTGCTGACCTGGTATATAGAGGCTGTGCATCCAGGTAAACTGCAATGATGTCATTATTGTGCTGTGCAAACACTGCACAAGTTATTTTTGTTCAGTATCAAACTTGAAATATTTGGTTTTGGTTTCTGTAATGTTCTCCTCCAGGGATGTACGGACTGCCCCGGCCATGGTATTTTCCCTTGCAGAAATCCTATTGGTTAGGAAGTGGCCGCATAGAGACCTGGGATTGGGCGTGGGGTGGCGGCACCAGGCTGAGTGTGATGGAGGAGGACCAGGCTTGTGCTATGGAACACAGACGCTCAGGTACACTTCATTCCATCCGTCCAGCCCTCCAACCATCCATCCATCCCTACCTCTAACCCTCCATCCATCCATCCCTCCCCCTCCATCCGTCCTTTCATCCATCCCTCAATCATCCATTCATCCCTCCCTCCCTCCCTCTGTCCAGCCTTTCATTCATTCATCCATCCCTCAATCATCTATTCATCCCTCCACCCATCCCTCTCTCCCTCCATCCCTCCCTCTAGCCCTCCATCTCTCATCCATCTGTCCATCCATCCCTCCCTTCCTACCTCCATCCATCCTTCCATTCTTCCACCCCTCCCTCCCTCCCTCCCTCCAACCCTTCATCCATCCATACATACATACCTCATCCATCCATCCATCCATCCATCTATCCATAAATACCTCCCTCCATCATATTATCAGCTTATGCTCTCTTATTGTTAGTGTTTTGCGTAAGAATAATGTAATTTGTTCAGATATTTTTAGTCATGTTACTAAATTTATGATTGTTTGTTGCTCAGAGGAAACCCGTGGGATTGAAGAAGAACCCAGTCACTTGCCGCTGGTGGTGTGCATAGACAAACTAACTAAAGTCTACAAGACAGGCAGCAAACTGGCCCTAAACAAGCTGAGCCTAAACCTGCACGAGAACCAGGTTGTCTCCTTCTTGGGACACAATGGGGCTGGCAAGACCACCACTATGTGAGTGTTAGGATATTTTGTTTCGTAGTGTATCAGGGGGGTTTTAGATGCAGGCTGTTCTTGTTATTTATGCCTACAGTAGCACTCCACAAAATGAGGTTTGGATGATGTATAAAACTGATGCGTCTTTCAGAAAATGTATTTAGTATACAACAAATCTCTTTTAGGTCCATACTCACTGGATTGTTTCCACCCACCTCTGGCTCTGCCACTATATATGGCCATGACATCCGCACAGAGATGGAGCGCATCAGGCAGAATTTGGGCATGTGTCCCCAGCACAATGTTCTGTTCGACAAGCTTAGTGTGGAGGAACATCTGTGGTTCTACTCGCGTCTAAAGGGCATGGCCGAGGAAGATATGCGGAAAGAGATGGACAAGTGGGTTAACGCACGCGCAATTTTGCTAACACTTATTCAATTGTACAATTGTAGTTCATGAAGGCTGTGTGTCGGAATTCACAGGATGATAGAGGATCTTGAATTGTCCAACAAACGTCACAGTCTAGTTCAGACCCTGTCTGGGGGGATGAAGAGGAAGTTGTCAGTGGCAATTGCGTTTGTAGGTGGGTCCCGAGCTGTGATTTTGGATGAACCCACGGCAGGAGTGGACCCATATGCCCGTCGAGCAATCTGGGACCTCATCCTTAAATATAAACAAGGTGATCCTATCATCACTAATCATGAATACAGTAGTTTAAAAGTTTGGGGTTGGACAGTTTCCAAATATATGATCAGTTCAAAACTAGAATCTCTGTGTGAGCAGGTCGCACCATTCTGCTCTCTACTCACCACATGGACGAGGCTGATTTGCTTGGAGATCGTATTGCCATCATCTCTCATGGCAAACTCAAGTGCTGCGGTTCCCCCCTGTTCCTCAAAAGCACATATGGAGATGGCTACAAACTTACACTTGTCAAGAAGCAGAGTGACTCACACACTGCAGGTATATGGGCGGAAATGTGTCTTCTCATTTGTGGAGTTGAAAATTTTAATTTTTAATGTCTGAGGTGGCATTGCGAGTTTGAATCCAACTCACATAATTTCCCTATTTGTTTCCCCTTTTTTCTCTCAATAAATGTAACAAAATGTTTAGATGTATTCAAAAATTACAAATCAGGGTTATTAAACTAACACTACCAAGGATATTAATTATGATAATAATGCTGAAATAAACTATATGTTATTATGTTTTTACTAAATGAAATAAATTGAAGCTGTAAAATTAACAAAAAAATAAAATTAAAACTGAAATAAGCTTAAAAAGTGATATATGAAATAGAAATATATAGAAATATAAAAATAAATATATATATATACTGTATATACATACATTACACAGTTACTTAAATGTATCTAAAAAAATGTCAAGCTAATTTGAATCTATAATAGTATATAAAAAAATTTAAAAAATCTGTTGGTAAATATCTGTTTTACAATGTAAAACACTATTGTTTTCTGTTTTATCTCCATATTTTTATTTGGTTCTTCATTTCCTCATTTGGTTGTTTGTACCTTAAAAATATCAAAGGAACAGACAAAACATCTTCTATTTTTCCCTCTGCTCTTTCATCTGCCATGACCTAACATCATGTTTCTGTTTGTTCTCAGATCAGTCAAGCCAGTCTCCCGCCTCTTCCATGTCTCCATGTTCAGAGAGCAGAGTGACACAGTTCATCCGTCAGTACGTTGCCTCCTGTCTGCTGGTGTCCGACTCCAACACTGAGCTCTCTTATGTCCTGCCATCTGAGGCTGTCAAGAAAGGCTGTTTTGAGAGGCTGTTTCAGGTACTGTAGGACTACACACATTTTTAGACAATTTGTTAAACATTTATAGGCTGTTTAAACAATATAATTTGATATTAATAAAATCTTTATTAAACTGAACATGAAGCCTTCACTGATGGGCACATATGTTGGGTGTATTTTCTTCAGGCTCTGGAGCAGAGTTTGGACAGCTTGGCCTTGACCAGCTTTGGTGTGATGGACACCACACTGGAGGAAGTCTTTCTGAAAGTATCAGAAGAAGATCTTTCGCTGGAGAACAGCGATGCAGGTTTGATCTATTAACAGATCTATTAAAGCAATGAATCTAAAGACATGAGATTTCATTTATGGTTGTTTATCTTCAGATATGAAGGACTCTCCAGGTGGAGCATCAGCTGGGAAGCCCTCTAATCTATTAGGAGGACCACAGTGTGAGGGGACACCAGCTGCTGCTGTGATCCGGCCAGAGGTGGAGCTTAGTAACCTGATGATGTGCTCCAGGCTGAGCCCAAGCCAAGCATCCCTACAGTCCGGCTCTTCTCTCGGCTCAGTGAGAGGGGATGAAGGGGGCCTTTACTCTGACTTCTATGGAGACTACTGCCCATTATTTGACAATGGCCAGGACCCTGACTCAGCCAGTCTCAGAGGTGAGGATATTCTGGAATAATTATTATTGTGGAATAATAATAATTATTATTTTTATTTATTTATTTTGTTTAATTATTAACTAATTAACTTATTATTATTATTATTAGTAGTAGTAGTAGTATTTAATTCAGTTAATTTAATTTATTTTTATTTTAGCAACACATTTTGTTTGTCAGAAATAACGATTATGATTATTGATATGATCATAATGAGAATGATTATTAACATAATTACACACATGTAGATTTAATTTCCTTGTTTAAAAAAACTGAATGCATTAATTACAGGAAAAAAGTATATCTATCATCATTATTCAAAGTAGATAATTGTAGGTTAATAACATATGTATTTAGTTTGACAGTGTTTTGGTGTAATTACATAATTAATTATCACAACTTCTTTGTATTAAATGTTTTTAAATAACACCCCTACTTATTGATATTTATTTATTAATTTAATATTTTTTTATCATCAATTTAATTACACTGATATTTTAGATGCTTTTCTTAATTAATAGCTCAGTTGCTAGTTGTGTTTTTGGACTGCGAAGATATACACTAGGTACCAGTTCTTTTTGTGATAGTATCTTAAAGGCTTTAAAGAACTTAAAGGCTTGGAAAGAACATTGTGTCTAGTGGTGTTTGCTGCCTTTGGACACAAAGTGGAAGACCGTCTGAGACAAATGCATATCTGAATGGCCTGTAGGTAACGGATAAAGATTACCTAGTGTTCAGTGTACTATATACCCTCTGTGCTCCAGATGAAGAGTCCTCTCCGGAGCCGACTATACACGAGGGCCAGGGAAGCTTTAAGCTTGAGGGCTGGTGGCTGAAGCTCCGGCAGTTTCACGGGCTGATAGTGAAAAGATTTCATTGCGCGAAGAGGAACACCAAGGGCATTTTCTCACAGATCCTGCTTCCTGCTTTCTTCGTCTGTGTGGCAATGACTGTAGCTCTATCTGTGCCAGAAATTGGTAAGGACACAGGGCACCTTGGGTTGTGATTGTTTATATGTTCTGTTTCTCTAGAGAACGTAGGTTGACCATAATCTTGTATTACAGCATAAATAATTGTATATCAATATATATAATAGCACATGTCATGGTAAGCATATATCTCAAGTTATATAAACAACTTTTTATAATTTTGGGGTCAGTACATTTTTAGCACAAAATTTGCCAACATTTCGAATTCATTTTAATTTAAAGTGAATCCAGTGAATTAAATACTTCACACATAAAAGCTTTGCTAGAAGCTAAAGTACAAGATACTAACAAAGCACCACTAGATCTCAATTAAACTAATTTATGGGGCAGTATCCTTTTAAAAATATAATTATGGAGATTACACAATTTAATCAGAGCTGTGTTTATGTGGAACAATAAAATGATGCAGATCTTAATTAGACCTAAGTGAAGACTGTTCTGTTGGTCTCTCTTTGGCTCCGTAGGTGACCTTCCTCCGTTGATTCTATCTCCATCTCAGTATCACAATTACACACAGCCCCGTGGAAACTTCATCCCTTATGCCAATGAAGACCGGCTTCAGTACAGGTCAGCTGCAAGAAATGTTGTTTTAAATATCTACAGGCTTCTTTGCATTATTATGAAGACACAGACATTGTCTCTCTCATTCCCTGTCAATCTTTCTTTGCTCCAGGAGTAAAATTTCTCCAGATGCCGGTCCGCAGAGGATTGTTAACACCCTGCGTCTACCCTCTGGAGTTGGTGCGACGTGTGTACTGAAAACTCCATTCAATAGCACACTGGACCAACTGGCCCAAACCCTTAATCCATATGCTAACAACTCCAAAACCCTGGCAGCCCGCTATTTTGACTCTATGTGCCTGGATTCCTTCACACAGGGTGTGCCTTTATCAAATTTTGTGCCCCCGCCTCCCTCTCCTGCTCCATCAGATGACCCAGATGCACATTTTGAAGATGGCCTTTGGAACTACACTGCCGCTCCTCCCACGACTGTCCGAGGTCAGAGTTTACAGACTGGTACTGTATGGTTAAATATGCATGTTTTGTTTTTACTTCAAAGCTCAGCACATTTTAAAAGTGTATTCCTTCCTTTGATGGCAAAGTTGAATTTTTAGCAGCCATTGCTCATTGCAATTGATTCTTTAGATATCATTGTAATAAGCAGAAACATTTCTTAGTATTATAAATGTTGAAAATGCGTTTTTGTGGACACTGTGATTTAATTTTTTTTTTACAGGATTGTTTGATGAATGTAAAGTTAATTTTTTTAAATAGAAGTCGTTTGTAACATTATAAAAAATAATATATTTAATGCATCCCAGCAGAACAAAAATTATTACTTTCCTTAAAAAAACACCTTATAGTCTAAAGGTGCTTGGACATAGAGTCTGACATTTTTGTAGTTATATATTTTTTTCATATTCATCATAGTTTGCTATCAAAATGCTTGTTATGGATTTGATTGTTTTGTGCTTGTTTTTTTATGATGGACTAAAGATTCAGACTCACTGTAACGACCTTAAGAACAGTATCAAAACCTAATACTATAATTAATATATAAAAATTAGTAAATTTTGCATTTAAAAAAAAAAATATATATATATATTGTAATTCTTCTGGACTAAAATTAGATATCATTTTAGAAACTGTGGGTAGAATTGAATGAATATGACATCACAATGAAACTATAATTCCAAATGAATTTTCTTAAAAAGTAAAAAACTATGACCACATCAAAAAGCTAAAAAACAAAAATAACACTTGCTGACAGTCAACAGTTTTAAAAGAACAAGAAATAGTTATTGATACTGAAAGTTATGCACATTTGAATATAATATTAGAAAAAAATGAAAATAACTCCTGGGTCGCACACCTGCAGACTATTGCTAAAAGTGAAAAATGTATTTCCTTGCATAATATAGATTATTCTAAAACATCCTGTGTGCCGACTCTGTCTTTTTTCATGGAGCTGTGTAATATAGATTCTTCCACACATTTGATAAGGCTCCTCTCACCCTGCTGTGCTCCCACAGAGATGGCAACGTCTCCCCCCACGCTGCCCTTGACCATCCGAGAGCCGGTACGCTGTATCTGCTCCATGCAGGGCACGGGCTTCTCCTGCCCCAGTGGAGTTGGGGGTCGACCGCCCCTTATGAAGGTAGTAACCGGAGACATCTTGGTGGACATCACAGGTCGCAACGTGTCCGAGTATCTCCTATATACCTCTGATCGTCTCAGATTACACAGGTAATCTTCTGAAAGGCTTTCAAAAGGATAATATCATACTTTACTTAATTTACTCATCATTTAATTAGGTTCCTAGTAGTAACAACTACAGCATTTTAGAATGAGGATGGCTGTTTTGCTACTCTACCCTTTTAGCTCACTCTGAATTTGTGGGGTTGCTGCCAGGTCCAATAAGGTTTTTATAATGAGCATCTTTGCAATGCCAGCGAAGTGATGGAGCAGGCCAAGTTCAATCTATTGCTTGATGTTTGGATGTAGGCAAAAAAATGCAATGCTACTTTCATTTTTAAAATAAAATGCGTGTACGAATTGATTATTAATTTTAATAAGATCAATAAAATAAAAATGAGATGGGTAAAATAAATGAATTACTATTTCATACCAACTTTAAATTCTCATACGATTTTAATTATATACTTTTTAAACCTCTCTAAGAACATAAAAACTGCATGTGTTGTTCTGTAGATATGGAGGCTTTACTGTAGGAAACATTCAGAAATCTGTCCCAGCATCCTTTGGGAGAAAAACACCACCTATGGTGCGCAAAATAGCAGTGAGGCGATCCTCACAGGCAAGTCAGAGCATCCTTACCCTTTATTTCTGATATATATTTCTGAGGTAGTATTTTAATATTTTTATCATACTCTACAGGTGCTTTACAATAACAAAGGGTATCATAGTATGCCCACCTACCTAAATGTCCTGAACAATGCCATTCTCAGAGCCAATCTGCCCAATAGTAAAGGGAATCCTGCTGCATATGGTGAGTCAGAATTAGCTTCAGCTAACTACCTAGAATAATGCATAGTTTTTTTTTCTAAGTTGGCATGTTTTATTCTTTTAACCCCTGGTTTCACAGACAAGGCTTAAGCCTAGTCCTGGACTAACATGTAAATCTGAGTTTCAATTGAAAGAATCTTGCACTGATTGATCTTAAAACATGTCAGTGCCTTTGTTTTGTCTTAAGATGCACACCAGTAATGCTTTTTTCTATGGGATGTTTATAAAAATGAGTTACTTAAATGTCCTAATTAAACTATGGCCTAATCCTGTTTTAGGCTAAGCCTTGTCTATGAAACCAGACCTCGAAGTCATAGATTGTTTGTTTATTTGTACTGAAATAACTATATGTGCTCACAGGCATCACAGTGACCAATCATCCCATGAACAGAACCAGTGCCAGTCTTTCTCTGGATTATCTGTAAGTCCTATTCTTCTTTTTTATCCTGTTCCAATCCTCAAACACTGCTTATTTCTGATTTCAAATCCATTCCTCTAGGCTCCAGGGCACCGATGTGGTTATTGCCATCTTCATCATTGTAGCCATGTCCTTTGTGCCAGCAAGCTTTGTGGTCTTCCTGGTAGCAGAAAAATCCACCAAGGCCAAACACCTGCAGTTTGTCAGCGGATGTGACCCTGTCACTTACTGGCTAGCAAACTATATATGGGACATGGTAGGATGATGGAGTTTAAGTGTCTGACCACAAACAAGAACAGTCCTAAGGGCTTAACTGGTTTACACACAGATTTCCTTTGCTTTGTCTTCGTTAGCTGAACTACCTGGTTCCAGCAACGTGCTGTGTCCTAATTCTGTTTGTGTTTGACCTTCCTGCGTACACGTCACCTACAAATTTCCCAGCAGTGCTTTCTCTCTTCCTCCTTTATGGGTAAGCTCTTTCTGTATGAAGACTCAATCAGATGTGGAGAGACAATAAATACAGTTTTTATCAGTTTTATTTGGGTCTTAAAATGACACATAAAATGTGACAATTCGCTCTCTCTTTCTAGCTGGTCTATAACCCCCATTATGTATCCAGCCTCTTTCTGGTTTGAGGTTCCCAGCACAGCTTATGTTTTCCTCATAGTCATCAATCTCTTCATTGGCATCACAGCCACGGTGGCCACTTTCCTCTTACAACTGTTCGAGCGTGACAAGGTAGGTCAGACAGAGAAATTTTTATCACTGGCATGGCATGTGAATAAATTGTGTGTATAAACTGTATGCCAACATTCTTTTGAGCTCATGCTTTATTGAATCAATTATTTTTTTATGTCTTTATTATGTATCTCACTCCCAACCCCAAAAATGAAAATTTGGTTATTAATTACTCATCCTCAATTTATTCCAAACCTATAAGGCCTTATTCATCTTCCGAACACAAATTACAATATTTTTGAGGAAATCCGAGTGCTTTCTGACCCTCCATAAACAACAACGCAACTACCCAATTCAAGGCCCAAAAAGGTGGTAAAGACATCATTAAAATGGTCCATGTGACAATAGTAATTTGATTAAAAGTTACTTTAATACGTTTTATGCACAAAGACTATTTTAACAATGTCCTTACTAGCTGGGCCTTGAACGTGGTAGTTGTGTTGCTGCAAGCTTTTGGATTTCATCAAAAATAATAAAGGTCCAATGGGCTTGGAATGACATGAACATAGTTAATGACAGAATTTACATTTTTGGGTGAATTATTGCTTTAAATTGGCATTTTTGCCTGACCCACCTCAGCAATCAACTGTATCCAATTATTAAAATGGATGTAACAATGTAACATTTTATACATTTTATTTAATTTTTTACCTCACAGGATCTGAAGTTGGTAAACAGCTATCTGAAGTCCTGTTTTCTCATCTTTCCTAACTATAACTTGGGTCATGGATTGATGGAGATGGCCTATAATGAGTATATCAATGAGTATTACGCCAAGATAGGTGTGTTTATGCATTCTTCATTTTTAGGGCATCGTTGAGGGCTTTTCTTTGCTCTTTTCAGATGGTTAAATGCCTTCTCTTCCCCGCAGGCCAGTTTGATAAGGTGAAGTCTCCATTTGAATGGGACATTGTGACACGGGGACTGGTGGCAATGACCATTGAGGGTTTTGTTGGCTTTCTCATTACAATTCTGTGCCAGTACAACTTCCTCAGGAAAGCCCAGTGAGTGTGATTTTGTGTACAGCATGTTTGTGCTTTTGACAGTTTAAAATGAAAATGTTCTAAAGGTCACTCTTTTCATTTCATTGAAGGAGAGTGCCTGTCAACAGTCAGCCGGTTGATGACGATGATGTTGATGTGGCCTGTGAGAGACGCAGAGTGCTGAGGGGAGATGCTGACAATGACATGCTGAAGATTGACAACCTAACCAAGGTCAGACACTCTGACATTTTTAAAACTTTGCCTTAACTCAGTGCATCTGGCCTGAACCCTTT
This sequence comes from Enteromius unitaeniatus, assembly GCA_032359435.1. Lineage (NCBI taxonomy): Eukaryota > Metazoa > Chordata > Actinopteri > Cypriniformes > Cyprinidae > Enteromius > Enteromius unitaeniatus. The sequence continues at coordinate 3,951,785 of JAUMHI010000040.1, read as the reverse complement.
GTACAGTCCTTAAAGTATCTTCAGAGCCTGTGTTTCCTTACAGGTGTACAAGTCTCGCAAGATGGGCCGGATCCTGGCGGTGGACCGTTTGTGTCTGGGGGTCCGTCCTGGGGAGTGCTTTGGGCTGCTGGGAGTGAATGGGGCAGGAAAGACCACAACCTTCAAAATGTTGACAGGAGATGAGAGCACAACAGGAGGAGAGGCCTTTATTCAGGGACACAGGTGCTACATTAAGACCAACTTTTTTTTATACCCGTCCTTCTCTGTTTTTGGCCAGAAGTATATATACGCACACATATATATATATATATATATATATATGTGTGCATGTGTGTGTGTGTGTGTATATATATATATATATATATATATATATGTATGTATGTATGTATGTATGTATGTATATAAAAATAATATATATATTATAATTTTATTTCATTTTGTTCTATTTTAAGCATAAACCAATAATTTGTCTATATATATCAAAACAAGGCAAAAACTGTTTTCCAAGGAATAAGAAAAATAAACTTAATTTTTAAAAAAGGTTTAATCTTACAAAATTGTATTTCTTATTTTTGCAAGGAAGTTTTGATGTTAGCTAATCAAAAAAGTTTTTATATTTATATATTTATGATATACATATACTATCGTATATATAATATTGTATCACATATCACTTCAGGCGTGATAACTTTCTTTGGAGTAGTACTTGTGCACAATGCACATTTTAAAGGTTGCTAATATTGCTTTATGAGTCTCTTAAAACAGGTTTACATGTATGCAAGGTCAAAAAACACTTTAGTTTTCTCCAAAAATAGATTTAATTTTACCCTATTTCTAAGTGATTCGTAAACGACTCGTGTGAAGCAGCTCGAAGAATCAGTCTGTCTAAACCTCTCCGTGAGCCCTCACTGCTGTGATTGGTCAGATGGCGCAGTCCTTTATGATTGGTCTACCGCTACACTTTCTGACATTACTAGGGATGCTTTCATAGAGAATACGTCAACTAGTGAGCACAGACTACCGTGGAACGTGCTTTTGTAAGCAAATCGGGCACACCGCTATGTTGTGAACTTCAGCATTGTATAGTCCATAACACTGCGTTAAGCCATCGTTTATTATTACCGAAACTAATGACAGTCAAGTCATCAGTCAAGCATCAGTCACAATGTTTAGCCTAAATTACACCCACAGCTGAACAACAGAACTACAGAAACGTAAGTTGTTACAGGGTTGTTACACAACATAACATACACAAATACATATTATGAACGATCGCTAGAAAATACCATCATCAATTATAATATAATATATATACTTACAGGTAGAAGTTCAGACGAGTAAATAAACTGGGCACTGATCCATCTTTTAAGACCAAGCATTTGGTGAAATTTACTCTCGCAGGAAAGAGCGTCTTCTTCACATGATGTAATCCACATGGAAATTGTACTGTTTGTGGGCGGGGCAAGTTCTTCGCAACGTAGAACATGGGTGGACATTATGCAAATATGTTACTTTGTGACGTGTGGCCATAACAGAAAAAGATTCAAATTGCTGACGACTCGTTTAGGCGAATGTGAGCCGACTCTTTTATTTGATAAATGTGTTTTTATTGGTAATTATTAAGCATAAAACATGTATGTGTAAAAAAAGAAAAGAAAATGAGAATTCTTCTCCCCCCAAAAAATAAACATAATTTAAAGTTTTAATTTTGAGTCTAAATATTATAAATATTAAATATATAAATATATTTAATTTATTGTCTAAATATTATTTCCAGTTATCCATAATGCAGTTCTGTGTTGTTGAATTTCAAGCTTCATTTTCTTCTTTATTTTGCGTATGTATAATACTAATGTGAATGGCTTGGTCTGAATGAGTTTCTCATTATCCTTCAGTATCTTGCGGGAGCTTTTACGTGTACAGCAGAGCATCGGTTACTGCCCTCAGTTTGATGCTCTATTTGATGACCTGACTGCTCGAGAACATCTGGAGCTGTACACACGCCTCCGTGGCATCCCCTGGAAAGATGAGGAACGGGTAAGCACACACAGACACACACACACTCAGTGTAGTCACACGGCATTCTGTGAAAGGCTGTCATGCGCTTATAAGTGATAGTCAAGTGTGTATGAGAGCTCCTAAAAGCTCTCTTGAAATCTGAAATCTGAGCACTTAGCAATCTTTAATTGTCAGCTGCAGTTTGAAATGCATTGTTTTTTCTGTTAAGAGTAAAAGATCCCGCTCTTTAATTAACTCTCTCTTTGTGTCCTGAAGGTGGTTCAGTGGGCTCTTGAGAAGTTGGAGTTGTCTAAATATGCTGACAAACCTGCTGGCACCTACAGTGGAGGCAACAAACGCAAACTCTCCACAGCTATTGCTCTGATTGGATATCCCTCACTCATCTTTCTGGTTAGATATCTCTATCATTCTTCCCTCAGATCCTGTTCCACACTCACTGCTGTAAAAAAATCATTTTAATCAGTATTAGTTTTGATTTATGACAAATATATATACAACTCTGGAAAAAAAATAAAGAGACCACTGCAGAAAAATAAGTTTCTTTTGGGTTTTATCCTAAAAACTGTTAATTTCACCAATAAACCACAAATGCACGATTGTTTAATTTTTTGTGAACTGCTGTCTTTGGAATATTAAGGAAAGAAGCATCTTGATGCTCACTGAATCCTTGTGACAGTAAATCTAGGATTGAGCCCTTTTTTCTTGACTCAAAACCTTTCTTTTCACTGTTTTTGGCATGTTTAGTGTTTATTTTTACATTTCTAATTACTTTTGAAAGACTTCTGCCATTTTTTACCATCCAACTGATCACATTGCAAGAGGAGTTGATTACAGCAGTGCTTTTTATACTTTTTGTGTTAAATACAACTGGATTCAAGTGCTCACCAAATAAGTACCTCAATAAACAGAATGAAGTATGTTTGTGTAGAAATTTAACAAAAACTGGCATGAAATGCTTAGAGAGCTTATTATACTCAAATAGATACTGATTTAGGAGTAAATTGCAGTGCTCTCTTATTTTTTTTTTGTTCCAGAGCTTTTTATATATATTATTTTTTTTTATATTTTTTTTATTTTTCTTTCATAAAACCCCAACAAAGGTTGTAAATGTATTTCCAATTAACATTTAAAAAAAAAATACTACTTTGTTTTATTTTCATGTTATCATGTTGCTTTGCTAAAGAGACTACTAATTAATTTTCAGTATTAAAAATGCAAGGTATTTTTAACAGAATTTTTTATTAATGTTTTTTACTCCATTGGTAATCTACTAGGTATAAAACTTCAGTAAAATGTGCTATTTCTATTATTTTTTTTACACCATTTAAAAACAAAATGTCAGAAAATTATGTTGGATTTTCTTAAAACAAGAAAAAAAAATTGCCAGCAGGCCAAGAAAAATAAAAAAAACATTTAACAAAACTTTTTCCAAGTAATATATATTCCGTATAAAAATATTTCTGTGTTTAATTACTGTAGATGGTCTTAACATGATCTTTTTATGATCTGTTCTAGGATGAGCCCACCACGGGTATGGACCCAAAGGCTCGTCGTTTCTTATGGAATCTGATTCTTGACATCATCAAGACCGGACGCTCTGTGGTATTGACATCACACAGGTGTAGTACCTATATAAATCTTCATTTCTGTTTTGTGTTTAGTTTTAATAGCACTAATGTACTGATGAATTTGTTTGCAGTATGGAGGAGTGTGAAGCCTTGTGTACCAGACTGGGAATCATGGTCAACGGCAGGTTCAAGTGTCTGGGAAGCATCCAGCATCTCAAAAACAGGTTTGAAAAGTCTTAGCCACTATAATGTGTGATACAGGAGTGCAGTTTTCTTAAAAATGCAGACTCTCTGTTCTTTCATTTATTTATATTTTTCAGATTTGGGGATGGATACATGATAACAGTACGCACTAAGACCACTGCTAGCATCAGGGAGGTGATACGGTTTTTCAACAGGAATTTTCCAGAGGCCATCTTAAAGGTGAGATTGGGGAGATTTTGACTGGGAATACATATATAAAGGTAAGTTTAAGGACAAGATTTGGACTCGACATGCAGATATTTCATATTTGCTTTGCATCAGCTGAAATTTCTCCAAAACAGATGGCCGAGACATACTAGCACTGTGCCTCTGTGATGTCAGTTTGGATTGTAATATATAAGACAATGAGTTTTCAAAGTCGCATGAAGCTCTCACAAGGTGTTTTTGTGCAGTGCTGACAAAACTAAGTGTACATGTGCATATATTTTGAGCTTGCTTTGCTTGCAGTAAAAATTGTAAACTTATGCGTATTCTTTCACATAAGGAGCGGCACCACACAAAGATTCAGTACCAGCTGAAGTCAGAGAACATCTCTCTGGCTCAGGTTTTCAGCAAAATGGAGCAGGTGGTCGAAGTGCTGAGCATCGAAGATTATTCGGTCAGCCAGACAACTTTGGACAACGTAAGTATACCTCAGCGACTAACAATGAAAGAGACATGTGAACAGACATTACTTATTGATGCAGAAGATTAACTAAATGTGTGAAATATGAATCCAAACGCTGCACACTTTAACAAATCCATTCTTTTTTCTAGGTCTTTGTCAACTTTGCAAAAAAGCAAAGTGATAACTTGGAACAGCAAGAAAGTTCCCCATCTAGTGCTGGTCAGTCGCCACTGCAACGGCTGCTCAGCATCCTCCGGCCACGTCCCACTAACACAGAACTCAACGCCCTCGTAAGTGAAGAGAGAGAAGAGCTTGAGAGTGATGATGATGAAGGACTGATCAGTTTTGAGGAAGAGAGGGTAAGACTAGTGACACAGGCACATAAAATCTATATTTCATTTGATAAGATAATTCAATTAAATCTGCTTCTGCAAAAGACTTATTGCTTATTACCAGTCATCTTTGGTTTGATTTATAAAGATAAGAGCTTTATTCTGTTAATAATGATTTCTTATGGATTCAGAATGAGACTGTAACTGTTGGAATGACAAAAAAAAAAAACGGATTATAATGTTTGATTTATATAGTTCACCCAAAAATAAAGATACTGTCATCATTTACTCACCTTCAAGTAGTTCCAAATCTGTATGAATTTGTCAAACCTATGACGGCCTTTTAATTCCATCTTAAAAAAAAAAAATGATCTAAAATTATGAGAATAAAGTCGAAATATTCAGTCTATCATAAATAAGACTTTATTCTCGTAATTTCAACATTATTCTTAAAACATTTCAACTTTATTCTTGTAATATTTCAACTTTATTCTCGTAATATTTCAACTTTATTGTCGTATTTTCAACTTTATTATTGAAATATTATGAATTTCGTAATCTTTTATTTCAATTCTCGTAATATTTCTACTTTAATCTCGAAGAATTTTGACTTTATTCTTGTAGTATTTTGACTAAGGTATACAAAACAGCCTGGTTACAAACTACTTCTTTTTTTTATATCTACATTTAAAGTAGTTTAATTTGTTTATATAAATGTAGCTAAAATAAATGATTTACAACCACATACCTTAAAAATGTTTATTAAATTCAGTGACTTTTTCTTCAGTGCAGTAATACAAGACCATTAAACTTTTTAAAATATGTTTTATTTTGCCTTCTCACAGGTGCAGTTGTCCTTTAATACAGACACTCTGTGCTGAAACAGCTGTTAATCTCACAGACAGAGAGATGTTAAAAAATAAGCCTCAAGTTCAGAGTCTGTATGGTGAAAGACGTGTGTGTTTTTTTCTCTCTGGAGAGGATCCGTCTCTCTGGCCCAGCGAGTGGCTTGTTCTTGTTTCCATTTGCACTTCAGTAGCAGAGCAAGAGAGCGGCTGTTCTGGGAACTCTAAACAGAGATGCGGACACAAACGGTGCCTGGACGTGATTGGGCCTCCCCTCCTGCATTTCAGAGACGACGGCTTATGGAATCGTATATTACCGTACTTAATATTCAAGCCTGCTGGATGGGAATTAAAGAGAATGTATTTCTTAGATAGGCTATGAACCGTATGGCCGTATGGTTTATTTTGGTATCGCTTTACATTTGAATATGATCGTTCTATCGGATCACACGTTGAATTGTTTTAATTGTAGTGTTGATGTCATAACATAATCATCCCTCAAGGAATAGGACTCTGCAACTTGTTCTTTTTTTATGACTGTTTAACCTCACGTTGAGTTAAAACAAATCTTTTTTTTTTTTCTTTTTTCTTGTACTCGGACCTACTCTGTATGATTTGTAACGTTACCTGCATTGAGAGCATGCTATAAAAGACAAGCCTGTCGTGTTGTGGGTTGAAGAAATTTTACTATGCTTAAATGTTTTGAACAGACCTGTTGTTCTTGTCGAAGAATGCAAATGTACCCGTGCACCTTCTTTGAAGATTTGAAATCGGACTCTCGATAGCGAATGACTCGTGACCGATTCAAAGGCCTTTAGTCGGACCAGACCGAACCAGCCCTGCTATGGAGATGTTTGTGGTCTTGTAATTTGAATGTAAAAGGCATACGTGTTTTGTGCTGACTTTTGTGTCTCCCGAACCAAGGGGTTCTCTCTTTTTTGATGAATGCATTCTGATATGCGGTGTCCGTCTCGGTGGAAAATATATGTTGCATTATGGTTAAAAGCTGAGTAATCCCAGATGTCCGTCGAAAGAGCTCCTACACCAGATGTCCGTAGAAAGTTCTTAATAATTGTCACGCTATCACTGTGAAGCCAAAGGTGAACTCTTAGTCACTATTATTGCAGATAGACAGAAATCAGGTCATTGCTATTGATTACTGTATTTATGGAAACCCTAAAAATGTTTGTTTATTGAATAGGAGGTTTTAACTTTTTGTCGTTTGCACTGTAATGTATTGCAAGTGTACATTTTTAATTTTGACCTGAAATTAGTCGATCATGAAATGATGCTTCTCCTTCATGTCAGTGATGTACATGATGGTTAGGTCCTATCGCTCAGTCTAACCGTGCTTAATCGCTGAATCTTGCACAGTTGTCGGCACTTAGTACTATAATGGTGTCTTATTTTTCTGGCATTGATGGGTAAAAGAGTATGATCGATATTATCAAAGAGAGGAAAGCTGAGACCGATAAGGAGGCCCTCTGTGCATTTTCATGTACTATGACCAAAGGGAAATGAAGCGTAGTTTGAAGTGTGTAAATGAATTGTGACCAGCTTTGTGAAAACTGACCTACTGAACACTTCTTTACAAAAAGATCAGGAGTCTGGGCCACTTCAGAATATATTTCCTGCTAACGGAGAACCTCAACAGCCTAACTAAAGATCAGTGCAAGCTGCTTTTCACTTTGGAAATTATTATGTGCAGTGATTTAAGACACCAGCAAACATGAGTGTGGTTCTGTATCATATAAAATAGCATTATGGTTAAGGAGGTGGTTCAGTTTTATCTTTCTTGTAAGTGCGTTGGAATGTAAATTCAGTACATGTGAACATGATTCGATATTTATGAACGTTTTTTCATCCAGTAATGTTCAGGTGGATTCCCTTGTAACAAGATCGACTGGACCTTTACAGCTTGTTTTCAATTACTTTTATTGTTTCCATAATCTTGTGCTAACTGGGGTGAACTGATGTTTTTAATATTAAAAGGGAGAAAAGATAAAAATTTAATCAATAAATTGTTAAATTCATTTGGACTTTTTTTCTTTTTTGGCTGGTTTTAATTACAATTGCCATGAACACAGCTATTTAAAAATACTATTTTTATTAGTGACGCATTTGAAAAGGAAAAAAAAAATCATTTAGTAAAGTAATTTACAGATGCATGATGACTTAAAACCGTTCATTCTGTGATTTCTATTTAAGTTACATTTTAAAAACAGTGAGTTGGTTTAAAAAAAAAGGTTCAGTTCATGTTTTGTTTTTTTAACTTAATGTTCACTTCATTCGTCGTCTTCATCAAAGGCTACACCTGTTGCAGGTTTCTTTCTGTAAAATCAACAGAAAAGGTCACCGAGCAGAATACCCTGTGTGAGATATTCACAGATTGCCATTTATTAATTTTGATGAATAAATTCAATGAAAATACTAACCTTTTTGTTCCTGGGTTGATGAGAGAATCTCCAGGAAATCGTTTTCTGACCGCTACCACTGGACCCTTATGCTGTTTCCTAGGTTCAAACTCTAAAACAAAAACATGCCATCCATAGTTTTTAATGAGCTTTAACAATTAGACCTATAATTATATAAAGCTGACATAAAGTGTACCTTCTGCTGTAATAATACACTTTTAAAAAAAAGCACTGAAAATTATAACATCAGTGCTTTTTAGCATTTTAAATACATTTACGTTAATATAACATTAATTTTAAGACTCATTAACAACTACTAACATACTTAAAAGTACAGCCTTAACTCACCTGCACTCCTTTTCTGATGACTCTTGACTGGACTAAATGAGGATGAAGAACCTAAAAATGATAAAACGGCAAATGTTTAGTATGGTATGGTTTTATTATTTAAAAAAAAAAACTGAGTACAAATATTGAAAAAATCTTGGCTTGCTTTGATTTTCTAGCTGTTGCAGGCTGTCGGCCATTTTGAAAAGCAGTTCCTTGACTTCTGTCCTTCCCTCTGAGTCTTTAAGTTTTGACAGGGACAGAGTGAGGTCTGAGGGCTCCGCTCCTAAATGCAGCACAGCACTGTCGTCCTGCAGCTTCACAAATGCTCTGCCAGCTCTACACGCACATCTGTCCACATGCACAAGAGACGGTTCTCAGAGAGGTCAGTAGATCCTGCCAACCAACAAATCGGATTATTGATTTATTAATTGCCCAACTCACTTGAGTTTGAAGGTATAATCCTCTGTGGACTTCAATGAAAATTTCTTGAACTGTAAAGAAACAAAAACATTGTATTGTAGTTATAAGAGAGGAACATCCGTCATGTAGAAAGACTCCAAAAATAAATCAAATCCTTACTAGCTGAGACAGAATCTCCTCTGAAAGATGTGTTTTCCAAACATCTTCACCATTGGTAAATCTACAGGAAACAGGACGTTGTGATATATACAATTATAAGCTATATATGCAATTCATAATATTATGTCATAATGTTATGACAAATGAAATAAATATTTGAAATAAAACTGCATTTAAAAAAAACTTGAAAGACCTGAAGTTTAAGCTGAACTACTTCAATTACAAAAAGCTAAAATTTAATAAATTGCAGCTAGATAGAAACAATAAAATTAAATAATGATAAATCGCGTAAAATAAAAAATAAAAAAACTAAATTGGATTAGATTCAACTTTATTGTAGAGTACAAGTACATAGCCAATGAAATGCACTTAGCATTCAACTAGAAAGTGCAAATACAGAATATATAAATAAATAATAATGTGTATATACATCACACTATATGGCAACTATGCAAATATGAGGTAAAGACCTGCTCGATTGAAGACTGAATACGATGCAAGTTGCAGGGGAAGTATAACAGAAGGTGCATTATATATAAAGTTAAACATAGGGTCATACATATATCAGGCTCATGACCACAGTGCAAATGTCATCAGGAGGTAGAAAGATGCAAGGTGATGTGCAAAATACACCGCTGATCTCTCTCTATTAGTTTCTAAAACTGAAAAAACTCATTTAGAATGTAAATAATACAATAATGAATCCATAACTGCAAACAAGATCAAATATGTTTGCATTATTTAAAATAGTTTTAATAGGAGTAGAGCACATCAGACTGCTTTCATGTCAACTTACCCTATGTTTATGTCTCCTGCTGATCGCTTTTGCGTAAAAAACACATATTTGGACTGATCGTTTTTATCCAGCAGTGTGCAAAGCACGGATTTTGACTCGGAGTTTTGTTCCATACTGATTTGACGTAAAATCACATTAAAACTAGAAAACTACACGCTTCTCGACCAGAACCCGTTCCTAATAAACATCAAGCGATTTAAAGCAGCCAGACCTCGGCAACCCGGAAGCTGTTGAGCCGTTCGCGTCCTGTTTACCTCGTAAAAACGATAAAAGGCGAAAACGTGCCTGGAAACTGTTATTTGGTGCCAAGCTATAATACAAACTACTCATTTAGAATGAAAATGATATCAAATAAAAGTGTTTAATATTGAGATATGTAATGACAGCTGGTGCATGCAGGGGTCACAGGCTGACAGTAAGCGTGCAGCCACTCTTTTCTGCGATCATCGCTTATTTTATGCCGCTTAAATGGGCTGGCAGTCTCGAACCCGAACCCTGCAGGTGTTTGACACGGAGTTAAGCGCTGATACCGTGGAGTGGTGTCCATTACCGCAGTGGTCTCATGTTCTGGCATGCGGGACTTACCAACTTCAAAAAGGCGATGAGAAGGTAATGCGAAATATCTTTAGGCTTAAGTTTATGGTGTTGTGTGGTCAGTCCTAGATTGAAAGGGTGTTTTCTGTTAACAGCAAACCACGGGAAACTGTGGAGCACCGAGCAGAATCGGTCGACTTTATCTGTTTGACTGTAATCCGCAGCCATCGTTCATCCCTCCACTGACGGAGACTCAGCGGATAGACACTCCTGCTGTACTCGACCTCAAGTGGTTAGTGAATCCACCTGTGGATAAATGAAGAAATGTAAATGAATCTCACTACAGTTCACTCTTAATTGACACAATTGTACACTTCTTCATATAGGGCTGTATTTTTACAGTCTGTGTATGTTATTTATTGTATGTGATGGCATTCATTTAATCTGTGTAGATGAGGCAGGGTAACACGCCTGACAGATGGCCAGTAATGGAATGGATGCTGAGTCAAGTGCTGATTTATACACATGAATTATGAGTGCTTTTATTTGTTCTCAGGTGTCATGTGCCGATATCAGATCGCCCGGTGTTGGGCATGGCCACTGCAAGTGGAGAAATCCAGTTGTACAAGCTTATGAAACCTCAGGTGAAAAATTACATTCGTGTACGGTGTAATAAAAGTTACACCACTAATTATCATTTATAATAGTTAAAGAAAAATCCAACCACTGGAATTATGCTGGAAATGTTTAACTACGTTTATCTTTTAGTAAAGATCAAACACTTTTTTTTTTTACAGTGTTTTAATAAGGTTAGATAATTAAGTTTGATATTCAGATTATTAATAATAATGATTTACTTGCATTATACTGATTAAATTAAAAATTACAAAACACTCTGCAATGGTGTTGATTATACATGGTTTGTCTAAAAGCATATTAAAAACACTAATAAAAAACATATTTAAAAACTTGATTTTTACCACAGGGGGACTTTAATTCATTATCATATTAATAGCTTACCCGGAAATGGAAATTGTCATCATTTACTCACCCTAAAGTTGATCTATCTATCTAAAAGTACCTTTTGTGCAATGGAACCACTAGAAGTACACTTTTTACATAACAGATTGTAACTAAGCCTTAAAGAGACAGCTTTGCCCTTATCCGTCCCTAAGGCTGAAGATACACAGGGCAACATATTGAGTCATTTTACCAGGCAACCTTTTTGAGCGATGTTGCTTGGGCACTTTTCCATTGAAAATGTGTTACAAATTTCTGTTTTGGGTCCTGTTTCTTACCCGTGGCCTGTTCCATAAAACAAGTTTACCAGATAAGCCAGGCTTATTTCAGTTAGTCTTGACTTTTTTTTTGTAACAAATCCACTGACAATAAGCCTGACTAGCTAAATAAGCCTGGCTTGTTCTCTAATCTTGTTTTATGGAACAGCCCGCTGGTCGTCTATTGGTGGCAACATTTGCCCATCAACATTGTTAAAAAAGTTGCCCAGTGTATCATCAGCTTAAAAGTCTTTAGGTGTAAATAAACCTAATATACCCTGATTGAGAGCCACTGCTTTTAACACTGGATTTAATTGTTGTATTTGTACTTGTACTTCATTAAGTGTCTTCTGCCTGTCTGGACTGTGTCTCTAGTAGCAGGGCACTTGTGTTCTGGAGCACGAGTTGAGCACAGAGTTGGGTCCTGACAGACTGGCTTTGTCTTTAGACTGGTCCACAGGGAGAGGTGAGAGGTAAGGTGCGCTCAGCACTGATGGACTGGCATTGCATCGTCTCTGTATATAATGGTTACTGTTGTGTTTTTGCAGCAGTGATGTGCGTGTGGTGTCCAGTGACTCAAGCGGCTCTCTCACAGCGCTGTCTCTAGGTGAAGCCAGTTTAACTGCTGTATGTCAGTGGAAAGCTCACGACTTTGAAGCCTGGATCTCAGCATTTAGTTACTGGGATACACAGATTGTTTATTCAGGTATGAGAAAAAACAGCAGCTGTTTGTAGCGCTATTGCATGTATGCTCATTTGTTCAGGCTAATTTAAACGCTATTAAAACATTTTTGCATTAAACATTTTTACTTAATGAAAAATAATAGATAAAACAAAAATTGTCAACTAACTAAAATAAATGGGGAAAAAATAAAGCTAAATAGAAAAATGTAAAGAAAAAGAATCAGATTTACAAGCTCACAAATTACTAAATTAAAATAAAAATATAAAAATAAGCTAATTAAGTTTATTAATAGCATATTATAAAATACTAAAATTACACAGCATTGATTATCTTTTTATGTAAAAATATTAATCTGAGCATCATAACTTTTGTGTAACTGCTGTCCCAGGTGGTGATGACTGCAAACTAAAGGGCTGGGATCTGAGAATGGGTCCCTCTTCCCCTACCTTCACCAGCAAGAGGTGTGGATTTTCAGCCAGCAACATTACTTTGAGTCACTGTTTAGGTTATATACGTTCTGTTTGATGCTTGTTTATGCAGTCATTGTAAATGCCACTCTGTCCTGTCACAGACACACAATGGGAGTATGCAGCATACACAGTAACCCCCATCGAGAGCACATACTAGCCACAGGAAGGTAAGTACTGCTTGGGCAAAAAAAACCTGTACTGGGTTACATGGGAGACAACAACAAATATCTTTTTTTTTGCCTTCCCATTTGCTCCAGCAGGAAATTAATCCATTATTAGGTTATTATGACTTTTAACATTAACAAAAAACTACAGAGAAAATAATTATGATGGCCTGAAGAAACAAATATGTCAAATGTGATCTCATTTTTGAACCGTTATGAAAAAATTGTCTGTGCTCGACCCAACAGTGTAGCAGTTTATGAAGCACAGCTCCCAGCGACATTATTTTCAAGCCAAAATGTTTTCTGTTGGCCAATTGGGTGAATTCACTTGACCACACAATAGCGAAACCTATGACAAATGTACTGTACATGTGTTTGTTCCTCTCGCAGCTATGATGAGAACGTGTTGCTCTGGGACGGGAGGAGCATGAAGCAGCCCTTGAGTGAGACCGCAGTGGGTGGAGGTGTGTGGAGACTCAAGTGGCACCCCAGTCAAGAGCACCTGCTGCTAGCTGCATGCATGCATAATGATTTCCACATCCTCCACTGCCAGAAAGCTATAGGTAAGAATTACTCTTAATATATGGCAATTACAAAATGTATGCTAATGGTAAAATGTTTGAGGTAAATATTTTTCTAAAGAAGTTTTTATTTTTGAACAGTTCCCGATTAAGAATTCAACTCCTTTAATGCTGTTTTTCTCCCCAATATTCACGTTTGTAGAGGGACAAGACACACCATGCCCAGTTCTGGCCTCCTATATTCTACACAACTCCTTAGCATATGGAGCAGACTGGTCCAGACTCTCCCTAAGCAACTCCACACCCCCCTCTCCTCAAGAACCTCCCCAAACCAGCATTGCGCTCGCTGAGTGTGGAGGTCATCTCAGGATACAGTATGAGTCTCCCACGGCCAGCTTCGACACCTCTCTGGAAGACGACTCTGGGCGGTACATACCTGACCAGTGTCCTTTACCAGAAAAAAGTTCAGTTCCGGACCCTGTCAGTAGCCCTGCTAGAGACTCCCAGTCTCTGTCCTGTCTGATGGCTACCTGCTCCTTCTACGACCACATGATGCACGTGTGGAGGTGGGACTGGAGCCCAGAGGACAAGCAGAAGTCGTCTGAACCCACCCCCTCTTCCTGAACACAGCTGATATGTTTGGCTTTAAGAACCTTTTAGGTTGAGGTTATTTGGACCTGCACATTTCGCTGCATTGTGTTGCTGTAACATGTACACTATTGCTTAGCATTCAGTATATGCAATTTTGAGATACTGTATCTTTATTTCAACTGAGTGTTATTTTCTGACTATATTTTAGCTAGAAAATGTAAAGGAACTTTTCTAGTTTTACACTGAGAACCAGACAAAGACCTTTTAAAACAAATAAACTATAACACCATTCATAAAAAAAGGTGTCTATATTTGTTTTTCATTTCTATTTAGGTGCTGTTTTCCCCTCCTTATCATTATAGTACTGTTGCTCCTTTTAATCAAAGGTTTGTTTAAACTATTTTACTAAAATCTTCAGTTTGTACATTTTTATTTGGAAAATAAGGTTTCTCTTTAGTTACAGTTGTTTCATTTTCCTAATAATAGCTTTATCTACTTTTTCGTTTTAATTTATCAAAAACTTGATTTATTCATTTATATCTCATTTTTCTATTATTTATTTAAATCTTAAAATTTAAATAAATATCATATGAGGTTTCTCTTTAGTTACAGTTATTTCCTTTTCCTAATCATAGCTTTATCTACGTTTTCATTTTAATTTATCAAAAACTTGATTTATTCATTTATATCTAATTTTTCCATTATTTATTTAAATCATATTTTTATATCTTTCTGTGAACATTTCCATTGACCCCCTAAGACCAGTTTGAAAACCCTTGCTTTACAAAAGTATTCACTGTCAATATAACAGTAATAACTTTTCATTCCAGTAGTCTTTAATCATTTCCACATAAAGAGCCAAATACAAAATGGTTTCACTTTTTCATGACTTCTGTTCAGAAGTTTAAGAAAACATCACATTTTTATATAGTCCATCAGCAAACCCACACACAGTCCACTTAACGAACAAAGTTCCTGGGATGCAGCTTGAACAGCTTCCCCTCTTGTGTTTTTTCTAATCCATATTTCTCAAGATTCTCCATATCGAAAACCCCTTCCTCAATGTCTCTCTCGATCTGTGGGGCCACCACCTGATTAAAGAGCATCTCTGCGGTCATGGGCGGCTCCGTCCCTGCAGGGGTCTTGTACGACACGTATGCTTTCAGGTTAAATCCTTCCAGATTGGGCACCACAAACTCTGGTATCATGGCCTGTACAGGTATGAACTTCCTGCTGGAAGTGAGGACTCCAGTGGGTCTCGCACCTCTGCTCTTGTAAAATGTATTGGGCCCGCGCTTGCTGGTGAACTCTGCCATTCTGTCTGCTCCTCTCACAAGCCCCCGTGTCAGCGCTGACAGCACCCCCATTTTACAGTGATGTAACTGCAGAATCAACCTGTTCAGAAATCAGCCATATTCATATTACTTATGGAAATGGATTTTATTTTTAAGAATGATATACATTATTATAGTGTTTACTATATATATATATATATATAGTATTGTAAGGGAGATACCATGTAAATTAACTACGAATATATATATATATATATATATATATATATAGTATGTAACGAAGGAAGCAGATGAACTGCTCCATGTGGAGTTGTGGGATGATAATCATTAAATTCTGTATTTTTTTGTATATTAAGCAATAATGACAACATAAAAGGTCGTCTTACTGCATTGTATTTACATATTCTTAGAAACACTGCTTCAAAATGAAGAATGAAAGCTATTAACAGTTGTGTTGTCAAAATCGTTCACAACAATCACCTTTACATATCGCGATAAAATAATAAAAAGAGTAACAGGCCACATATAAAGTATAAGTTATGAAATATCATGTAAAACAAATAAAAAAGCCACATGCTCACCTTGAACAGTGTGTTACTGCGCTTTCAAGAAGATCACTGTATTCCCTGGTTCAGCGTGTTAAAGAAATCAACTGTGATTGGTTAGATCAGCCCGGAGTTAGCCAATAAGAGTAGCGAATACTGAAAGGCGACTTTGCGTTGGTCCTAAGCAGTGTTGCCATATCCGTGTGTTATAATGGGCTTGTTTTGATAAACTCGTAAATTCTATATAGCGAGTCGAATTGTTGTTGTATATTACAGTTGCTCGTTTATATGTACTGTATATACTTACATTTTTAACATTATTTTTTATTATATATTAAATAAATATATATTATTGCCATTAAAATATACGTATAACCGAATAAAAGACATTGCAGAAAGTTGCAGTTTATTATAATATAATAATATAATAACAAAAGAGAAATAATATGTAAGTGATGTGTTGGTGCACACAGTAAGTTCTCAAATGTATATATATATGATAACAAATAGATCAAATAAAAACTAAATAGAGAACGTTAGTTTAAGTATAATGCGAACATCTTTATCTATAATTCAAATCCACAAACGAAGTGTCCCTTTAAGTTCTTGTTGTTTTTGAATGATCTGGCAACACATGTAATCGGTGGGGGTCCTGACATTGTGAATGGGATCCTTGGGAGACTCCGAAGTGCATCGAGAGTGATCAAAACAGTTTGGGAAATCCGTTCAGAAGGTATTTCCCATTTATCTTTTGGTATTATTTGCATGTGGTATCTTCTCGTTATACAGCCTCATAATGTTTTTACAGTCGTGTCAGTTACAGTGACTGACAGTGTGCTTGATAACAAAAAGCGTGTTTACAGCCGCGGCTTGTGCGTAAACAACAGAGCCGTGT
The DNA here is from genome assembly GCA_032359435.1 of Enteromius unitaeniatus. Classification (NCBI taxonomy): domain Eukaryota; kingdom Metazoa; phylum Chordata; class Actinopteri; order Cypriniformes; family Cyprinidae; genus Enteromius; species Enteromius unitaeniatus. The sequence goes on along the minus strand of JAUMHI010000040.1, from coordinate 3,935,054 downwards.
TAACCTCTGACCCAGAGGCACAGTCCTCCACCGTCCTAACACAGTCTAATTCTCATTTCTAATGTTTTGCCATTCTGTGCAACACACTTAAGATTGTAAGTTTTCTCGACACCTTCACCCTGCAGTGAGTTTGACTTTATCCTCTTGCTACAGGGTCTCATGAATCACATCAACAGGGTGTCAGATTGCAGTGAGGGACTGTCACATGATTACCTGATTACCGCTGCCATTTCCATCTGTAGCTTGGTAGATTTTATATTAAACAATGTTGCCATTTAATGAGCAGAGTTGGGGGTAATTACGTAATAAAGTTACTTTTTCCAAGTAACGAGTAAAGTAACGTTACTTTTTAATCCAGGTATTTTTCAAAAAATCTTATTTATTGACTGACAGGTCTCCTGACTCCTGGGGCCGGTTGCATAAAAGGTTAAGACTTAAAAGTTAGTCAGCTATTTTTTTTTTAAAACTGGTCACCGTTTTTTTTAATTCCATAACATGAAAATGTATATTAGTCTATACAACAAATAAAACAGATTACTCTTGGCTAACTGCTAGTTGGTCAGACTAGCTCTTAAGACACTGTCTTAACATGAAGGCTAAGTTTATGCAACTGGTCCCTAACATGTTTGAAGAAATCAGATATACAGAGCAGTGTGACTCCTGTATTCTACTTTACAGATGTGAATTTACTTTTTCTTCAGCCTGAGGTTTATTCGTGACACTTTTTGGTGTGAAAGGCCTTTTACATTTGCTATAAATAGAACTTCTTATATTAAAAACATTAAAAAAAATGTTTAAAAAGTAACACAAAAGTAATGATGTAATGCATAACTTTCCATAAAAAGTAACTAAGTAACATAATTAGTTACTTTTTAAGGGAGTAATGCAATATTGTAATGCATTACTTTTAAACTTCTCCCAACACTGTTAATGACTAGTGCAATACTGTACTTGATCAATTTGATGGTGTCAACAGAACAGTCAACAGATTCAGATTGCAAACACATCGCCATCACATTTGTTGTTATGATACATTTTGTAAAGAGAGCTGCAGTAAAAACAGGTATTATAACTAATGTTGTAATTAACGGTCTCTCAGGGATAAGCCTGTAGGCAAAGCTTCATGCATGAGAGAATTGTGAGTTATAAAATAACCATGATGTAGGTCATTTGATTTGTCAAATGCACTGATTTCTGCTTTATCCTCAGTGTTAGATATGGAAGAAAAAGAACAAGATGATACATGCAGTATATTTCCGGTAAGACATATTAAAAATGTTTTAGAATTTTCTGAACCTTGGAATCCTTGAGTTTTTGTGAATGAATTTATGCATAGGCCTAAAAAAAGCAATGCTACTCTATTACTAGTCTCTTCTGGTTTATAACAATCATTTTGTTATGTTTTTGTCTATTTTAGGCAGTTCTGCCATCTGGGACTGAGATCAAGGCTCGAGTACAGCACTTCATAGAGGATCAGTTACAGAGTAGCATGGTACAGTATATGTTCTGTCTGTATTTTAGTGACTCAGTAGTCTGTATTATTTGTCTTGCAGATAAACTTTATGACTGTGATTTCATAATATAGTGGACTGGTGTGCTAATTGGAGCTGCTGTTGCAGTTTTGTTCATCAGTATTGTTGGCTTTTTTCTACACAGAAGATACAAGTTTGGTGAGTGTGAGATTGTTTATAATTTTCACAAGTGCTTATTAAATAAACGTAATACAGATGGGATAGCATCTAGATGCTATGTGATAAAATTGTGAAAAATAAATGCCAGTTTTAATATTGTTAAAGTGTCCTTTGATTTTCCAGGAGAAGAGCAAGCTGAAGGTCCTAAATACCGTTTTAGAAAAAGAGACAAAGTGATGTTTTATGGAAGGAAGATAATGAGAAAAGTAACAGAATTTCTTAGATTTTCTCAGTTTTTTTTGTTACTTTCATCAAAATTATGATTAATATGATGGCTGTGGGTTGATTTTTAAATTGCAGTGTTTATTGTGTCCATTTAGGTCCAGACCTTATCCTCACCAGCGACCTCAGGTCCGGTATCTCAAAAGCGATCCAGAAAAAGAACAAAAGTTCTATCAATAGCTCGCAAGTATGTGAAAATTCACAAACCATGGGTTACTTCACCCCAAAATGAAAATTTTGTCATTAATTGCTTACCTCCATGTCGTTCTAAACACGTAAAAGCTTGGTTCATCCTCTGAACATAAATGAAGATGTTTTAGACTTGTGACTGTCCCACTGACTGCCAAGTAAATTACACTGTCAAGACAAAAAAAAAATGAAAGACATTGTCAAAATACTCCATCTGCCATCAGTGGTTCAACTGTAATGTTATGAAGCGACGAGAATACTTTTGGTACAGAAAGAAAACAAAAATAATGACTTTATTCAACAATTCATCACCGTAGTGCCATTTTAGAGAGTATCCACTCCAAGCAAAATGCATCTTATGTGGAGTGGATATTACGTAACAGTTGAACCACTGATGGCAGATGGACTATTTCAACAACATCTTTTATCAATGGGAAAGTCACAAGCCTTTTTTTTTTCATTTTGGAACAACATAGGGGTAGGTGATTAATGGCAAAAATTTCATTTTGGGGTGGAGTAACCCTTTAAAAGTCAATCCAGTTCCATCTAAACTTCCTATCCATCTCCCGATCAGAATCCTACGCATCCGAAGAGAGCCACCATCCCTGCAGCCAAAAGAGCCTCCACCTTCACTCTTGGAGGCAGATCTGACTGAATTCGACATGCAGAACTCCCACCTTCCCTCTGAGGTCCTGTATATGCTGAAAAATGTGAGGTTAGTACCTTGTCATGTCATCCTACATAAGTAAAAATGCATAGAATCTAAGCACCAATGATCTGGCAGTGCTGTTCAGCAGGTAATGTGTTGCAATCTGTCTGTTTCTCAGGGTTTTGGGTCATTTTGAGAAGCCTCTGTTCCTGGAACTGTGTCGGCACATGGTGTTTGTGCAGCTGCAGCAAGGGGAAGGATTATTTCGCCCAGGAGACACTGATGACAGCATCTTTGTAGTGCAGGATGGGCGTCTTGATCTGTGTATCCATGAGAATGTAAGAGCCAAACAGTATAACTGTTTTTAATCTAATTTTTAATCTAAATTGCTTTATTTTCTGTCTATTACATAGATTTGTATTTTTGTATTTGTTATCTCAGGATGGGACTGAGGTCGTGGTGAAGCATGTTTTGCCTGGAGACAGTGTTCACAGTCTTCTCAGCATCCTCGATGTCATCACTGTAAAAACCTCATTTTTGCCCACTCTGATAAGCAAATGTCGGTCATCTGACCTGTTTTCATGCCCGCAGAGTTCTAAAATTTGTGTCACATGTTTGATCACGTTAGGGATATCCAGCTCCCTATAAAACTGTCTCAGCCAGGGCAGCAGCCCCAACCACTGTTCTCCGCCTTCCTGCACAGGCTTTCCAGTCCGTCTTTGAGAAATACCCAGAGACCCTAGTTAGAGTTGTTCAGGTGAAACCTAAAGCCTAAAATACACTAACATCAAATGGGGCTGGTAAGATTTTTTTAAACACTTTTGTCTCTAAGGTCACAAAGGTTTGATTTAAAATTCTATTTCGAATGTATTGTAAAATGTACTTTATTCCTGTCATGGCAAAGCTGAATTTTCACAAGAAACACAAGAAACATTATTATTGAAAACAGTTCTTTGATGAATAGAAAGCTAAAAAGAACAGCATTTGTTTGATTTCAAATATGAGTAAAATACGAGACTCCTTTTTTGTTTTGCTTATGATGGGATGTAGCTTTTTGCTTTCTTTATTTTTTTTAGATAATCATGGTGCGTCTTCAGAGAGTAACCTTTCTTGCCCTTCACAATTATCTAGGCCTGACCACTGAACTTTTCAATAAGGTAAGATGTTTATAAATCATTGTCTACTTTTGAAGTATTACAGTATTTTTTACAGTGCATATATCTAATATTTCATTGGTGTAGGAAAGTCAAGCTGTTCCACTGGCCTCAGTGGCCAGTGTTGTAGGAGAAGCCAGTCCAGGCAAAGGACTACGCAGACACTCACAGACAATTGAGGAAGTTTCTGAAAAGGTCCCGCAGAGGCCAACAGATCGTTATAGTGACACAAGAGGCGAGGGTATGTTTGTGTATATAGTTAAATACAAATATTTGCTGTCCATCATTCACATGTAAATAGCAGAATTGTAATTTGTACAATTTTGTTTAAACCTACCTAATATCATCCTAATTAAAATGTATAACTTAGGCCCGGTTTCACAAATGGGGGCTTAGCTTAAGCCAGGACTAGGCATTAGTTAAAATAAGATATTTAAGCAACTTCTACAAAAATGCCTTATAAGAAAAAAATGCAGGTGTGCAACACAGAACAATGACATGTTTTAAGATATGTCAGAACAAGATATTTTCATCTGTGACAGCTCAAACATGCAATTTAGTCTGGGACTAGCTTTAACCGAGGGTTACAGCCTTTAGGTTTTATTTTCTCTTTTGTTTTTTAAGATGCTGGGAAGTATCGTACAGAAAGTCCTACTGCTTTATTCAGGAAGTCTCGCTCACTGTCGACACCTTTTGACGGCACCCATGGTAGTAGTTCACCATGCAACTTTTACCAAATACCCAATACTGACTTTGACATTGAACATAGTACTTTAATACATTCATAATGAACATTTTTGAGTGCGCTAATCTGTGCTTATCTTCCAGCTGGTTCTCCTGACCGCAATATGGCCTTTGACCGAGCAAGCCTTACAAAAGAGGAAACCCCTTCAAGTCCTATTGCCATTCAGAAGGTACATTGGCATAATAAACTGTACATAAGCCATAGACCATAAGCCATTTGTTTATGTTTTGTATATCTCACGTGTGCCTTTGTCTCTTGTCCAGTCTGTAAGGAAAAAGTCGGTGACAATGCAACATTCTCCTTCAGCTGTGTTTCACTACTCAGACACTGGGGGGCACTCCAGCCACATCCACCATTGTAAAGTTAATGCCATTTTCCAAGCTGCGAAAAAGGACTTGCTTAAAATTATTCAGCTTCAGGTCAGGCCTATTAATTATATTGATCTACTGAAGTTTGATATATTGTAATGTTTGCCCTGGATTTTTATGTGATACAAAAATGTAACTGTGCTCCAGGACCCCAGTCTTCTGGAAGATAGGGTGACTCTGAGACAAGTTAAGGCGGGCTCTATTGTTGCTAGCGAGGGAGATCAGGTACCTGTGACTTTGACTAGCCTACAGTGTACCCTACAGTTATCATTTCAGATGAAGTCACATGTGAATCAATTTCTACTTTGTGTCTGTGACAGGATGTAAGCGTGGAGTTTGTCATCTCGGGAACTCTCCATGTTTACCAGCGACTGATTGACAGAGTGGAAGAAACATGTCTTTTTGTGGCTCACCCTGGAGAGATGGTGGGCCACCTGGCTGTTCTCACGGGAGAGCCTCTCATCTTTTCTGTGCGCGCCCACCGTGACTGCTGCTTCCTGTCCATCTCCAAAACACACTTCTATGAGTATGTGATTTTCAAATGGTTCTTGCAAATGTGCTCCCCACCCGCTGTAATGGCCAAATGTAATAAAATTTTTAAAAAAAGGATAAAAAAAGGATTATAAAAATTAATCATTTGATTGGAAAATAATAAAAAATTGATGCTTTCTAGTATTTATTTAATAAGTAACAAACTGCTTCTGCCACTTTTGGGTTTATTAAACCCTACGTAGACAGCTTTTATTTAAAAGTTTTCATTAATGGTTTGGCTTTATGTAGGACATAAATCAAGAACAACAAAAATATAATAAATAAAAAGATTTATTGTAAAGTGGTATAAAATTATGTATAGCATTTCAGTCAACTGTGTGTTTTATTTACTAGGATAATGCGTGCCGAGCCTAGGATGGTATTAAATGTAGCTCACACAGTGGTACGGAGGGTGTCCTCCTTTGTCCGACAGATTGACTTTGCTCTGGACTGGATGGCACTGGAGGCCGGACGGGCTGTTTATAGGTAAGCACACTTTTCCTATATAATCTCTCAGTTCCAGATCTGTATGTCTAAGTTTCTGCTTTCTGATGTGTTAAGAACTTGAAAGTACATGCTAAATATATTTCAGGTAATAATTTCATTTTTCTGTTTTGTCTTTCCCAGACAAGGAGATAAGTCAGATAGCACTTTCATTGTTCTGAGTGGACGTCTGCGTTCTGTCATAATGAAGGATAATGGGAAAAAAGAGCTTGCTGGAGAGTATGGTCGGGGAGACCTCATTGGTGTGGTAAGTGGGCGTGTGTGTGTGTGCGCACCTATCTATATACCGGAGTACATTTGTAGAATATATACCGGTAACATTTTACTTAAAGACTATGTATAATGCATTATAAAAGTAGTTTTGTAGTGCACCTCATAATGCATTGTACAATCTTATGAATAGTTTTAACCACAGTTTATACATTATAACACTAATAAATTCATTGTGACTATGTATTAGTCATTGTCAAAAAAATGTATTGTTATTATTTACAACAAGATACAATGTATTACAATGGAGATTATGAATAATTATAATGCAGTATACGCTTTAATAACGTAAAATGCGCTATTCATAAATGCTTTAAGTGAAGTGTTATCAATATATTTAAAATGTTTTAATAGGAAATGCATTAAAGGAAAAAAAACAGTTTAGATCATGTTACAGAGTGTTTAATAAAATTCTTGCTGCAGTTTCCATCTTTTAAAAGTATGTGTGCTTGTGTTAGGTTGAAGCTTTGACTCACTTGAACAGAGCCACTACAGTCCATGCAGTCAGAGACTCTGAACTGGCCAAACTGCCTGAAGGAGCTCTTAACTCTATTAAGAGGAAATACCCACAGGTTAAACTGTATAAAAGCAAATCATAAAAACATAACTTGATATTCTGTTGAATATACATTAACACATAACACTCCTTCATAGGTTGTGACTCGCCTGATTCATCTTCTTGGGCAGAAAATCTTGGGCAACATGCAGCAAGTGAATGGTCCACTATCAGGTGAGAGTTTGTGAAACATTTCTATGTTCTGTTTGTGTTATCGAATTTTCCCTAATGCACATTATTGATATTTATAGTGCGCAGTCTGGGTTTTCACACCCCAAGCAGTAAGTGGGACGCAGGTAACCCAGCTGCCAATCTTTCTACGGTGGCCATACTGCCTGTGTCTGAGGAGGTGCCTTTGACTGCCTTCACGCTGGAGCTGCAGCATGCTCTCAGTGCCATTGGTCAGCTATCTGTCTCTTTTCCCTCCTTACTTTGCTTCAAAAGAAAGCTGATACTGAGTTGACTGGGTTCACTTTTTAATTAGGCCCCACTTTGCTCCTAACCAGCGATATCATCAAACAGCGTCTAGGCGTTGCAGCCTTGGACAGGTGAGAATTGTATACTTGCATACTATATACTATTGATAGTTTTCACGAGACACCACACCCTTTTAGGAACGCCCACCTAGTGGGCAAAACAAAGCTTTGCTCCATTGACCACCAGTTATTTTTACGTAAAAATGTATTAAAGCGCAGATAATAAAAGGTGAATTTCAGTAAAAACCTTATCAATAATGTATATCATGGACAGGCAAGATAATGAACCCAGAATATAAACGCAAAGTTTCACATTAAGTGGTTTCCCATAAAAAAAATGGAAAATTATGGAAAACACTGAACCATTAAGTGGATTTTGTTCATATTCTGGTTTTATCTGCTTTCCTATGTGAACTATGCATCTTTAATATGGCGAGTACTGAATTTGATCTTTTAATGATCTTTTTGATCTTTCACTTTAAGTGTTTTAAACATATCATTTAAGATGGGTAGTATGCCAATTAGGATGGATTGTATATTTTTTCCAGTGACATAAGTGAAACATCGTGTTTTTGTTTCCATTTCAGTGTTCATGAGTATCGTTTGTCAAGCTGGTTGGGTCAACAAGAGGACATCCACCGGATTGTTCTGTATCAGTCTGACAGTTCTCTGACTCCCTGGAATCAGCGTTGCATCAGACAAGCAGACTGCATCATCATAGTTGGTGTGGGCGAACAGGAGCCCGCTGTGGGAGAGGTGAATTGTCATTAAAAATGTTTTACCTATAAAGAAGTAAAACCTACTTTTTCAAGCACATTTGTACTCGCATTAGGACTCCAGTTATATCAATAGCTGATTTATTTTACATGGAGGGGGATTGCGTCAGAGGGGCTGACATGTTGCCTAATTGATTGAATTAATGGCAGCACATAGATTTCTGTTAAATTGTATTTAGTAAACTGAGCTGTTTAAATCTGTTTGTGGTATCAGCTAGAGCGAATGCTAGAGAGCAGTGCTGTGAGAGCTCAGAAGCAGCTGGTCCTGTTGCACCGTGAGGACGGGCCTCCACCAAGAGGAACTGCAGAATGGCTCAACATGCGCAGCTGGATCTCTAGACATCTGCACCTGTCTTGTCCTCACAGGGTCTTCTCCAGGAGAAGCTTGCCTAAACTGGTACCAGTGTTATCATTCTATTGTTGTAAATAAAGTAGGAATAAAGGAATAAAGTAAATCTGGCAAATGAACTTATTCCTTGCCTTGTTGTAATTAATTTATGCACACAAAAATAGTTATTTATTCCCTCATTTTAATTGTGTGTACAAAATAATTTGCATTTGTTCCCTTGCTTAAAGTAAATCAGGAAATCTTCAGGAAATAGTCATTTGTTTTATTGCCTGTCTGCATTTTCATTATTGCTGAAGAGACACTTTAATTTAAACTTAGTTATACACACATTCTCAAACGCCTTGCAGCATTGCATGGAGGGATTTTAATAGGCATCTACTGAGGTTTATAAGAACACAGACAGAAAGTGGAATAAATTATTATATTGAGTGTACAATTTGCTTCAAAAAGGAATGAATTAGTACAATTTACTTTTTTCCCTGCTTGCCATGTGCAGGGCTCAGTAACAGTTAACTTTACAAAAAAACATAAACATCAGGGATTTACACTAATCACATGTTGGGGCCATAGGGACGCTGGGGTCTGGGGCCACAGGCATGAAAACACCTCAGCAAATTAACTTTACCATGCATAAAACTAATAATACAAATTAAAAAAGCTTTACTAAAAATGTATGTTTGGAGCAATTTCTTAAAGCTAATGTAGTATGTAATGAGTCTCATACATTTGGAATGGGAACTATGACTGTCAAACTAAATTTTCAGTCAATAGCAAGACGTTTCACACAGTTCAAGCGAATGGCTTCAGAAAACATAGACTAATTTATGATTCTTTTATGGTGCTTTTTTTTCTTTGGAGTTGCACAACACTTGGGCTGCGTTACAGAAACATTCTAACTCTGATTTCTGTCCCATCTGTTTAGTAACCATGGTAATTTCACTGAAGTAACAGAACTTTTCAAATCCAGGAATTAAGAATGAATATATTTCTGTAATGCAGCTGGAACCCATCCACTTTTATTAAGTGAACATTCTTCAAAACTGTTCTTTCCTATGTGACCTGATCTACTCATCATCTTTTATCCGTGCAAACTCCCACTATCCTCTTCTCCTGTCAGAGAGAGATGTATCAGCGGGTGTTTGAGAAGCCTCCCGACCGGCATTCTGACTTCTCGCGTCTGGCTCGGATCCTGACAGGCAATGCTATCGCTCTGGTGCTGGGAGGAGGAGGGGCCAGGTAAGAATTTGTCTTCTTCATTAACAGTAGTTCTGTTCCACCTCAATCCATGTGGCCTGCTGCCAACAACATTACTCACATACTTAATCTAGCAAAAGCATGTTGATTCTGACTTCTTCAATCATCTGTACTTCACTAGTCTCTTGAATTATGTATCCTTTGCATTGCTAGAAGTTTGTATCTACTTTAAGTATCTACTAAGTTGTGTAATTTTGTGCTCATCAAATAATCCTAATATAGTCATTTCTAACTCATTAGTGTTATTTTGGGGTTCACATTCTCAGCATGTCTGTGGTTTCTTTCGATGATAGTGACTCTTTGTCTACTCTCTGTCCCTGCCTGCTATCAGTCGTATTCAGCGACTTGTTAAAGGTGGGTCAAAACATGATATATAACTGGGCATAAAATGTCTAATCTACTTCACATAGTGGTGACCAATTTTTTTTCTGTTGTGTGATTTTGTAATTACAATAATATAAATGGCACGCTTGCATATGAAGTATGTTTAAAGGTGAAGTGCATAATTTTTGTGACTTGCAGAACTAAATAGAATACCTCCCTTTGATCGGCTTCCTGTCAGTCAAACTGGTAGCCCCGCCCCAAACTCATATGATTGGCTGATCCAGCCTTTGAAATATCAATGCATAATAGGATCGATGCTCACATTCGTCAAACTAAAAATACTGACTTAGTTCTTGTACATGAAACTAGGATGAGAAATTTAAAAAGAAAAGTACTCACTTTACCTTTAAAATGCTTTTGTAAAATATACTAATATTACACAATGCTCAACTAAGTACTCTAAGGCAATATGTGGATATGAAAACATGCTATACCCACAGAGGCTGCTCTCAGGTGGGCATCATTCGGGCATTAAGTGAGGCAGGGATCCCTGTGGATCTGATTGGTGGCACGTCCATTGGTTCCTTGATAGGAGCGCTCTATGCTGAAGAGCGAAGCGTCAGTCGTATGACGGTTAGGGCACGCCAGTGGGCCATGGTGAGACCTTTAACCCGAACGCTACCGTTCATACAGTACATTCTGAAACCATCACAAGTGTTTTTTTTTGTGCTCAACAGGACTTTGGATCCATATTTAAGAAGATCACAGACTTGACTTACCCAGTGACATCCATGTTTACTGGGGCATCATTTAACTCCAGCATTAGTGGAATCTTCCAGGACAAACAAATTGAGGTTTAGTTGTTTGACCCCTCACAATAAAGACCGTAAACATCATAAGTCCAAATCTTGAGCATATGTCTTTTTATGCTAGGACCTTTGGATCCCTTACTTCAACATCACCACAGACATCACTGCCTCCTCCATGAGAGTGAACACAGATGGTAGCTTCTTTATCTCTAAAACGTCATCTTTATCTCTCATCTTTTGTCACAGATCTTAACATGTACGCTCTCTTCTAGGTTCTCTATGGAGGTACGTGCGGGCCAGTATGTCTCTCTCTGGGTACCTTCCCCCTCTGTGTGACCCTAAAGATGGACACTTGCTCATGGATGGAGGCTACATCAATAACCTACCTGGTTAAGTGTGCTATTGTGCTCTTAGACTGCCAAATTTGAGTTTAGTATAAGTATTACATTTACAAGTTTTACCTCACCTAAAAGTGTCTGTTAAAAAGTATTTATATTTAAGCCAATTGTAGGGTGACCTATTTAACCCAGATCTAAACAGCAAATAGTGAAAAGTTCAAATGCTTTAAGGTATATTAAACATAACATTTCTGTAAAGCTGACACAGCTCGCTCGATGGGTGCCAAGTTGGTGATTGCAGTTGATGTTGGCAGTCAGGATGAGACCGATCTGACTAATTATGGAGACTCTTTATCTGGATGGTGGCTGCTATGGAAACGCTTGAACCCTCTGTCAGAAAAAGTAAAGGTCAGAAGCTGGTTGAATATAATGGATTTTTATGGGTGATTCGATTTGAAAGCTTTTCAGTTACAAATCCTAAATTCTATTTGAGTCTATTTGTACAAACAATATAATTACTATATGACATAATAATAATATGCAAAATATACACTGCCTTTTAAAACATTGGGATCAGTGTCACGAAACGCGGCTCGCTGCAGTGTGTGTGCGTGCGCTTCTCAGCGGAGGACACGGAGAGTGCACTTTTTAACATTTATTTACAAACACGGAGAACACAAAAGGCTGACGAGGCAGTGAACGCACGACATAACAGTTAGCAAAACACAGTACACGTAACTTCAACATCGGACACCAGATAACTGAACACAAGGGGTATAAATACAGGGGACTTAACGACGGGGGTGGGAACATCTGGGGAAACACAGGTGTATTGAATCAGACAATTAAGACCAGAACAACCAAACATGGGCATAGACAAGACCAAAATAGCACAAGGACAGGGGGGAAACCGGAACATACCAAATCTGAACAGAAAGAAACAGACACAGAACATGACAATCAGTAAGATTTTCTATTATTTTAATTAAATCTCTTATGTTCATCAGGACTTTATTTATTTGATCTGAAATACAGAAAAAATTAAATATTGTGAAATATTATTGCATTTTTAAAATATTGGTTTCCTGTTTTAATATACATTAAATTATAATTTAAGTCTGTGATGCAGCGCTGAATTTTCATCAGCAATTGCTCCAGTCTTCAGTGTCACATGATCTCCCAGAAATCAGTTTAATATGCTGAAGCTTAAAGTTCAGCTTTGCTTTAAAGGAATTAATAATTTTTTCTGTATTTCAAAAAAGAAAATATAATATTTCACAAAATGTTATGCACGAGAAACCTCTTTAAATAAAAAAATCTTACAGATCCCAAACTTTTCAAAAGGGACTGTATATACTTATTGTATATAAATATTTATATAATATTTATCTGAAATAATTAAATCATATATTTATATTATATACAATTTTTACATTTTTCCTTTTCTTTATACATGACCTTTATACATGGCAGTATATGATTTGTTTTAAGCCGTAACTGCTTCCCATCATTACTTTACTCCCTTGCATTCACTGGTCCAAGCTGTTTCATCCAAAAATATAAATTTTTATGGCTTAATATCCTCTAGGTGTTGAACATGGCAGAGATTCAGACCCGTCTGGCGTATGTGTGTTCTGTGCGTCAGCTGGAGATGGTAAAAGACAGCGACTACTGCGAGTACCTTCGACCACCCATAGATCGATATGGCACGCTGGACTTTGGCAAATTTGATGAGATTGCTGTGAGTGTGCTGTCATCATCTCATAAAAACTTTGATTGCCTTAGCCTTGACTGCAGCAGTGACTTTCTTCTGTTATTGCAGGATGTTGGCTACCAGCATGGGAAGACTGTGTTTGATGTTTGGTGTCGGAGTGGGGTGAGAGAGACAATGCTCAAAGACCAACATCAAGAGGAATTCCACAAATCCAGGAGCACTAATGTAAGGGGGTAGGAAGGAGCTTTGCTTATTTCTTATGCAGTAACACAAACTAATTTCACGATTATCTTACAGGTGACCTGTCCTAATGCTTCTTTCACTGATCTGGCTGAAATAGTGTCCAGAATAGAACCTGTGAAGCAGGCTGTGGTGGATGGTGAGATATGGAGGATCTTCACTCACATCATTTTTTTTAAATCATAATTTCCCATCATAATTGTTTTGTTTCTTACATTCACTCACACACACAGAGGAGTCAGAGTACCAGACAGACTATGATGAAGATGCGGTGCTATCAGACTTCGATCTATCCAATCCAAACAGCGAACACAGTGAGCATACTGAAGATGAAGAGGATGAGATGGCAGATATAACCGATACAGTAAGATAACTGTTACATGTGTTATTTTGTTCGTATGGTTAATCATAATACCTACAATCTTTCACTTTCAAACAGGATGATGAAATGGAGATCAGGACAAGGAGACATCGAATACTCAATCACAACAGCCACCATACCACCTGACCTCAAATACTTATTTTTTTTCTTTACAGTATTATGAGACTATAATTTTAACAAGTAACATTATCAGTATTAAAAATGGACTGGTAGAAACTAACAGGTACTTATTAGAACAACAATGTATTATGTTACATCTACGTTAGAACACAATCTCATATAGAAATTTTTTGGGAAGGATGGCTAACAACACTAAGCTGTCTCAGAGTCCAGTAACAATTGCTAAAATTCTGAAACAAAGTAGTTTTCTTGACTTTACTTAAAAGGTCAATAATATTCGAAAGCCCTTAACAAGGAATTTTCATGCAAACTGTCAGTGCAACCTCAACACAGTTTACTGTGTCAACGATAAGCTGTTTTGTGTCTATTATGCTGTTAGTAAAGTTTACACTAGTTCAACTGGTTTATAACCTGAAGAGAAGGATGAACTAGTAAACATAATTGAGAGATATTCTGATCTGATGTTGGTAAATTACTGTATAGACAGTCCTTTTATTGTGGATTATGGGTAAAGTGTTGATTGAAGCAGATGACAATGTTTAAATGTGGTATTTGCCTTATTAAAAGTTCATAGTTGTCTGATTGTGTTATTGGTTGATTGTTAAATACTAGATACCTGGTATCTCACATGATGAGGATCTTTATCTTCTTAAATAAGAGTTCATTGTGCTATGAAAACATTGTACTACGAAGATATGTAGAGATGCCTGAAATATCTGTATTGTCTTCCTCAAAAATGGAGCAGTCACAGCAATATCCTTTTCAGGACCTTGGACAAGGCCTTACAAAATGTTTTTAGCGTTGAGGATTAATTTATGAAAAATTATTTTGCAACTGAAGAAAATCAATACAATTTTTTTTCATATCACTAAAATCATGATACTATCTCCACCTTTGTGACTCCGGTCAAATTTAAGATGCCAAGACCCCCAACACAGGCGATGGTATTACCTCATGTACTGCTGAAGAACTTCTAACAAAGGTCAGTGTTTTCAGACTTTATTCTGGTTGGCATGATTAACTGGTTCTTTATTGATCTGGCACTCTGATTAATTCCTGTGATGCAAAGCTAGATTTCAGATCCATTACTTCAATCTTCAGTGTCACATGATCATTTAGAGAAATCAGTCTAAAATACTGGTTTAGTGCTTAAAGAACATTTCTAAATGTTATCAGTGTTGAAAAATGTATTTGATAAATAGTTCAAAAGAACTTAATTTAATAAAAGCGTAATAAAAGCATTAATTTCTTAAAAATACGTTTATAAATGTACTGATCACAAACATGTAGAGTATACATATTAACTGTGCTTTCCAATGTTTCAGCATCTTAATTAACTTACTTAAATATAAAGCACATTATGTTTTGTAACTGACAATGTTAACCCAAACTGAATGTTAGCAAACACACATTTTGAGAATGTTTTACCAAAGGGAAGGTTTCACCAAAACTTGATGAATACTTTTCAACTTGCTAGTGAAAATGAAAGACCTGGAGGAATCACTGGAAATAATCAGTAAACCTCACACAGACTTCCGTCTGGCTCACCGCTCCTCTCATGAAAGACTTCCACAGCACACTTAACTGCTTTAGACTTGCATGGAAGTCAAATTAAAGTGACACTGGTCTGATTTACATTTATTTAAAGGAATTTTGGGTTTTTTCCTTCTGTATTATATATACTGTAATATACATCTCCTCATCTCCTCACCTTTAAGCTGTAAGAGACTCTGAAGTTGAGCAAAAAGGAAACACATTTTACGATCTGTAATGATAAACTGATGTTCTTGCAGCCTTCCGGAGTCTTTATATGCTCATGTAAAACTTATTTCTGTAAGAAGAGCTAGAGACAGTCTAGACGCAAGCTGTCCATTCTGATCTGAACTAGTCAAAAACTACACTTATATTGCATCTAATTTATAGTGATATGCTGTGCTTTTCATTGCAAATTATAGACATGCATAACAATTTACTGTAAGTGAAAAATGAGTGAATGAAATTCAATGAGGCTCGGTTTCATAGGCTTAGTCTAAATCAAGATTAGGCCATAGTTCAATTAGGACATTTAAGTAATTTTTTTATAAACATGCCTAAGAAAAAAGCCTTACTGGTGTTCATCTTAGGACAAAACAAAGGCACTGGCATGCTTTAAGATCAATCAGTGCAAGATTCTTTCAGTTAAAACATCTCAGATTTGCATTTTAGTCTAAGACTATGCTAAAGCTTTGTCTGTGAAACTGGGGATGAACAGTTTGATTGATTTACTTGATTTACAAATGTACTTATTTGTTAGTTGTACACTGTTACATCTGATAGTGCACTTATTTACCTTTTTTTAGGTCAAAATTTTTGTGGTCTCCCACTCTATATAGAAAATAATAGCGTGTATTAAATACAATATAATATAAAATCTAAGAATAATATAACAATATATTAATCATTTTTATATACACTACTGAACAAACATTTAATATAATTCAGATTAGTTTCTTATGCTCATCAGCACTGTATTTATTTGTAAAACATTTGAAAAAACATTAATTGTGTAAAATATTATAAAATTATCTAAAACAAGTTATACGTTCTCTTATATTCAATTCTATTCTATATATTTGGTTGTGTGTGTGTGTGTGTGTGTACCACTAGGAGGCAGCACACTCCAAACTAGTTTCTTGTGGTACCATAGAGCCACTGGGAGAAGCAGAAGGCAACTACTTTCTGGTCTCCGTTTGTCTGACGTCTGGACTCCTGCCAGCACAGCTCATGCATCCCATCTCACCCCGATCCCCTGATCCTTCTCCAGGCCCTGATATATGTAATCTCACAGGATAGACCTCTTTATTAAGTCTTCTGTCTATATGATTCCACTTGACATTTGTAACACCCGTGGGCCTTCAGAACCGTGGGGGATGGTACTAGTGGGAGAAAGAGGGGCTGCTTTGTGTTCACTTAATTACAGCCCTAACATTTCTTTCTCTAGATTATGTTTCACCCAGGCATCCGTACCAGCTCCCATCTGAGGCTTCCCCCAGATCCCTCACTCATGGTCCTGTTCAACGGTACATTCTCCAAAAAAACCTCAAAGCAAAAAAGCACATCAGTCAGGTTGAGGGCTGACATATTCTAAATTATGTGCCTTATATACGTACAGGATATAGGTATGAGAGCATAAATTTAAGGGGCTTGTCTTTTCATGTCCGATCTGCATATGTTTATGCTTCGGTTTGGCATATGTCACATTTTTAATACATAACCCGTGGGTCACCAAAGGAATTCAACCCATTCTTATAGAACTTGATATATGTTTCCTGCTTCTGAAAGCTCAAAGTTTGCCCAAGAAAAAGCAAGGGTATATGGAAGCAAAAAAAAATGTATCTGTATCAAATAGAGCAGAAAGGAACTTTTCCACCTGGGATATCTCCACCTTTGTAGTCTTGCTCTTCTTTCCTTTTGTCTGATTCTTGCTGATTCTTATTTCTTCTTGTTAAATATAGATGAATTATAGCCAGGTGAGCCTATTCTTTATAAATAAGTGGGACAAAGTCTTTCTTACACAGCATAGCGAGAACACCGGCAGCTTTGCCAACACTAAGTTTAGAATGAAGTACCTTCTTCTCAGCAAATCCTTGTTTCCAGATCGTTTCCAGATCGTCAAAGTGCCAACTAGTGCTCAGTGTTTGCTCCAGGAACTCCGTTAACAATAGAGGTGACAATAAGGAACATTCACCATAGACACTTTTAAAAGTTTACACAATCAATTCAAGGCTATAAAGAGTGTGTTTAACAACTCAGATGAAATGAAGCGGTAAATAGAGGAATTTTAGATGGAATTGTAAATAATCAGGGAAACCGTAAGGTGGCTTCATTTATAGAGATGTTTCCGGTTCAGTACAAGCTCAATTTTACAATCAAATACAAGCACATAGTGTAGAAGTGAATGTGACCAATTTTAATGGATTTCAAAGCACAAATGTTTTGTCTGCATAAACTACA
>JAUMHI010000040.1:3898533-3914395 GCA_032359435.1 Enteromius unitaeniatus | reverse complement strand
AGGTTGTCAGTTGAGGTTGAAGAACTAATGTTTGCCATTTATTTCCACTTCAACTACTTTGTATGGACTGTCTGCAGACTTAATATATTTCCAAGTATTTTTTTTCCACACAAAATAGACAACAAAAAATATTTCAACAAGATTATTGTTACAGTCACAAAACTCGGGTCAGTAACTAATATGCCAGAAAACTGGTTATGGTTACTAAAACACTGTAGCTGGTCAGTTAGCTAATGACCAGTTAACCAGCATGTTCCAAAACAGATACCAGTTTAAGAGTTTAGTAGTAACTGGTAGCTGTGGGTTGTTGTAGATGAAAAAGACTGACATATTGTGAAAATAAACTATAAATACTATTCAGTTTGTGCTTCTACCTAAATACAAAGCTGATTTCCCTGCTCTCCACCTAATGCTTCTGTTGTGAGTCTGACAGTCTGTTTCCTCTTTCCTGAAATGAGGGAACACCCGTCTCTCCTGTCTGTACCTATGTCAGTGGTTTATTCTGGATAAAACGTGTATTATTGTCAAGACTTATTCAGACATCAGCTCACACATTAGAACAGGGAGCATTTGAATATTTAAAAAATGCATTCTTGCTTTCAGGTTTATATTAAGACAAGCTTTTTTGGGGGGGGAAAATGCTAATTCAGATGTAATCAACAGCTTGTTGTTTAATCAGTGAATCATCTTTTTCATTTCCCTCCTCTATTGCTGGCATTGCATTTGGTTGATTAGGCTTTTTTTGAGAAATAACAAGGCTAAAAATCAGGCAAAACATCATCCAACATGTAAGTCCTCCACTTCTGTCCAGATCTCATTACCTTGACTGACCCGTGACCAGTTTATGGCCTTGATCTGACCCTCATATCTTTGTGTAAATATTTACTCTGTTTGAGTAAATGGCTTAGAGTTGTTGGTGGGATGTGGGGTGTCTCTGAAGTACGCAGGTGTTGAGTCGTCTTCGCTCTGTGCTGATGGTTTGATCTCTCACCCGCTCCTCCCGTCAGTCACAGACTGATGAAACCGACGGTGTTTACTAAACACATGCAGCTGCATCGTCTACATGCTGTGAGAAGGAAGTTTATTGCACTGCTGTCTGATGATGCAGTGAAGAGAGGTCACAGACATCTTTGAGATGCCTTGGATAGACAGGAATGTTTACTGAGACGTGCAATATAACTTTAGATATAAAGTCTGCGTTTATACTTTGAACCCTGTGAAATACCCAAGATGCAGCTGCTTTGAGTTTACTTGTTTATATAATAAATCATGTTCAGCCTTTCTTTTTTACATTTAAGCTGTGATTTATTTCTAACCTCATTTATAAAAATAACTTGTTTTCATAACCTAGTCACTTAGTATGACTGGCAAAACATATTTCATTGTGTCTTTGGAAAACATTGTGTCAGTAATACAATAATAATTCGTTTTTTTTTTTAAATGTTCGACTAAGACTGAGAAACCTGACTAACAGACCTAAGACCATAATAGTACTTAAAGTGTACATATTTGAGCCTAATAGGTACAAAAATGTACCTTTTGAAAAGTAGTAACGGTTTTTGTACCTTTGTTTCTGAGAGTGTATGTCAGTTAGTACTGCATGTCAATGTACCATAGATACCTGAATAATTTAGTTTCCCACGCTAGAGCGCAGAGGCACTGTTTATTCTGCTTTCTAAAGCATCACTGAAAAAGGCTGAATAGGCATATGAACTTCTACCATAAATCATAATTAACCCCGATTCACGTCCTAACCTTTAACCTAATCCATTTTGCACATAGCCAAGACAATGCCTGAAACGTAAATGTCATGAGAAAAGCTACTTAATAATATCTGTCTAATTAGGGGCCGGTGAAGCCGAGCACAGTTGGGGGTTAAGTCAGCAGCTATTTCCTGTTCTGCTCGACTTCTCTGCCCTGGAGAGCAGCGCTCAGGGTGGGAGTGTGAGACTTGGGGCCCCAGAGGGACCTTTAACAACTGACCCATCAGCACCAACCAACATACCTCCACCTCTACTTTATTCTGCCTCCACAAAAGCAGGGACTCTTTGGTGTTCCATGAGTTATGCACATTTTGTTTACTGTATTTGTTTTTCTCCTTTGCATTGTGAGTACACTGCAAATTGTATAATAGGAGGAGGAAATTCACAATTTAAATCTATTAAAGAAAGAAGGTAAACGTTTTTTTAAGATGCATTCTATCAAGTTTGTAAATGTCATTCTTTAAAAAAATGCCATTTTCTTTTAAAGAAGAGAGAGGCTTTGTTGTTGCATCACTGTATGAAGACTTTTCAACTCTTTTTCTGTTCTTGGTCAGAGGGAAGCAGTGCAATAAACTTCAGAATGCTCTAGATATATAATAAAAAAATAAACTTCATAAGAAATGCTTGTGAAATACACAATACTTTGATTTGAATTATTTTATTTTGAAGTTGAAAAGAAAATGGCATTAAACAAGAATATATACTTAAAATTTCTTAATGAATTTTGCCAGTTCTGGAAAATAAAGTCTTCTAAATTGAAAACACATACTGCAGCCCTCTCATTTGTTGTCAGATATAAATCAAGATTGTCACGTGGCGTGAAGAGCATGAACATCAGATCAATCAATCAAAGAGTCAGTTTCAATGTGAGGATAGAGATACTTAGGGAAATATGCACTGGTCATCTTCATGATCTATGGGAGTTTCTGTGTGTGCATTCACTCATCCATATCATCCGCTTCAGGGCTGTTTATTCTGTGAGGCCTGCCATTAAATCCGACTCTGGAGTAGGACTGTCTCCTGCCATGGCCTTTGACCTGTCCCTTTGAACCGTTCTTGAGCAAATCGCAGGAATAGAAAAGGGGTCCCTGCTCATTTCTGCTTTGCTTTGTCGTTCTCTGCTTCTTTTTTCTCTTTTAGTACTTTTTGATGCTTTCTTTCAGCAGTCCATTAATCTTATCCATCCCTCACTGTTTTGCCTAGCATTGGACGTCATGAGCGTGGCCTAATTGGGTTATCTTACCCCACTAGTGCATCCCAGGAGGGCTTCATTACTGACCCGATGATGAAATGCTCTCTTTCCTCCCCTTCTGTCCAGCTGCCACAGCTTTCCATTGTCTTCTTGTTCAAACTTAATTTATTTGCCTCCAGAGTCAATAATCTTTGTAGTCTGTACGTTGCGGGAGTCAACATTTGCGTCTCAGCGTTGTCTCACACGTTGTGTGTTGAAAGCTAGCATGCATGCTTTAAATGAGGCGCACTGCTTTTCCTTTTGTCTAAAACGAGACTTGATCTTTCCTCTGGTTTGTATGCATGTGTGTGTTGTGCTGCTTTTATTTAATGGCCTTGGCTTGCCTGCCCCTGACTGCGTGCTGAGTTGCACTCAGTCCAGCTCTGTGTGATTCCTCCCATCTCTTTCTGATTTGAGTTATCTCCCCCTTACAGTCTCTGCTATGAGCTGCGTGCATTGCAGAGTTATTTATTATGTTTCTGGTCCCATGTGTGTATGTGAGGAAGAGAGTCAGTCTTTCAATTTGCTAGCCAAGCGCATGCTGATGCCAGTGAAATGTAGCATTGCTGGGCTGTTGAAAGCTTTCACACCTTTTAACTTGCGTTACCTACCGCATATCTCTGACACATAATGTAGCTAGACGCTGTATTGAAGTCAATAAAAAGCTAGAAGCAGGCCAATAAATATGATGCTGTGATCGCTTGTGCTTATTACCTTCATTTAGGAAGAAAAATATGCAAGTACTCGTTTAGCGGATGAGTTGAGAGTACACTCAACAGAAGTCTAGTCACTATTATTTATATAGCGCTTTTAACAATACAAATTGTAGCAAAGCACTGAACATTATCAAGTAAGAGAACAGAGTGATGGTAATGTATAATGACTAGAATTAAACTATTTATTTATCAAATGCAGGTCTGTAGTTAAAACGACAATAATCACTAGCAAACCAGAGGTGACCAAAACCCCATCCGTGAGAGAATGGGGAAAAAAACCTTGGAAGTTAGTTAGGGCCAGTTCTCCTCTGACCGGATGCCCAGCACCTAATTTCCAGTTCAATATTAAGCACATGTCAGATTGTGTAGAGGACTTATAGTGTGTGTTTTTGTGTGCATCTGGTTCCGGTGATCAGTCCACGGGGGTCATCTAGGTGTTTTTGTCTCCAATGAAGATCATCTCTTTGTGCTGATACACCATCTGATCTGGATACAGACTGAGGAACAGAATAAGAGAGAGACAGACTTATATTAGCGTAGAAGCCATTCTTTTTACGACGTAACGAGAACATTGTGTGTTAAGGGGAGTGTTCCCAGGCTGATCTAATTAATGCAGCCTAACCATCCTTTAACGGATTTGATTAATAAGTGTGTATTGGTGTGTTAAGTGTAAGCTGCATTCAACAGAAGTAAGCATTCAAATTTTGCAATGAAATTTGTCAATCAGTCCGAAGTTAACACCAAACATATTCTTATATTCTTTATTCTTCACTATTAAAAATAATCAATAAGCTAAAAAAAATCTTTGAGTTTTGAGATTTAATTTCATCTTTGGAAAATAAAGGAGATTTAATATTGCAGTTAAAACATTGAAGAAATACTGTATGATTATTCCTTAAAAGTGGAACTTATAAGTGGAACTGTTATCATAGTGAGAATTGAAGTGTGGCTTGATAACTGGGTTGCATAATGAGCCCTCATAAATGCTTTGTGATGGAGAGTTATTAGATTGCAGGAATAATGGCCTGTAAGTACTGCTCCTCCTCTTTTAACCCTCTGTCTCTCCCTGCCCCGAGGTTTAAATCTGGATCAAAGCAGACTTTAGCTGCCTTCGCCTCTATCTCTCTGTTCAGAAAGCGGGCAAGGGGTCATTTCTCATTGAAAGGCTTTTGTGCTGTGTGTTCCCTATAAATCCTCTCATTAGTTCATATGGGGCTGGACTGTGTCCAGAATCTTTCAATAAAGATCCAGAGAATGTTACACACTGTTTGCTGTTTTAAAGCAGAGAGGATATTTTGCATGGTTTTATTGTCGCTTTGTGTTGTAGAGTATAGGAGCTAATTGAAGTTACAGTTGGGAAAGTACCAAGTTGTGAAGTCTAGATCAGATGAGAGGAGAGGGGAACAAATCACCCTGTTCACCAAACTGGCATTATGATTGGGGGCAGTGTGGGAACTGTGTTCTGATGACTGTGCCGCTCTAGATCTCTATCTGTCCATTGCTTGGACGTTTTCCTCCTACTGTGAGTGAGTTCGGCTCATTTATATGCCCATTCATCTTATGGAGCAGATCTGCAGGCTAAAATGATGCTGAACGGACAGAATCAGTGCGATGGGGTTCACTGCAGCTGAAATCACTGAAACGAGGAAGCAATTATATATGATAGTTTTTGCTCAGGTGAATGTACATGATTTAAAGCGTTGACAGGGGTGAAGTGACTGTACAGAAATATAGTTCTGGTGTCATTTACTCATCAAGTCATTGCAAACCCATATGACTTTACTTACAGAAGATGATGTTTTTGTTGGAAGTAGCTTTCAAAGTTCAAAGAACATTATTTTACTTTCTTTAAAAATATATATATATATTTTATTTTTTTTATTTATTAATTTAATTCTACTGTATTTTATTGAATTACATGGCATTTTTTTTTCAGCGGACTAAGGCAAGGCACATACAGTGTAAAAGAATTTAATAATAAAGTGCTGAACAAAGCTGAAATGAATACGCAGGGATCAATGCTAACGTACAACATTCAGTGCAGACATCCACACACGTAACATTACTTTAACGAGGCATACACAAGACTGAAAAAGAACCAGGTTAAATACAAAGATTAATTACATACAAACTCACAGCACCTGGGGAGACAATTACACACTAAGGACCGGGGAGTGGTTACAATGACAGGAGCACATGAGGGAGAAAACACAAAGCACATGGACATGAACTGAAAGCATAAACAAAACACAGAAGAGACGCCTGACGGTGCAACAGTCGTACAGACAAGGTCAGACATCAGCAAACACAAGAATAGTCCTGAGAGATAACGAGGGTCAGTCGATCGGCAAACTATATCCAGTGGGAGCAAAACAGGGCAAATATCCAGAAACACAGCAGAGGTCGGTACAAGAGAATAATAAACAGGAAACGCATGACAGGACTAGTAAACTGGGAAATGCTTTGTATTAGGCTAACGCAATACTCTACAAACGCTGCAAACACATACTGTTTTTAATTGTGACATGAGTTAACAAGGGGGAGGAGCCAATAAAATGGCATGGTAGCTAACAGGGGAGCTGAGGGACAGGTGAGAACAGAGACAATGGGTAACAAACACTACACAATAGTCCTTATACCAAGACCCAGTAGAGTGGTGGTGGAGCGGAGGCAGAATGGGGGAGAAGGGGCGATGACCCTGGGGGTTGTGCAGCCACCAGCAGGACCTCCGGAGAGTCATCTCCGGGTATGTGCATGTTGTAGTGATTTTTTTCTTGTGTGTAGTTGTATTTGAGGTAGAGTTTGGATGTGCATTTCTGTGTTTCCTAGAGAAGGGCAAGGGTATGATTTGTGGTTTTAAGTTCAATATTAAGCCAATCACAGAAATAGCTCCATGATCTTCAGTTGTGGCCAGATGGGCCTCTGTGTTTGTGTGTTCAGTCTGTGTGTGTTTGTTGGCTGGGCCGGTGCTGTTGGGCAGGTAGTGACCGGATAAGCCTGTGGTCACTCCAATTCTGTTCCAGACTCAGAGTTCCGGGGCCCTCGTCTCAGGCAGGGCATGGAAACCACCTAAAATTTATAGGCTTTGGAAATTTCTGGAATATTTGAGGGCTGGTTCTGTGGGCCACAGCTTAAGCAGGTTCTGGGAATGGGATAGGAAACAGCACGCATAAGAGCTGTATATGCGTGTGCATGAAGAAGATGCACCCATGTTGTAGAAGTAGACCCCATGTTGCTTGTGGTTACAATTTCATTCCAATGATACATATAATACATTTTTAGATTATGCAACTGTATCTGTTATATCCTATTACAGGAGTATATTAGCAAGTATATTTCTATTAAAAAGCTCTATTTTATATAAAATATAATCCTATTATATAAAAATATTTAAAGATTAAAGATACTAATCTTTGACCTGTCATTTAGCTGTTACCTCCACCTAATATTAAATTGCATTATTCAAATTAATTTCTATGGCTCTTATAACATGCCATGTCGTCTGTTCTTCTAAACCTTGTCACAATTCCAGCAATCCCTAATATTCTACACACACGCAATGCAGACAATCAACAGTAATCTAAGCAGATTGATGCTGATTATTGAGCATGTAAAGGCCCTCTGGCCTGTTTTCCTAGTGTGTGATCATAGCTGTGCATAAGCTTAGCCATTGATAATAGCCGCTGAAGTATAGTAGATATAACGACCTCCATATGTTACACGTGCATTAACTCTCTTTGAATTCTGCTCCACATCTCTTTGACTTATGTTTGCTCAACTTGAGGCATAATGGTTCATACAAAGGTCTGTTTGAGGTGAACTTATCAATGGCTCTTTGTTTCAAGTCGTTCTGTGTAAAAATCATGAGGGAGCTCAGGGGGAAAGAGATCTGATTGGTGTTTCTCTTCAAACCCACGTTCATTCCTTTCTTTTGTGACTTCTGGCATGTGCCGAGAGTTTGGGCTCGGGCCGCACAGCTTTGTTTTGGTTCTCTTTTTTACTTTCTCTTTCTCCTCTCCTCTGTCCTGCCTCTGGTCTGCTCCTCATCAGGGTTGGATTTGCCACTGGCTTCCCAATTAGAAAGTTCCACATTATGTAGGGCACAGTAAATGATTACCGTGGCAAACCTTCCAGATGACTTTTGCAAGCTTGTTTCTCTTGTTTGCATTTTCCAGTAAATAATGACTGAAACCGTACCTTGAGTGAGTTTTTGGTTTCAAAGCTGCTTTTTAGGGTAGTCAGGATATCATATATGTACAGAGCTGGAGAGAAAATCAATACATTTGTATGACTATATTATATTTAGACATGGATTCAGAGTATTAATTAGGGTTTGAATGTTGGTTTGGGACTACAGATATTGCACCTAGTTGATGTAAATGGGCACCTGATTCAGGGTATTGTCAGCAATCTCTAATGTTAAGCCCCTTTTGTATTTTTCTTTTTTTTTAAGGGGGTTTAAAATGTTTCTGGGCTTTTAGCTGTGTAAAGTGAAGCCCTGATAAAAAGCAGCACAGAAGAACTAGCCTTTCTCCCAGGGACTGTGCCTCTGCTCGTTTTTTTGGCTTGAGTTTCTAAAAGCTGTCTTAAATCTGGATGAGCAGCCCACATGCTCACACGCGCAGCCAGGACATTGTCCCCCTCCGTGACTTGACCTGCTTGTAGTGCTGCGGAAAGAATAAAAATGGGCGGATGTGTATTGCAAGCAAAAGACCGCAAAGTAAACAGAGCTGACAATGCCCTCCTGCTGGGCGTACGGATCATTTAACCTGCGTAAACATCATAAAGAGTTTTCAAAGAAGATGGTTAGACTGGTGAAGGACGGGCGTCCAACAAAACATTTATCACATATCTCACAGTATGTGGGAGTTGGATTCAATCATTGAGATTGTTATTATTCTTATGTCATCATCATAACCATCCAGTACAGAATGGAGGTCAATTAGTTTGCTGTACTCTGATTGTCATATTTGTCTCTCTGTTAGAAACTGGTGTCCGCAGTCAGTGACTAAGACGGTGACCTGTCAGGTGCAGAATGGCACCACTCTCCAGAGGGTCTATCAGACCTGCAGGTGGCCTCAGGGATGCAATGGAGGAAGGTGAGTTTATTATCAAAACACTCTCACTTAAAGTATTATAGCATTTTAGGGAGCTCCCTTTGCAGCCTGTGCAGTAAATGTAATGGCACTTTCCTTTTCAGTGGTCATGTGCTTATAGAACACTGTTCCAAAAGCCTAACTAAAACTATTCAATGTTGCATGTGTACAGTTATAATGTTATCATTTCATTTTGCAATTCTTGACAGGATCTTGTAAACCCATTTATGCATAGTATATGCTACCATTCAAATTTGTTTAATTTTTAGTGTAAAAGTATGATAACAAAGTTTGAAACTTACACTTTAGGGATGTGTGTGTGTTGCAGCTATCGCACTGTGGTCCGACCATCCTATAAAGTCATCTACCGCACCATTACCTCTCTAGAATGGAAATGTTGTCCTGGATACAGTGGACCTCAGTGTGAGGAAGGTAAGACTGGCTGGTGATGTTAATTGCATCCCAAAGACAGCTCGTTTATGAGGAGCAATCTCTGTACAGTGCAGTCTTTTTGTGTTGAGAAATTTAAAAACAAATGTAAAAAATTACAAAGTAGTCAAACTAGAGTCAAGCTGCTCTTTTGAAAAAAAGAAAAACGTTTTCAAAAGATTGAATTTAAAATCTATCAATCTGATTACGAAGCAATTTTTTGTTTGTTATTTTGGCCCTCTGTCCCAAAATGAAAGAAATCTTTGGAAAACACATTATTTTGCGGTTAGACCTATTAGTTGCTTATTAGCATGCCTATTACTGTAATATTAGCCATTTATTAGTGCTATTTAAGCACATATTAATGCCTTATTCTGGAAGACCTTATTCTACATCCCTATTTCTGCGCAATACCTAACTTAAAAATTTCCTTACTAACTATTAAGCAGCAAATTAAGATTTTTTTTAAATTAAAAACTCATAGTTAATAGTTAACAAGTGTTACCAAATCTTTATTTGGCAGACAGCGTTTAACTTATACTGAATAAAATGCATACTAATAGAAACACTCCGGTCTAATAATAGCTAATCAGACTAAATATTTAATATTTTTAAACAGGAAATGTTGCATCGAGACTGTATTTTTTAATAGTTTTATAAATTTTTTAATAGTTTTTCTTTTTTTTTTTTTAAATAAATAAAACAAAAAATTAATCTGACTTCCCAGTACTACTTGAGAGAGAATATATTTCCTCTTTTACTTGGCTTTAAGCACAACACACTATGACAAACAGCATCTATGTAGCATTTCATCATGCTACTCGTTGGAAAATGTTGCTGGAAAAAGCTACGCTATTTTGGAAATGACAGAACTGCTGTCACATGGCTTAAAAAACTTTGTATACTTTGTGGCATCACTACTTCTAATAGATATTCCCCAGCACTCTTATAGAATAGACATGATATAGGAATAGGAAATGATACACAAGTTCTTGGGGTCTACGAGGTAGCCATATTTGTTACTTAATGTTTATACAGGCTCACACAAGGAGGCCACTGCACAACTGATGTCCTGCCCTGGCCACAGTTCATGTCTAACTTTGACTTCTTCTCGTGTGCTCCACTGTCTCTTATTGTAAATCATGTGCCACTGTCAGGAGAACAAATAGTGGAGAAGACAAAAGAAGAGAAACAGGATGGATTGCTATTGTGAGCATGTGTGTTTGTGAGTGAGTGTGTGATTAATGTGAGCGCGTGTCTCAGCTGTGTTTGTGTGCTGTTTCTGGCTGCTTTGCTCTGTGACTGTGTGTGTTTGGCTGCATTCTCTGAGTATCAGCCAGAGCCTCATTGTGAGTCGTGCTGGGAGTAACCGTGAGGACCAGTCAGCAGCCATGAGAGTCCCCTATCCTTTCACAAATGAACCAGGACTTGTGTGATTTGGCCAAAATGAGGCTCTCAGATTTATAATCGAATGGTCGTCTGATAAAATCAAACAGGCTACACATAAGATAATAACAACAGCTGTAAAATTAGGCCCTGTTTACACTAGTTTTTGTTTTAAAACAGCGTTTTAGAATGACAACGATCCTTGTTCACACTGGCGTTAAACCTACCCTGGAGTTTTTGAAACTAGAAAGTGAAACAGAAAAAAGAAAATGTCCATTTTCAAGGGTAGAAAACGCTGGATTAGTGTAAACGATAGGAGTAACCGTATCAAAAGTTATGCGTTTTAAAACGGAAGCCCACTAGAGTGAAGGGGGCCTCAGATAAGCATCATATCTTTTAACTGAAAGCGCTGAATGAAAGAGACACAAAGCTCACGCTCCTGCAGTGGGCAGTATCAGATGCATAATATTTTCGCAGGACACACTGAGTTGAACAAGCATGTTCAACTCAGAGACGCAGGTGGTTGTCATGGTAATAGACACCATAAAAAGCAACTATTCGCGTGTCCTCGCTAAATGCGCATCTCGTGTATGAAAAGCATTTTGCGGGCCCCTTGGCTTTCGGGGGCCCAAGGCAGTCACCTACCTTTGCCGGATGGGTAAGTCCGCCCCTGCGCTCAACAGGATAATGTCTTCATTTGAATGAACTTTAATTTACTTTTATAGACAGATTTGGCTTTAATGTGTCTTGTAAGTTGCTTTGAGGGATCTTACTGGTGTACTGCGTCTTTCATGTGGTTGTGCATGTGCGTGTTTGTGCGTATGCGAAAATCTCAAGTAATAACTGTATGCCAACTATACTTACTTTGTCTTTGAGGCAGTCTTTGAGGTTTTTTTTTTTTTTTACTCTGTTTAATAACAGGAGCATGTATTTCCAGAAGTTTAGTTTACGCAAACATTACTCTCTAAGATTCATTTACGTACGTTTTTCTGTTATAATATCTATTTTGCTGGCATGTAAAAATTTTTTATTTATTTATTGTTTAATGCAGATTCCATCCTTGAAAGCAATGATTGATGAGCAATTGATGCTTATTCAGTGACAAATGCATTCTTTGAAAATTATCAATTAGAGGGACACTTTAAATTCAGTTATAAATTAATTATTTACAAGAAAATATAATGTTTTAAAATGCGCATTATGAATAATTATGAAGCATTATACCCTTTAATATGCCTTTATAATGCATTATACATTAAAGTGTTACAAAATTTTTACCCAAGTTATTTTTATCCCTTCATTTTAACCTGATAGAATAAATTAAATTTGGTAACACTTTTTTTAAAATTGTCCTTGTTACATGTAAGTGTACGTATTAGCAATACATTATGCATATTTCTAAGCAAATAACTCTTAAGCCAAGCCTTTATCATATAATAAGTACATATAGTTAATTAATAATACTCCGTATTTAAATGTGTAAATACACAAGGACACCTTAAAATAAAGTGTAACCCAAAATGTCAGTCATGTTACTGAAAATCTTATACCTATAATTCAGTCTTAAGAGTCTTTGAGTGAACCATTTCTGCTTTAGATTGATAAAAAAAATATAACACTGACAATTTACTTAAAATGGACGTTTTTTATCTGAGAGGGCAAATCCGAACTTGATTATTGCATTAATAGTTCCCTATTTTTTAAATGAGTTTACTTTTACCCGAAGATGAAACATCACGGACAAACCCACACCCATGCCGCCAACCACAATCTAAACGGTTCTTTTTCACACAATTACATACCCCAAAGGCAGCAGACATCCATGAAATGAGGGATAAAGTAGGTGAATTAAGTTAAAGCTGTTCATCATAGGAGAGATGATGAAATGGAGAGAGGATCTCGCCTTAAGTGGTACACTGCGAGGCCTGTGAACATTAATGTCTTATCGGTTCCATGTGAGACAAAATCTGATCACAGACACCCCTGAGTGGAACTGACAGCTCCGTTCTGTCTCTTTCTGTGTCTCTGAAACCACAGTTTATAGTGGGCTTCAGCACCCTCAAGACATGCTTATATCACTGATGCAATACTGTAGCGAGGATCAGAATCTAGAAAGCATGTTGTGTGCAATGCATAAACATTTCAGACCATGGAAAATCAGATTTATTGTCTTATATATGCTGAGATGTACTGTCCAGACAGCCCTCACATCATCTAGTTTTATAAGACTGTCTCTGTCTCTGTTTTTGTCTACACTGGCTCCAGGTCATTTTTATGCACACAGTAGGGGTTGTAGTTTGAAATGTAAAGTGTAATGGCATCTCAGCGCAGTGATTCTGTGTTGTTGTAGGATCAGTGAGTTGTGTTCTGATGTGTGGTCAAGTAGTTTTTCTTACACATCATCTCCACTTTAAAGCAGAGCTATTCATGTACACTATCTGCTATTCTGTGATACTGTATAATATTTAATTGGTGTGTAAAACATCAGTGTGAAAGCATTGTTTTTTGTTATTATTAAAGCTAGCAGAAAAAATGCAGACTGTTTGATCTGCAGTTTCTTTACCTTTGGGATATTAATTGAACAGGTCTAGTTTAAAGAGTTGATTGTGGATTAGAGATACCGAAGATTTCTCTTGTTTTCATACAGTTTCGGCCCAAACACCTCTCATACTTGTAATCTCTTTTTCTTTGCCCATTAGTTCTCCCTCTCTCACTGGCGTCGTCTGAACTAGTGAAAACATTACATCACTGATAAGACACAAAAACATATTTGGAGTAAATGTCAAGCTTTTTCATAAAGATCAGTGTCCCGCCCTTTTTCTCTCTCTCTCACACACACACACACACACATATACTGCACACAGACCTTTAAAGCTGTATTGGTGGACCACTTCAAATGCTTAGTGTTGTAGTGCATCCAGAAAACTATGATCTGTATACACACAAGCATTCAGACCATTCCACTCCGATGTTTTTCAAAGAGGCCTCTTATGCTCACCAAGGCTGCATTGCCATTTAACATAAGTAATGTATTTATTCCTCTGATTTTTAGCAGCCAACACTTTAGGCTTCATCCTTACATGATCTATGAGAATCAATGTTAAAAACATTCCGGAAACAGTGATAATTGTTTTCAGGATTGTGAAGTTCAGCACAACAGCGTTTATTTAAAATTATTTTGTAACTTTATAAAAGTCTTTACAATTTAATATGTTTATGTAAAATAAAATAAAATATTTTTTTATCAAAAATTTTTTTTATAAAAATATTTTTTAGTTTCATTTTATGGATAAATGTTTCTGCTAAATAGCACTGAATTGTAATTGTAACAAATATCCTTTTTATGTAATGTCTCATCCGTAAAGAATTCATTGGAAGTGCAAGCAAAAAACAACCCAAAGATTAAAAGACACTGAGCAAATTACGTCATGTATTATCCTTTAAAAATGAAATATTGTCTATCAAGGTTTTATGTCAACCTTTTGTTCAGCTATATCTTTTTTCAGTTCAGTTTATTATTTCAACAGAGCTCCACAGATTATGTTGTTGATAAATGTAATGACCTAACACTTGTTAAATCATTATTTCCCCCCTCAGTGTCTCAGTGTTTTTAGAAGAAAATTTCTCCACGGACCTTTTGTGTTTTATTTTTATTACATGATGAGGTTTAATTCTGAGATGTTTATATTTATACACATTAACTCTTCACCCTACTTGCGTATGTGTGTGCGCGCGTGCAAGTAAAAGAAACTGACTGACAGTCAGCGAGTGATGGAGAGGAAGTGAACAGCTTGTGTGTGTGTTGTGTGGGAGGATGTGTTGAATTAGCATGCTTGTCTCAGAAGTGCGAAGGGCCCCGTATCAAACTCCTCCCCTTGGTCAAAATGAGGCTGTGCGCTTTTGATGCACTAATTACCCGCTCGGCTCGCAGGCATGCGACAGGCACTTTAAAGCCACAGAAATGTAATCTGTGTTTTCACAGCTCAGCTCAGCTTATCAGGGGGTTCCACGCTAAGCTCTCACACTTCAAACATTAGTTAGTTACACACACTCACTATGGAGGCAGTCAGCTGGGAGCGTTTTTTTGGCTCTTTTTAAGAGCACTTTTTATTCTGTGATGATTTAAGTTGTCCTTAATGACTTGGGAAAGGGCCAAACCCTCAGGCAGAGCTGCCTGCCTGTCTTTGTGTTAGCCAGTCAGCTTTGTGTGGTGTGTTTATGCTCCTCAAGCGAGGCGTGTGTGGGAGATATGAGGTGTCAAGAAGTGCATTGTGCAGCTGTTGTGTCTGTCTGCATTTGTACTTTGTGAGCATCATTTTGATTGAACATTTTGAACGTTCCAAACATAGTGTAAATGAACATTATGAATACACTCTTTGAACGAACATTTTGAACACGTATTCGACGAACATTGTGAACACAGTTTGAAGAAACTTGAAACGCACCAAACATTCTGAAACTTTCAATGTGCATTCTAAACATTATTTACAAAGCCCTGTTTACCAGGCTTGTGCACAATTCAGAATTGAATTGAGAATGACTCCTAAATTCCAATTCAATTCTTGAATTTGAATTGAATTTGAATAGATGTCAAAAACAAGTCAAGTCACTTTTATTTATATAGCGCTTTTAACAATACAGATTGTAGCAAAGCACTGAACATTATCAAATAGAAGAACAGAGTGATGGTAATGTTTAATGACGAGAGTAAACAATGCAATTTATCAAATGCAGAGACGGTCTCTGTAATCAAAATGACAATAATCACTAGAAATCAGGTGTCCCCATCTAAGCAAGCCAGAGGCGACGGCGGCAAGGAACCAATACCCCATTCATGAGAGAATAGGCAAAAAAAACCTTGGGAGAACCACGTTTAGTTGGGGACAGTTCTCCTCTGGCCGGACGCCCAGCACCTAATTTCCAGTTCAGTTTTAAACACATGTTAGATTGTGTAAGAACTTATAGTATGTGTGTGTGTGTGCATCTGGATCCAGCGATCTGTCCACGGAGCTCATCTAGGTATTCTGGTCTCCGGTGAAGATCATCTCTTTGTGCTGATTTGTGCACCATCTGATCTGGATACGGACTGAGGAACAAAATAAGAGAGAGACAGACTAATATTAGCGTAGATGCCATTCTTTTTTCTCTCTCGATGTAATGAGTACGTTGGGTGTTAACGGGAGTGTTCCCGGTTCCAGCTGATCTAATTAATGCAGCCTAGCAATCCTTTAACTGATTAGA
>JAUMHI010000040.1:3847833-3894579 GCA_032359435.1 Enteromius unitaeniatus | reverse complement strand
CTGTGTGTTGTTTCAGGGTTGGCATCATCTGAAGTCCTCTGTGGGGTTGGCATCATCTCTTCTTAAGTGTTCTGGATATGGTTTATTGAATATAGTACATTATTATAAGTAAGCTTTTGTGTTTTGCCACAGCACATATAAACGCCTGAGTGAACAGTTTTAAATGCACTTAGAAAAGCACTATTTTTACAAACACAATAGTAAAACAGTGTACGTGTCAGCAGAAATGATAAAGTCAGACATAAGTGACTGTGTTAATGTTAATCTGTTGTGTTGGGGTTTTAGAAACAGCATTATTGCATTAAGAGATGATGGAGGTGCTGGTGCTTACAGAGGGATGATGGAGTTGCAGTACGTTGTGTGCATTAGAGTTTTCTGCCTGTGGTTTTGGCCAGGAGTGTGCAGTGCTGACTTCATCTTAACAGAGCAAATTGGTGTCGGAAAAGAGATCCATCATGAAATACAGCAGGAAATTTAAAGTGAACTGATTTCATGCGTGTGCTTGCTGATCTTGTGTGTGACTAACTTAAAATGTGAGTCTGCATAGTAGTATGCTTCAAATATATCTTGTGAAGGTGGATTAATGTGTAGTTTACCATTTATTGTATTTGCCTTCATTCTAAACTTGCAAAAGGCACACAGAATGTGTTCAAAAATCATTTTTAATGTTCTCTTGACACGCATAAACATAAAAATAATCGTTTGATGGTATTGCATATTTAAATAGCCGTTTATTAGTAGCTTGTCCTTGGTGAAAAACAAGTTTATTAAAATGTATTTGCTAAGAATACTACAAATACTAAATTGGCATACCTTATGTTTTCTAAATTGTAACAAGTAAATTTGTGTTTAATTCACTTTAATTGTGCAGAAGTAGTGCTGATGTCCAACCAAAGATGCAACTATAAGTCCTTTGCACAATCTGACATGTGCTTAAAATTTAACTAGAAATTAGGTGCTGGGCGTCCGGCCAGAGGAGAACTGTCCCCAACTAAGGCTGGTTCCTCCCAAGGTTTTTTTTTCCTCCATTCTCTCATGGATGGGCTTCTGGTTCCTTGCCGCTGTCGTATCTGGCTTGCTTAGTTGGGGGCAACTAATTTCTACTGATTATCGTCATTTTGATGACAGTTTACTCTTGTCTTTATACATTACCATCTCTCTGTTCTGCTATATGATAACTTGTTCAGTGCTTTGCTACAATCTGTATTGTTAAAAGCACTATATAAATAAAGTGATTGAAAGATATACTGAAGTATATTTAAGTAGAACTATTCCAAGTATGGTTTAGGTACACTTTAAATATTTTGCATTTAAATACAGATATTATTCAAAGATCATACCGCCGTTATCAGCAGTGACATTCAAATATTTTAGGCTTAATATTAAAAAAATTGTACACAAGTAGTACAAATTAAGTTTATTAAAAATGTTATATCAGTAAATAGTGATATGTCAGTAAATATATTAATAGATTTGAACTATACTTAAATACTTGAAATAAATGTATTTTAAATATATTACTTTTTACTCGGGGTACCTAACTACTTTTAAGTTTGACTGCAGTTGAACTGCTTTGAAGTGAAATAGTTACTTGAAAAGCTACAGTTTTAAATTAGCTTTCCTTTTTATACACACTCACTCGTTGCTGCAGCTGCCACTATTTTTTTGGAGACGAACAATGATGGTAGTAAATCACTTTAATAGACTCTGTGTTGTGACATAATGTGTGTGGAGGGATCTGGACTCCCACCAGCCAATGAGAAGGCTCGCTGAGGGTTGCCTGAGATGCCACTGGACGAGACTAGGAGAGTAGAGGCAGTGTTATTCAGCACTGGTAGGATGATGTCTGGGTCTGTTTTTTGGGCTGGATGTGTTCCATGTCGTCTGTCTTAAAAACTGCCTCTCACACAACTGAAGTAAAAGGCAGCGTGAGTGTGTGCGGCAGAAGAGTCGAACTCTTTCTGGACCTTAATCAGTCTGGAGTCAGTGACATGCTGGTCTTGAACTCTTGTTTTTATAGAGTTGATGTTGAGGCTTTGAACAGCTCAGCTTTTCCCATGCCAGAGTTTGAAGTATTAAGCTGGCCAGACAAAAGTATCCTTCATTTGATGGCAGTTTCTGTTCCTACTTATCCTTTTGGATAAACCACTAGATCAAATTTACTAGAGGCCAAGTTATAATGTTTAAAAAGTGGATAAACAAAAGGTCTTTTCAAATTGTTTTGATAAAGATGAGTTTGTTACACGCCGCAAGGTCCTGTAAATGCCGTATAAACGATCGGTTTTAGTTCCAGATGGCAAGACAGTGTTATAAAGGCTCCCCGTCTCTTTTACTCTGCATCACGGTATCTTTTCCCTCTATGTCATCACAGAGAAAGAGCATGATGAAGGATAAGCGAGTGAAAGGCTGGGGAAATCCAAAAATACACATTTCCTAAGACTGCGGCCAGGTATCAGTGCCGCAATAAGTCAATCAGCTCTCTCACTTTCTCTTTTTCCCTAACACTCTAACTCATTGTCAAGGCTGACATTGTGTTCACTTTGGCAGAGGCTCCTAAAGGGTTTAGATTGCAGTTCCCTCTGAGCCGCTGGTGAAAAATGGTGATTGTAGGGCACTTGGAGTGAAAGTTGGAGAGAGAGGAAGAGTGACAAAAAAAGACTGAGCTTTCAGTTTGTTGTCAGGATTGGGAGGTTAGTATAATCACATCAGCATTCATGTTTTCTCAATATTACCAAGGTGTAAACATTTAGAAGGGTATTTTTCCTTGCTTTCCTTTTTTTAAATGAAACCGTTTCACTATAAAAACATACTGCATGTTTTAGAACCAAAAACTCATGCAATAAGGCCATGAAATGAAACTAAGCTGTAAAAACAGCTCATTGCAAAAACATTGAATCTGCCAGAGAGTCAAATACATTAACGTATGGCAACCTACATTAACATGTCTATTATTACATCAACACTATTGTTCTACTTGTCATGTAATCCAGTCCACATGGAATTTGCACCTACAGAAGTATTATGTATTGTTATTTTTTGTTTTATTTTTTAATTTTATACCTTTTTTTTATCTGTGATGGCAAAGCAGAATTTTCAGCAATCATTACTCTATTCTTCAATCCTTTAAAAATAAAATAAAGCAGTTTTAATTCATATCAGCTCCGACATGGTTAAGGCTTAATATTGAGAGATAGCAATGTGGTCAAAGAGTGTTTTTTTGAGGAAACCTCAGAAACGTTATATGAGTTTTGGTTACACTTTATTTTGATAGTCCACTTTAGACATTCTACTAACTATAAGTCAACTTAATTTGTTTATAAGTCAATCCTTAATTTGCAACTGCATGTCTACTAACTCTGAGTAAACTGTTATAATATAATATAAGTTGTATATATTATAATATAATAATAAGTTGACTTTAAAAGTTTCTGCGAGTCAGTAATGTATGTTGTGGACACATCAAAATAAAGTGTTAGGAGATATTATACAGACAAGTTATTTACTTTTAGTAAAGTGTCTTAACTATCAAAATAAAATGTCACCCCAGTTTTTAATAATTTTGATGTTTAGAAATGAGTCCTTTGAGCTAAACAGTGTGGCTGTCAGATTACCACAAACTGCTATTTGTAACTACGACAGGTAGTCCAAACAAGCTAAAATTTAACCGAACACTGTCATAACAGCCACTTGCTCTTTTGGGCTAGGCAAACCAGTTTTTATGGTTTGTGGAAGCTTCCCAAAAATGTAAAATTATTTTTCTGGTGCTTGTACAGTACATATAGCTGTGGTTTGTGCGACAGATATTTCTGTAAGAGGTTTGAGTGTTATGGGAACACTCTGCTGTTTGGGATGTGTTTCTCATTTTTTTCCACTAGACCCAACATGTAAAAGAGTCAGTGGTGAACCTCTGAGTGTCTGAATGATAGGGCCTGGCCCACATGGCTTATACGCTACCATTAGAGCTGAGTAGATTAGATTAGTTTGGTTTGTAAAATTATTTTAGATTTTTGGGATTCTACACTTGCACATGCCAATGGATTTAACCATTACTCCAGTCGTCTTCACAAATCATTCTAATATGCTGAATTGATGCTCAAGTAACAATTCTTAATATTATCAAAGTTGAAAACAGTTGTTTTGCTTAATATGTTTGTGGAAGCCATGATGCATTTGTTTAAGATTCTTCAATGAGAGTTTTGTTTTTGAATGATAGCGTATAAATAGGTGTACCATTATTTAATAGTTTTCTCTGCACACTTGCACTTTATTTATTTAACTTACATGTGTTCAGTTGAGCAGGCGAACTCATACTGTGCATTCTCATTCATTCATGGTTTCATTCTCTTTATATTTTATCGTGCTTAGCGTGTTTGTTCAAGTTTACTGCACCGCCCTCCCTTATCAAAATCACAAATCGTTTCATGATCTCTTTCAGTGTTTGTATTTTTAGGATGACTGTAATCTCCATCTCCCACATCAATCTGCTGCTCTCTTTCACATGGCACTAGTTCCAGCCCGTAGTCTCATCTCCCACACATTGGCACCACACCCGGCTCTTCTTTTAAACATGCTTTTCTTGCACAAAATGGTGCCCTTTTATTTATTTTTTTCAGTTCCGCAGAGGGTTGCTTGTGTCATTTCACCATAGAAGGGAAAAATAGACAGGGTCAGGTGCGTGACTTGCCTGTGCAGAGAATAGAGTGCTAGTTAAGTGCAAAAACGTCTGAAAAGACCTAGACCTTTTGAAGAGATTATTCCACCAGAAACAGTAAGGAACAGCTTTTATAGGCTAGTAGTCTATCAAACCACAACCACAAAGTCTGACACCCTCAATGAGTCACGTCAGATTTTCAGATAAAAGCTCCTTCACCCACATTGCTCAGACATCCAGTAGCTTAGAGGGGCATATATCAAGTCTTCCCTAATTATGATAACCCAACAACCCTGCACACAATATATGGAAAAGACATTTTCCTGCACAGACAGCATGATTTCATTTTCCATTTACCCAAACTGTCTCATTATCTGGCCACTGGGTGAAGTCATTTGTATTCATAAAGCTTAAAGGCATCCATAAGTTAGTTTGAAAGGCCTAACCACCCTGTTTTCTTAAAAGCTTTATGAGTCAAAAAAACGGGCTCCTAGGCAGCTGATAAAATGAAATTTGCTGAGTAGGATTGAGATATTATTTTCCTCTGCACAGTCATTTAGTGTTATGATCTCATGATTCTCAATTAATATTGCAGCTTTTATGTGGATTATTAGGCATTGCAAAACTGTATTATTTTAGTTATTGTGAAAATAGTCCCTGCCAAAAGTCCCAAATTAAAGGCTAATGTCAAGATTTATATATTTTAGTACCTCATAAATTTAACAAAGATACTACTTTAGTTTTATAGCAGAAGTTGTTAACCATATTATATAATTGTTGCATTTTTAATAACCTTTATGGTCAGTCTCTGTTAGCCACACTGTCTTGAATTTTATAATAGTCTGCCATGTTTTTTAAACCTTCCAGAGAATGCTATTTCTCAGTGGCCTGACCCTCTGGTTTGACTTACACGTGTATTTTGACTGGCTAGTGATAGAGACTCTGGGTGTGTTTTGATCCAGGACTCTCTCATAGTGAGATCAGTGCTGTTTGACATTCTTCTTCTCTTGCATTTGAATACCCCCTCATCGCTTCACTCACAGGGTTTCTCTCATCCTAGTCAGCCCGATCTTTCATCCACCCCTATTTTAACACAAACACGAGGCCGTGTGGATGTTCTGCTGAAGTGGCTGCTTAAGATAAAGCTCAGATCTGTGGGAAGAGAGATGGTGGGAGTGTGGGAATCCATTTAAGTCTCTCACACCCACCGCTCACTGGTCTGGTCTGCTTCTTGTCAGTAAAATTGAGTGTTTGGAGAGTGTTTGTATGTGCTTATGTCGTAGTGGGGACAGCTGAGTGGTAATATTGGGTGTAATTATTTTTATTAGATGGAAACAGACAGACAGATGGGCAAACAAGAGAGACAAGGTGATGATGTGTAGCTCTGTCAGGGCTGAATGGATGACGCTTCTTTTAGCAGGAATGTTAAAGGTCTGAAGGCCAGAAAGATTTAGTTCTTCTGGCTGAAACTGAACTCTCTGTTGCAGTAGCGCTATCACACGCTCCATAAACAGCCTTTGTGAGTGACTCTTGAACTTCAGAGAAAGAGAAAAAGAGCCTTGAAGTGAGGGAGTGTGCGTGTGTGTAGGTATTTTACTTTCTTTGATGATGAAAATGATGAAACATTGAAGAATGTTTTTGTATATTTAAAAATTTAAGGATTAGATTTTTTTTTTTTTTGAAAGGAACGCTTTAATTTGGTAAGGATTTATTTACTTAATATAAAGTTTCAAAAGATGGCTGTTCTTTTGAAGTTGTTCTTTTGACGTTTTGCTGAACACAAACTGCGTACGATCTTCTTTACCAGCTTCTCCACATAGATGTGCTGTATTTGTTCCAATCAAAGCATAAATACACATAGGAGACATATCCTTGAGTTGCAGCTGACACAGAAGTTTGCATCCAGCTGATACTCTCCAAACTGTTGGATTGTTGAAAAAAGTTTTTCTTTTCTTTGTGTTCAAAAGGTATTCTTGTCATGTAAATGTTTTTGTCAGTAAATGACAAAACGTTTTACTTGTAGACAAACTACCTCCTTAACTAACAATATTAAAATGTAAAGAAGTGTTATTAGTTTTGTAGTTTTGGCTTTGTATGTCACATTTAATTGGAAATGTTAAGAGACTGGCAGTGGGGGTGGGACCAAATCAGGAAACTGTATCAACAAGGTTGCAGAACATATTCAGCATGCTATGTGCATTCTGCATTGACAAAGAATTGTGTCTGCACATGGAGAAAATTGTCTTCTAAATAAATAAATGTAACTAATGTGAGATTATGTGTCCACTATTCTGACTACTCGTGACCACTAATCCCTTCAGGTCTATACTAGGTTTAAACAGACTCAAAAGTTGACACTGCAGTTCCTTTTTCCTGAAGATCTGACTCTGTCTGTGTCGGTCCACCTGAGACGCAGACCAGATGCAAGCGTGCAATAAAAGGAGAGAAAGACAAAGGTAAGGGGAAGAAGGTTACATGAGGTCAGATAAGAGATAATTACACCTGTATAGATAACACTGAGAACAAGAGGCTGCATGTGTGTGTCCTGATGGCAGAAAGAGGGGGGAGAGATAAGAAACCTGTCCTAGTGATAACAAGAGCTCCTCTCACACACATACAGAGTTTTTGGCACACAACAGTTCATTCAACTCCCAGCGCTTACAACCTCAGTATTGTCTTGTTCCCACTCATCCCTGAGTGTCTGTCAGTCATGCCAGTAGCCTGGAGAGATATGAAGCTATATGACCTCAGAGATCATCTTATGTTTCAATTCCTGTTAAACTAATATGAAGAGAAACAGCTGGACATTGCTAAGTCAGATGGACATCACTGCTCTTGTATAATGAGTCTTAAGCATTGTGATGAGCCAAATCCAACCCCTCACTGTATGATCAGATACACGTCTGATTTAGCAAAACATCAGCAAGAAGTAGACTACATTTTTTTTCCCGGCAACTTTCAGTCCTAATTATAATGTAATCATGTTCATTCATTCAACACAAATAGCTAAGCACTGCACTTGTAATTCTTTTGCTTTTGTATGTAAAATAACCGTTCTGTGTTTATGATTTCTATGAGGGTTGATATTAGATTAAAAGATTTCAAAGGCTTT
The DNA here is from genome assembly GCA_032359435.1 of Enteromius unitaeniatus. NCBI lineage: Eukaryota > Metazoa > Chordata > Actinopteri > Cypriniformes > Cyprinidae > Enteromius > Enteromius unitaeniatus. The sequence goes on along the minus strand of JAUMHI010000040.1, from coordinate 3,886,816 downwards.
TTTATGTTTTTACTTTCATAGCAAAGTTTATTATGACAACTATAATTTCTTTTGACTAGTTTAAGATGTTAAGTCATGGTATTTACATTTGTTTTTCATGTTAACTTGTTGAAAGTACTAAGAAAAGGTCTCAAAAAGTGATTTATGGTTTATTGTCTTACTCTGCTGTATGTAGTGTTTGAACTGTGCATATTTTCTATATGCATAGAATACCCAGATGACTGCTATATTTGCCAAATAGTGCAGTAAAGAAATTAGGGCACTCCATGTGAAATGCTACATTCTGCAGTGCAACATGTTTTAAAGTCAATGTACTGTATGACAAATTTATATTCAATGCATTTTTGGCAGATACTTTTAGAAAAGCATCTTGCATTGAATTTTAGTTACGCATTTCATGTTTTAGCATGTTCCACTGGAGTTCTGCTAGTGGCATAGCTCCTCTACAGGAACTAGCATGAAAGACATTTCTTCTTCTTTGCTTATTAATTTTTTGACAGGACTGCCACAATCTCGAGACTCAATTATGCAATTAAAAATAAAATGCAAAATATAGGTTTTATTTCTGAGATGATTATTGGGTAACAGTGACTAGACAAAACATATTCAGGCCACGTAACATTGCTAATACTGCATATTATTTCACAAAATATAGATTGTATTTGATTCTGAAAGTAGGCTTTTCTGGAATGTTGCATTCTGTAGTTTGTGTTTTGTATGCTTCTATACTTTTTCCATACAGGTGTCTATGCTCATCAAGCTCCTGCCAGGTGTTATTTTAGTGTTAGACTCAAAGCTCTAAGTTCAAGCACACGGTTCAAATGAGGTGTCAGAATTCCTGTGCGCAAAGATCAAGCTATGTGAGAATGCCTGTGTGTGTGAGTGTGTGCATATGTGTATGCCATTTCATGGGATGTGAATCTGAGAGTCTTTGTTTTGACAATTCACATTAACTAGCCATTAGGGATGTTAAAAAAACATTGAACAGTTCAAGCTGGATGATTGGTGCTGGATGGTTAAAATTCTGTGCTGAAAACACAAAGATCTCAGGATTGCTTCCAAATAGGATGACAGGATAAGATCCAAACTAATCATCAGGGTTATGGTACATTTAGTCATTTGAAAACCATCTAAATTATCTTGCTAAATGAAAGTATCTGTAATTGCTCATTTCTAACAATTTACAGTCACGATTAATACATTTTCTGTCAAAACACATTAAACATAATTATAAAATGTCATAAGCCTTGGAACTCGGCAAATTATTTCCATTGTGTAAAGACCGAATTCAGACAGGCTTTCACGGTGACCTTTGATCTAAAGAAATAAGACGTTTCTAATCCAGAAAAATGCACAGAATGCACAGCCTACAGAAATCCATTCAGGACATGATTAGAAAAGCAGCTGCAGCTCTTCGTTTCAAGCCCTGTAATGTCTTGACTTTGTGTGTAAGTGTTTTAATTGGGTTTTTACTGAGTTAAACACAAGGAAACAGTGAGGTATGATTGCTCATGTGAGTTACTATGGCCAACCGCAACCACAAAAGACACTGCAAGTGCTCCTGTAATGCTCTATGGCCACCCTGAAGTTCACCGACCACTTACACTCTCTTTAACTCTAACTTTGAAACTAATTATATACACACCGGCACGCACACATGCACAGACACACTTAATGCCTTTGGCTGACTGGGTGAGTGGGGAACAATTCTTCTCATGCCCGTATTCGAAGTTAGCTTTGGCATTTAAAGCATTACATAGTGAAAGGTGTTTTTTTTTGTGATAGTGATTCTTCACCGGGTATGTTTCCGTTTTAAAAACATTATGAGTAAGAGAGGTTTGTGGATGTCTTAAGAAAAAGAGTTATTGTTTCTCCTTTCAAGTAAAAAGGTAGTAAGTTTAAAATACATTTATTTCATCTTTTGGTTCAAATCTATTAAATAGTATAATGTAGCGTCACAGGAAGTATGGGCAGGCCCAGGCTAAGAAAATGTAAGTCATAGGAGAAGGGTTGAGTATACAATGATTTTAGTTTTCTTTGCGGAAAAAAAGTATTCTCCCATCATCGCAATACTTGATCCACGTTGATCCACTGATGTCACATGGACTTTTTTACCGGTGTTTTTAACCACGTTTCTGGACTTGGGATCATTTCAGTTGTGCTGCTCTCTATGGAGGGTCACATGGCTCTCTGATATCATCAAAAATATCTTAATTTGTGTTCCAAAGATGAACGGAGGTCTTATGGGTTTGGAACGAAATGAGGGTGAGTAATTAATGACAGAATTTAGATTTTTGGGTGAATTAACCCTTTAACCAAATTTTTATATATATTTTATGAAGTACATAAATATCTAAATGTATTCATAGTACACTTAGGAAGAAATAAATAAGAATAAGAAAATAAGAAAACTTATTAAGAAATAAATGTGTTTCAAATACATTTTAGTATTCTTCACAAGGGTAGTGATTTCAAACTATCACATTTGTACAGTGATACTAATCTTAACATCATCTTGATTGAAATGCTAAGCTGGCATTTGCAGAAAGAACCCTTTCGCAATAAATGACATCACAGAAAATAATTTAAATGTGGTAAGCATTTACAGAACTTTTATGTCATTAGATTATATAAGCCCTAATTATCAATGCTTTCAAAAACATTTGTCCTTTTTAGTCTCAGCTGCCACTACAACGAAGAGCATCTTCTGTTTGCAAGACAGCTGGCATGTTGTCTGGGCAGTATCAGTTTTGGGACTACACTCAACGTAAATGTCTGTTCAGTTTCAAAGCTCTTTGTATTACTATTGCTTTTTAGTTGCATATGTTTTTTATATATGTGAAAGAATGTGGTGTTTAGCATATCTGCACACCATCATTATCCAGAGGGACTAATAACAGAAGTCTTTCCAAACCTTCCTGACAGTTTTCTCATCTCGTTTCGAATGATTGTGGAATTGTACATTTCTACTGGGATTGTGTTTCTAGAGTGTTTTCACCTTCAAGGTTAGCTATTTTATCTTTGCTTTAAAATCCCTTTTGACCTCTGGGAGACGAACCAAAAAATCTCCTTTCTGTCCAGTTTAGGCCTCTTGTAGCATAAACCTATGCTACAAAAAGTAAAAGTCAGATTTTCCGAACACTTCCAAAGCAGATTGTCGAAATTCCATCATGTGCATCCAACTTTTTTTTTTTTGTAAAGGAAATTATCTGAAATTGTAAGACAGGTTTTGTAGGGGTAGGTGCCAAAAATTGGATCACATGCTGCTCCAAGGCCTAAAGCGAAGATATTCTTTTGAAGAGAGAAATGAGGCAGAGTAAGGCTCTTTCCACACAGTTTGATGAGTGAGAGTGCGCTCATAAGCACATTAATGCAGGTTTATGATCTGTGATTAAGGCAGGAGATGCTGCAAGCAATATTGGAACGTGTGTTTAGTGCTAGCCAGGAGAACTGTAATGTTATAATGATATAATTCCTGGAGTTGACGCAATAGTTATGGTGTTGCCATGGTAAAGCTGTTTTTGTAGTGGACCTCAAAATGTTTTTGTTATTTTTGTGGGGTTAAAGGTAGGATGAGATTTGGCCATGTGTTCTGTGCCTATACAGCCTGCAGGACTTGTTAAAAAATCACGCTGTACTTGGTGGCCAAAAATATTGTGTGAATTTGGTCTGAACTCACCGTAAGTGAACTCAATAAAACCTCTACAGAATACATGCACTAGATTTAGTAAAATATCTTTTTTTGTTTTCTTGTGGAACAAACAGGTTCCTCAGAAGATCTGTTTTGGTCTGTTTTGGCTCAGAAGGATGTACCACACTTGGAATAGTGCTTCTGACCTTGATTTTCACACAAACCACAAAATCTCTGTCTTTTCTCTTCTTCAAATATAACAATAATCCACTTGAAGTTAATGTGTCACAATGATTTACCATATGGGTGTTTTCGACTCCCTTAGCTGTGGTTAAATCACTTTTTCTATAACTGACATGGCATTACTATATTGTGAATTCCCAGGTTATTCCAGATATTAGTAATACATGTCACTGTTGGTGCATTGTATTGTACTGCCTTTTTATTTAAATTGGATTTATGGATGTATTGGATGCAGTCAAAGTTAATCTTTAAAACATGAGTAATTGAATAACACTCTTAAAAGTAATCTTTAGAAGTCTTAAAATATACTGTACATTATAATTTTGTGATATTTTGTAGTTTTACTTTTATTACCTGTTTGTTGGTCAGTATCCAAATCCAAATTTTAATATCAATTCAGCCCTAGAATAAACAATTAATCTGCTGAGTAATAAAACTTTTTTAGTCTTGTTTTAAGTCTTGTTTTTAAGTCTGTAAACCTGTAGGCTGTTTTTGGTTGTCAAGCAACAAAGCAACTTAAATTAGATTACTATTTCTGGCACAATAGGACAAATAAATTTTTTTTTTGTGATTTAATGTCTGGCACATGCTCCTTTTAGGCCCTCATTTACTTTTTTAAAGCTCTCTCCTTGATATCTGTGTTAATTTCTTGCATGCCGAGGAGCTGATTTTGTGAGGTCCAGTATGTAGGCAGGCGTTGTTTTCCTGTGCTTGTTTTGTGAATCTCTTGCGGTGGCGTGTCCGCTGAGCTGAGAGGTTTTTAATGACTGCAGAGTGTTTGGAGTGGTTGGTGTGGGTAGCCGAGATGATCCCCTCCCTGCCTGTCTCCCTCGCAAACAACATTCTGTGGTTCAGACAGACCATTTCTTCGGTAGCGCCCACTGTTGTGTTTTTTAGGAGACAATTGGACAGAGAGGGGGTGTCGGCTACTGAATGAGTCGGAAGTGAAGGAGTTCAAGGAAGCTGTGTGAGTCATAGGGGGCACATAGAGATAACATGGGCACATGTCTGGCATGAGGTCAGCCGAGGTCACGAGACAAAGACATGAAAGAGGATTGTGTTTTATGATGGGAGGAAGATCTATATGTTTTGTGTTTCAGCCTAATAAAGAAAGACAAGTGGGCCTGTCTTCTTTCTGTTCAACATCTGTTTTCTTAGTGTGGGAGGAAGTGTCAGAGAACCAAGAGGCTGTTCTGCGGTATGGATCTCAGGAGCTTACGGTACGGCTGTTCTGTGGCCTACATGGTTACACATGCTCCCGGGGCTTATTTTAGATCTTCCACAGACACCACATGCCTGTTTGTCTCCTGAAGAAAAGTGTTTCCATCTTGTACCCTTTAAAATGTGTTTCCACACAGAGGCCAGAGGATGTCGAAGCAGATGGATGGCAGCCTCCTCTTTTAGAATCCTTTTTGAGAGAAGAGGCTTAAGTGGTTTCAAAACCTGACACTTACTGAGGAAACCACTTTTTAGTCACCATTTATTAGTGGTGTTTACTAAAACAAGCAGACATTTTTTTTTTAATCATTGCAACATCCCAGAGTACTTCAGCAACCGTCTAGAAAACACCCAGATATAAATTATTTTGAATTTCAATTATTTCAATGGATTCTAATTGTTTAAATTTGTATTTCCGGATACTGTTTGTTGCCACATTTCAAGTGCAAGCCATTTTCTTCTAACTATAGAAAATCATTAAAATATAAAAAATGTTTTACTGTGGTTTTCATTGGAGATACTGCAGCAGAGCACATTATTTTTACTATGGAAAAGTAAGAGAAACAAAATCAGAATAACAGCGTCATGCCCTCAGAAGAAAACAAAGCCTTTTGTTTTCTAAGTTTACAGTCTTCATTGTGTCATTGAGCCACAGTTGTTAGTTCGTTTTAAATAAAGTCCACTTTGTTTAAAATGGGTGCCAGAGAGATTTGCGGTTGCTACAGGATTAGTGTGAAACAATTTTAAGGTTTACATTTTGATAGAAACACAGTCCCAGCAACACAGCAGGAATGAAATGAAATTGCTAAAACAAAACCATTCACAAACACTCTTTTAAGTACCTTTAGTGTTTAAACCTACTACTTACTGTAGTCTAGGGTGGACTATAATAGAAATATATAGAAAAGAGGGAGAAAGAGAGATATTAGAGTTACTGTTTGTAAGTGCACATCTGGATGCCTATGACAGGCACACATTTAGAGGAGGGGTGATTATCTGATGCAGGATGAGTAATGGTTGTCACACAGAAGACTCAACATTCATGTCTGCAAGCTTTGTAGTCATTGATTGCTAATGACCTGTAATCTTCAGTTCTCATTGCGTTATGGGTAATCTGTGCAGACAGTCTGCTGCTTGTGGTGGCATATTAGGGTCCGCCATATTAGAGTCGAAATCTTTTTTTATACCTGAACATGTTTATGTATTGGTTGATTGATAGTTTTTATTATTAAAAAAGAAATGCTATGACATAACATGAAATATTTAATAATAATCCACTATTTCAATAACAGTGATGACAACTCTTGTGATATTCATTGTGGCTCTATATTACATTTTCAATTCAAATTGTTATGCTGGTATTTAAAAGAAACGCTAAATGTAAGTATTTTCACAAATGCTTTTTCGATTTTTGAATTCCACTGTACATCAAAACAATAAACATTATTGCTTGCTGTCTTTCTATAGTTTCGTCTCGCAGCAATGGCATTAGGTGTAGTCAAACTTGTTGAGTGTGATTTGGTATGAAGTGTGTGGGTGTGTGTGAAGCCAGACTAAAGTGTGTGTTTGTGTGATGTTGACTGATAAGGTGAGAGATGTATGTATGAATGTAGGAGGTGAGTTCGCCCCCCTCTCCATCATTTCCCTCCGTCACTCCCTCTCTCCATCTGTTGTAGCTTGGCTTTGGTCTATTCCAAGACCTCCAAGGCTACACCTTTTCAGGTGTGTGCTGCTCGTTCTCTATGTCTGTCTTAAATAGAAAATTCTGTCATTATTTACTCACCTTCAGTCTGTGGAACACAAAAAAATTTTGTCTATACAGTGAATAGGGTCAATGAGGTCTATTGTTGTGTTGGACCCTCATGAAGATGTGGGTTAATGTTCATACTGCTCAAGGTTTAATATGAATATCAGCGGCCATTTTTGACCTTGAGCTGTGGACCTTAATTTGAATAGCTCAGATACAATGTTGTCTGTGTGGAGGAGAAAGAGAGACATTAGGTGCTTACCCCACTCTGTCTTAAAACACAGAGACTGCTTTCTCAGCACAAGTGACTCCCTGTAGACTATAGGGCAGATCGTATGAAAAGAGAGCAAGCATGACTTAAAATTCTCCGTCCCACACACACCACCTCACACAGACATACACACCCACCTCACCTGCTTTCATCACCACCACCTGGTCTCTAATGAGCTTGTGGTGCTGAGGGCAGCAGTCTCCGCTGACAGAGATGGATGAAGAGTTATTTTTTCATTTTTCGTCCTGTTCGTCTACAGATGTGTGTTCTCTCTACTATACCCAGTTTTTAATCAGGTTAAATAAAGCCTGTGTTTAGTTTGAAGCCAGTTAGATTCTAAACCCATAATAGTGCTCTAAAACCTTCAGATGTTTAATCAACACAGGAAAGTGACGTCTTTAGATCTTAGATCACCTAATGGATCTAGACTCTCAAAACTATTTGTAGTTCAGTATTAGGGGTACTAGTGAGGAGGAAGATCAATCATCACTTGATATAGTCATCTGGTTCTTACTGAATGCACCTTGCAGTACAAACTCTGGCACTTGAATCTTTAAATATGAGATTAACCACCCAGAGGGAAAAGTAAAAATTCTAAAACAAATAACTTGTTTATAAAATGTAAATGTATAATTTAAATAATTTTTGTGTATTATTTCAGATGAATTCATTTTCTTCAAAAAATCAATAATATAATTTTACAAAAACTCCAACACTTATTTTTGCAAAAAGTAAAATTCTTGTTTCTGAGCACATTTTAATAGATTTTTTTCCCCCCATTCTTATCGACCTATAATTTTCCTGTTATTTTAGTCCTTAATAAATCACTGCTCTAGAGGATGAACTTTCCGTGCCGTCCTGTGACCGTGTGCCTGGGTTTATTTTTATTTTGAGAGGAGGGTTAAGGGCTGACCTTGGGCCATTAATAATTTCAGGGCTAAGCAAGGAACAATATTCCTGTGCGTTATAGTGGCCCGCTGCATACCCATAATTCTCTAGGCACACTCCTGTATTTCCTCAGCTGCTTGTATAAAAGATCAGTAATGTCATCTTCCTAATGCCCTTAACCTGAAGAGATTGATCTCTGCATGACAGCTTTCTTTCTGTCCATTGTTTACAAAGAGGAAAAAGGTACAAGATCAGTGCAACAGTAATACCATTTCGTTTAATGAGCAATGGAGGGTTGGTCAAAATAAGTGCACCCACATTTAACTAAACACATTTGTAGTCACACACACAGGTCTCAGAAACACGCACAAACTCCATGCGCTTCCTTCCACAAAATCTTTAATTGTATATAAGCTGATAAACAGGAAAACCTCTCAGGATAAATACTCCCACACTTCATGCTGTTCCTGAAAGCAAAAAGACTCCACTGTCCTTTTTCAGTGCTTTCCCCTATGTGATATTTTAGTCAAATGAACTTGCAGATAACCCTGTCCTGCTTTTTCCCAAGCATCTCAACAGGAAGTGACCTCGCAATGGTGTTAAGAGCACTTGACCCTTGAACTCTGGAGGCACGCACACATTCACATGCGCCTCCTCTGACCCCTCAGAGCTGAGAGAGTTAGATTTTATCACAGGCTCTGATGTCACCATCTGCTTTGCTCCTTAAAGACTCAGAAGGAACTTGGTTATTAAAAACCTGCTGATAAAATCGACGGCTACTCCCACCAGCGTACATCCACACACACCCAGGGGTGAGAGGTCAATCTCACATACATTTGCGGGTTGATGTGACTTGGCACTTGTAAGGGGAAATATATTAATAGTCCGAAAAGAGATATTACTAATCTGGGGGAGGTTGAGCTCTCAGCCCAGTCTTCTTATGATGAATGTGATATATTCAGCTTAAATATTTCAATTTAAACAGAGATTTAGGAATTCACATTTAGTTCACACAATAATGACAATTCTCTCGTCATCTCTGTGTCTTTTATGATCCAAGCACAAAAAAAGATACATTTCGGAACAAAAATAAACAGCAAGTTCTAAAAATGATGGTCACACTTCACACTATTAACAAACCATTAGCTACAAGCTTTGCCTCAATAAGCTCCTAATTTGCTGCTTATTAATGTACAGTATAGTAAAGTAGTTAAGTTTAGGTATTGGGTAACATTAGTGTTGTAAAAAACATGTATAATAAACACTAACTAATACTAGAATAAATAAAAATATGTGTCCCTGGACCACAAAGCCAGTTAAGTTTAGTGTAAGATTTATACTTCATCTGAAAGCTGTCCATTAATGTATGATGTGTTAGGAGAGGACAGTATTTGGCCTAAATACTATTTAAACAAAATATTGACATAATAACCTTTAAAATTGTTCAAATGAATTACTTAGCAATGGATATTACTAACCAAAAATGAAGTTTGATATATTTACAGTAGGAAATTTACAAAATATCTTCATGGAACATGGATTAGTATCCTAATCATTTTTGAAAACTCGCATTAAGGAGAAATGTATAAATTTGACCCATACAATGGATTTTTGGCTATTGCTACAAATATACTTGTACAACTTAAGACTGGTTTTGTAATCCAGGGTCACATATAAGTGCTAATATACAGCCAGAATGTAAATATTAAGCAATGATAATAAGAAAAGAGTTGGTCCTAATACTAAAGTGTTAGCAAAATGAGCAAAAAGCACCATACAGTAAATCAAAACTGCTGCTTTTTTATGGAAGGCTGTTCACATTTGTGTGGGGGGGTTTGAATTGATTTTGGAAAAAGCCTTCATAGAGGTGGAAAGGTCCATATTTTAAAATAACACAGACATTTGGAACAACACAACCACTGGTAAGAGCAATGCACTATGGGAAATTTCCTTTCTGTCTCCTCCACACACACAAAAAGTAAATCAAAAGAGGTTCCTGAAGGGAACATTTATCCCAGGTTTCATGGTTTAACTGCAAAATACTATTCAATTTTCTCCGCTGGTGAGGTTTGTTTAACACAAAACATTAAGTCTTTCTCTTTGATTTTTGTTTTGACTCACCCACTAATTTTTCTTCTTTAAATTGCGTTATATTTCTTACATCTTGACTTATTCATATGATCCCATTACATTTTCAATCCAAAACAAGACTCAGAGACCTTTATTCCTTTACCAAGTCTGAAAACAAGGCAGGTGCCACTTCACTGGTTCTGGTCCTGTTACTGCTGTGGTTTATCTATGCCAGAGCGGCTGAGCAGACTTCCTGTCCCTAGCCGGTAATGAAGCTCTGAACTGGGTCAGTTGTTTATGTCTGGAGCACCTGAGCTAGCCACAGACTGCCTAATATAAGAGACGTTTGCTGAAGTAATCTGAAACAGGTCAGTCCAGAGAGTATTAAAACTTCTCACCACCTTGGAAAAAAAGAGATAGAAGAAGAGAAAGAGAGAGAGGAGTTGGGAGAAAGTGAATTGAGGTCCATTTGAACAGCACAAGGAAACCATTGTTTTTAAATGTGAGCCTCTATCTTCTCTTGTCTGCCAAAAGTAACCTCTTCCTCTTCAACATCACTATGTAGTTAAAAGGCAAAATGTCATAAAATGATTTAACGTACGCTAAAATTAAATATATGATACCCAAAGGTGGATTTCTCTTGTATCCTGTTCAGCCCACCCCTGTGGACCCTTCCCCTTGTGCCAGGGTTCTGTGGGCTTACCTGTCAGGGAGGCCCCTCTGTGCCTTTCCTGTCTCTGCAGATATGAATCAGCATTATTAGTGCTTTTCAGAGCGTAACTATCCCAATACAGAGCAAAAGCCAGGAGTTAAATATATACTGCTGCTTGGCTTCAAATTCGGACCGAATGGAGAGATACTGAAAAATGGCTGTTTTCTAATAAAGTGCGCATAGTTTGTTGGTGGTCAGTTGTATATCGGAATATTGCATGATTACTCATGATGATTTTCACACCTGAATTTCACACCTGAATTTCATTGAATAAGTGGGTAGTTATGTCTTGGTTATATATAGTTATGAATAAATAGTTGTGTTCACAAAAAAAGAAAAGTTAACTGTAAGTTGTCTTTTCAAAAATTCATACGATCCTAGCAAAGTAACCACAGGTGAAGTTCATCAAATTAACTGTGGATGTTAAGCTATCCAGAACATGTTCAAATATGTTTTTGTTTTAATTTTAAGCAGCTGTAAAATTTGACACCAAAACACCTTTACTTGAACTATGTATTTCTTGTTTTTATAGTGCTTTTTAAAACTTTAGGGGTTGTATGGAATTTTTCACATCTTAAAAAAGGCGTATATGCAGTTTATTTCTTAGTTTAACATTTATTACTATTCTTTTTTCTTTTTTATTTGCTTGAATAAAAGTAAAAAAAACAGCATTTAGTTTACCATATAACCCCTGAAATTTGAACAGTAAAATTTCACATATTTCTATTCATGTGTTAATCTCTGTTTGCAGGATCATCAAGTAACCTGCTTGCCCAGGAGGCTGTGAGAAAACAGGCTACACTTCTGAAACCTGCTTCTAAAACAGGAGAACACATCTCAAGTAAGAACCAAACCTCTAATCTTCATTATCAACTCAAAATAGGTTCCACTTAAGCGATGAAAAAGCCCTATAAAGACAAAAGCATCCATAAAACAGCGTTGAAGGAACTTGTCCATCTGGAACTGTTATAAACTGTACCCAAGGCCCTTTGTTGCAAGACTTAATGATGTAACCGGCTTGTAACCGTAAACAGCCCACTTGTGTTAGCCATTTTGAGTTTGCATGCACATTTCCTGGTTCTTTTAAACAGCACCCTTTCAGACTGATTCCTGATTAGTTTTCAGCATGCATTTCATTTAGTCTTCATCTCAGTGCTAAGACATCCATACCACTGAAAACTTAAAAAGAACTCACCTTGGAAAGAACTCTGTGAAAGCTGTTATTGATCTAATTGATTATGACTCTCTCTCTCTCTTTCTCTCTCAGGCTGTCTGAATTGCAGTCGTATCACTGCCCTCACAGATCGTGTGAGCTCTCTGGAGGCTAAGGTAAAGTCACATCTTTCACTTTGAGCCTCTTTCATGGGGGAACTTGAACTGTATCCATTGATAGCTTTGTTTATTTGTACCTCAGAGTTTTATGATCATCTGTTCTTATCACTCCAGTACTCTTTATCACTTAAACAGTCCCCATTTAACAGTTTAATCAATCAGCCTTCTCTGTCCCTCTGCCTTCCTGTTGCTCTTTCTCCCAGGTTCAGCTTCTTACCACCCCTGCCTCCACTTCTCATCGACAGACGCAGTTAAAAAATGAACCTGACTCCTCCGTGCTGATGGGGGCTCCACCTGCCAAAGGTTCTCCTGGGGCTCAGGGTCCCGCAGGTATATTTATCACTTTAAGTTACAGAATAAAAAGCATCTTTAGTAGTGTTGTTTGTCCTGTACCATTGATTTAAATGGACTTAATGTTCATTGGACAATAGGCTGTTGTTCCTGTTTTTCATTGCCAAAGTCAGTGGTTCAAAGCCATGCATTTGGCCTCGTCTCACATCATTTTGTAGTATATTCATAATGGCCCTTTAGCACTGAATCCATACAGAGAAAACTTTATTAGCCAATAAGCATGTGGAGATAATCCGATTCCTTATAACAATAATGATAATCCCAGAACCCACCCACATTTTCATTTATCTCCCACTACAGTTGTTGGGAATTTCACTGTGGGGAGATTAGAGTAGATTTAAGTTGTGTGTATGTTGGACAATGTGAGCACTGATGGTTGTGGGAGTTTTTTGGGTGATTGCCATGGTGCATGTGGCTTTGAATTGCACTAATTCATTGCCAGTTGCCATAGAGATGCAGAACTGAGACATTAAAGAGGCTTGTAGGGATTTGAAGGGGCTAATTGTATAGTAAAAACTGTAGGACTGCACTTGACACTGTGTCACAGATGTCATTTCCACCAGCCAAATTGTAACCGCAGAGTTTTCAAGCTGCCTTTGTTCTGGAAATATTTTCCTGTTCAGTTTCTCCAAGTGTTTAAAAAAAAAATTGAAGATAAGATCTTCCAAATAGGATAAGTTCCTTCCTAAAATATAAATCACCTGTACTTCAAAGTCACATTTTCCTTCAGAAATCAGACTAATATGGCAATTTGGTGCTCAAGATTTAGTGCTTATTTTTATCGTAAATCATGAAAATCGTGCTGCTTAATATTTTTATGTAAATCATGTTAATTTTTAATGATTCTTGGATGGATGGAAAAATCAAAAGATCAGCATTTATTATGTTATATAATAAATATATGTATTTTCAGTATACATATATAGTATTTAAAGACTCATTTACCAGGTCAAAAAGTGTAACATTATGCTAAGTTAAATAATTTGCTTTTTATGTTGATATTGCACCAAAGCCAAAACAAATTGTTAAAAATATTCACTGGCAAATGTTGACTTAGTATTTTTTCTACCCACACTAAGAGTAATAGTAGATGTATAATATACCTGAAGTGAAAGACTTATAATTCAATACTATTAGAAGTGAGTTGTCAGTGCTGTGCTCTTTTGTTGTTTTCCTAGTTTCCCTTCTCTTTTTGGTGGATCTCTCTTTAGGATCATTCCAAGTGTAGCTCTCCCATTTGAGGCCTGTTATTTCTCCATCTGAAGGCATCAAATAATTTTTTGGAAAATTAGGAATCATCTTTCATCATCATTTTGTGTGTGTCAGCACTATGCATCCTTCATGCAGCAAGACATCCTTTTTAATGGTAATAGAGAGTTCTTAATTCCCTCTACCCACTCTACGGCTGTCCCTTGCTGTCAATGCTCAATCCTATCATCACTTGAAGCATGGAAGAGATTAAAAGGCGGTTCCAGAGATTTTAGAAATGACTAGCCAGGCTGTAAAATCCAGAGCGCCCTCCTTGCACTCACCCAGTATCCCTCCTCCCTGTGCTGACTTGGCAGAACTATTCAACAAATCAGATCTGCTGCCCAGAGGTTCTCCACCTCAGCGCTAAGTCAATCCTCTATCCATTCGAAATACCACGGCCGTGGAGGATTGTGGTGGAAGGATGAGGCACAAATTACCCTTGAGGGGATTATTTCCATGCGCTGGTTACGCAGATGGAGAATGTGTAAGCGAATCTTGTGCTTCCAATGGCAGGAATGAGCATCTGTGTGGCGCTCTTAAACTGTGTGTGATGCTGTGCAGGGCTCACTGTAATGCACGATTATTGTCTGATTCACTCACAGAAAAAGTGGTTGCAAGTTAGACATATACAGGTATTCGGTAATGCAATATAGTAACTTTTTTAGCAATATGTAAATGCTTGCATGCACGCTGCAGAACAGGAATATTCACTCTTTGCCATTTAATGGAAAAATAAAATGGACTGTTTTCAAGCAGCCATTCAGGATTTTTTTATACTCCATATTTATTTTTAAACATTTATGTATGCTTTATTTTTACACATCAGGCCAGAAAAAAATCTTTTTAAATCTGATTTTTTATTATTATTTTTAATTGTGTTCTTTTCTATTAATCTTTTTAATCAATTTATTGACTGTATACATTTGTATGTAAATGTTCAAGACACATGAACAGATTTTACATTATCAGTTGTCATTAACACATCATACATGATCAATTATCATCAATTGCTGTCATATGAAAATGTATTACAATATAAAGATGTATATACTGTGTAATAGTTTACATATTATGTAAGTAAGATTTATTTATTTCATACTAAGTATAGTTCAAATCTATTAACTTGTACTGTTATATCGATTGAGATTGACAAAAAAAAACACATCAAACTTTACAGAAAACAACACATTGTCACGATTGAGAGACGAGGAGGCGTGCGGATTCAAATGCAGACTAGATTTAATATAAAACGCAGCATAGAGACAGGCAGAGTCGTTTACGGCAAACATGAACATCAGATGCAAAGGTAATAGAATAATCCAAAGTCCGTAGCGTGAGTCAGGCGATCCAGAGGGGCGAGACGAGAGTGAGAGTCCAGGAACAGGTGAGATCACAATGATATATGCAATACAGGGAAACACAGGGGAACAAGGAACGATGATGGGAAAAACTCCATACAATGAACAGTTAATACACAAGAACATACGGGGCATTTATTCACAGGAAAGTCAGGTTAAGGGGGTGGAGACAACAAGTTCATAATAAGTCCGGGGACGGTAACCGAGACAAGCACGCAATGAGTTCACATGGAACTGGAGTGCCATCTAGCAGATCTCGCTGGCACCTCCAGCTGGATTGTTACACACACATTTCTTAATATTAAGCCTAACATTTTTTGGATTTAATGTCAGTATCTTTGAATAATATCAAATGTGGTTAAATGCAAGATATTTAAAGTGTACCTGAAATTTACTCGCAATAGTTCCACTGTAGCACAAAACACTTTGTATATCTTTAGTTGGCACAACGTCTGTACTATTAAAGTGCATTACGAATTAAATTAATTGTTCCAGTTTAGCAGACTTAGTATATCAAAAGTACAATTAGAGGGTATTTTAATTAAGTACAAAATTATGTAAATATATTGGTAGTATACTTAGCATGCTTTTCAAGTACTTCATTAGTATACAATATTATCCTGTATATGCAATAAAAACAACTATAAGAAGTGTGGTCTTTGCGCTATTTTAGACGTTTTATTTCATCACATTTCATTTATGCTGCAAGCTCACAACTTTAAAAAAATATTTAAAAATATTATTTTATAGTGGCCCTATAGATTCAGCAATGTTTAAGGCAACCAGTTTTCTTTGTAATTGAAGGTACAGCGGCCCCTGCCTGGTTTCCCACTGATTTGTTCATGGCTCTCAGCTCGTCCAGCTTGTTTTCAAGTGAGCAGACATTGGCAAGCAGGATGCTTGGCGCAGGGCGTTAGTTCGATCAAGACATTAGCTGAGCATGAAGCCGTACCCCAAAAACTCTTCTGCTGCTCTGTCAGGAGTCCAGGGAAGCTGAATAGTAATCTGTGTTGGACTTTATCCATGTCGAGTAAGGTTTGTCTATCATAGGATATCCCAAATGAAAAAAAAAGGCAAGACTGTTCAAATTACAGTTTCCTTTTTTTTTTTGTCCTTGCCTGGTTGCTGATATAGATCTAAGCTACAAAGTCTTTACAAAGCTACAAAGGGGGCCGTTTTCTGTAACACAACAGGGTTGTTAAATTTGCGTTACTCATTCACAATGTTCCTGCAATATAAACTCTGTGGGTGTGTTTATGGCCAGATGCTTTGTGGGAGAGAAACATGAAGAGATTTTATTTTATCATAAGGTCTTTCAGGGGGAGAATAACACAAGTTACTGTATAAATATATCGAAGTATCAGTTCATAAATTATTCCTTCAGGGAATCCTGTCTCTGCAGTGATGTCACAGTTGATGATCTCACATGATGAGCGCAGTGTTATTTAGATTGTATCTGCCAACAGGCACTTTACTGATCCACTGATTTTTATCAGGTTGTGGGACGGTTCCAAAGGCAGGACTGGAAGATGCTTTATGGAAGATTGACTTTTTTACAGACTAGAGTAGAGAGAACTTTAAGATCCTGAGAATCCTTATACTTCCTGTATAACAGTAAATTTGTGTGTTCTTGTTCCAGGTCCACAGGGCGAGAAAGGCCAGGATGGCTTACCTGGTAAAGACGGTGAGTTTGTTTCTTGTCTCTAAAATACACAAATATATTCTTTGGCACTCTCACTTTAGAGATCTTGTGCCCAACCTATGTTCATTCATACAGTTTATTAGGACCAGAACTGTAAGAGCCAGTTATGTGAATTCATTTTTAAGGATAATTTAGTTAAAAAGGTTAAAACATGGTGAATATTGATGTTAAAATGTAATAAGAATTCATAATAATTGTATTTTCTAAAATGCATAATGTAATAATTAATACAGTTTAAAGAACTTTATTTGGTATATTTGGCTTCCTGTAGTAATACGGCATGATGTCATTAGTTTTGTACGTTTAAGTCTGATTGCAGCTATAGACGTTGGAAGCAACACAGTTTTTTGACCGAGCTATATCGAGTCTATTGTACCCTTATATTTTTTTTTAAATCTTAAAAAGGAAGATTCGTTCTTACTCGCGTTCTTTACAAATACTGGTTGTTGGATTAGCTGCAAAAGTGGTATAAGAACGTGCACAAAGATATGCCACTACAAGAACCTTTCTAAAATTTTCCCAGGATACGCATAGATTTAGATTGGCTGCCAAAATATATACTGATAAAAACAATTCAAATATTGTCCAAAATTATTTTGTGTTCCACAGAAGTATGGTTTAAAACTAAATGAGGGTTGATAAATCATGGCAAAATTTACATTCTCACTCATACAGGGGAGAAAAGAAGAGCACTAATTTGTATGTTTTTGGTCTCTGTAGGTAAACCCGGGTTTCGAGGTCTGCCAGGACCTAAAGGGGATGCGGGCAGCAGAGGTCCATCTGGGGTTCCAGGGTCTAAAGGAACAGCTGGTCCTCCAGGTACTTTCAACAAATCAAGCCCAACGTAATATCAGAAGACTCTGGGGTCTAAATCACTTAAGATTTGTGGCAAACTCAAATCTCATGTTGCTGTCTAAAATATTGAGCACTTAAAATGAATAATTCACCCAAAAATGAGAATTTACTGAAAATTCACTCTCCCAAGCTGTAAGCTGTAGATGAGTGTTTACTCATCAAAAACAATGCATCACTTGCTCTCCTCGATCCTCTGCAGTGAATGGGTGCTGTCAGAATGAGAGTCCTAACTGCTGGTGAAAATAAAGACATTGCTGAGTCAGCATTGCTCCAAACCTTCTTGCCAAAATATTTGTGCTTGGACCACACTATAAAAAATCCTTTTTTGTTCACAGCATGTACTGCTGTGCTGGGGTTTGCCTAAAACACACACACACACGTTGACTAACATATGTATCACTTACCCCAAGGCTCAAAGATAGTATAGAATTTAGTTATAATATTTGAAACATGGCCACAGGTATGAAGGGTCCTTCATCAGAGCCATGACTGACAGGTTCTTCAAATGACCTTAGGTCTTTACCCAGGCTCCTCAGCCATATGAATCCAATCTAAATAGAACATGAAATATGTATACAATACTTTCTTTTTATTTCTTCCATATGTTTGCCATTGTATTGTTTTTCTTGGATTTGCCTTTTTCTTTACGCCTTCATGTCATGCACAATGAACTGTGTCTGATTGCTGTATTCTCTCAAGATATGTTTACATAAAGAAAAGTCAATTTATTGGAAAACGACGTCATGGTGTATGGGTAGCTGACATGAAACACTCTGGCATAGTTGTCATGTCAATCTGTATGCATTTTGCTATTTCTTCTTATATTAACTGAGAGATTATATAGACATTTGTATTTTTAATTATTTGTACCTTTTAAAAATGTTTACACCACAGGACTGTTAAAATGAGCTAGTTAGGGTAAAAAGGGATTATTAAAAATGAAATAATATAAATTAAAAAAATGACATAAATTTGACATTCAGTTAAATTAACCAAATATTTTGATTAAATGGGAGCAAATATACCCAATATCCCTATCCCAAATACCTATCCCAGATACTTATGTGTCTGAGTCAGCAAAATACCGGTCCACGTACTTCCTGTTAAAGGGAAACAGGACATCCTTTTTACAATGATGCTCTTACAGACACGCAATGAACTGTTATTCAGTCAATTAGCATTCCATAAAGCAACAGACTCCACATAACTTGTGCTGTGACACTTCTCTAAAATTGATTTTCGTCCACTGGTAAGGCTGTTTATTTACACATTGTTTCAGTGACCAATTCTCTGCGGGTATTATTCAAATCAGAGATAATAATAAGTCCAATTTACATAGAAAGGAGGTATGTTTGTCTCGTGGAATAGCACTACTTCAGTTCATTTAGCACCTGTTTAAGCTGTATTGTGGGTGGTTCGTGAATAATAAGAAACAGGTTTTTACACTGCAAGAATGACACAATTGTTTAGTGAATATGGCCCTCGGAAAATTCAAACTTGTAGCTCATATTAAAGGAATTTTATCCTACTTCTCATCTAACCTCTTTTCCAAATATCTTTCGTAAACATTTGGTCAAACACCTAAAGCAGAGACTGCTGAGAAATTGGGTGATATGTGCCCAGGGATGTCAAGGCAGACAGATGAAACTCTTGTTCTGTTTGTTTTGCAATCACACTCGCACAGCAGCCGTGACGTTGCTTTTCTTTCCTTCATTTTTTCCTGCTTAATCAAAACTAACAGGCAACAAGAAACCAGCTGGAGGGATCTTATGTAGATACACACACACACACACACACACATCCAGACAGAGAGCTGTATGAATCAGCTCAGTCACTGGCCAGCTTTTAATTTATTACACAGCAGAGTCGCTAATATGCTCCGGCATTTAACAGTGTTTGAGTTTTCCCAGCTCTCCCTGTTAGAGCCCAGCACATGGCCATCATGAACCCCCTCCTGTTAATTACAGCCCACACACACAGTAACACAGAAATACACACCACTCACTTGCCCCTCTTATTAACCTGTTTCCTAGAACAGCCATGTATCGAAACCAAACACCTCATTCTACCTCAATCTGTGCTCTCTTTTACTTCCTTACCTTCTATTTAGGACATTAAACATCCCGTAACGTCCTTGGAATCCTTTTATCATATACTGTAGCTGCTCAATATAGTGTACGTTCTCCTGTTTCCTGTTAGCTTTCTGTTGATGTTGAATAGGACAAGAGTGCCTTATAATTGACTACTCAGGGGAAAGATGGTTTGAAAGGTAGCACTTTGTGTTTTTTTTAGTTGAGCTTTCTCATACTTTTTTTTTTTTTTGCTTTCTCCTCAGGTCCTCAGGGACCACCGGGCCTCCCAGGAGAGAGGGGCCTCCCTGGGCCACCTGGGCCTCCCGGACCACCAGCCCCTGTACTTGAAAAAGATGGTATGATTACTAATCATTTAGGGGCTTAAACTATAATGTACAATCACCCAGTCATTATCACAAAACAAAACCAGAACCCAGATTCGGTCTTGTATCACCCCAAAGTGCTTTATTTTTGCCTGACTGATATACTTACTACACTATTGTTCAAAAGGTTGGAGTCAGAAAAAGAAAAAAGAAAGAATACGTTTTTGCAGCAAAAATGCATCAAATTGTAAGAAGTGGCTGTAAATGCATTTATAATATTACAAAAAATGTGGTTAAATGTAGCATCTCAGAAGTTTTTTTTGTTGTTGACCAAATTAAAAGTTTATTCAAAAATGACAATTCTGTCATCATTTACTCACCCTCAATTAGTTCCAAACCAATGAATATCTTTGAATAAGTTTGTAACCAGATTTTTTTGGGTCACCATTGACTTTCAAAGTAGGAAAAATACTATGGGAGTCATTGGTTACCAGAAAGTAAATAGTGAGTAAATGATGACAGAATTTTAATTTTTGTTGAAGTATTCCTTAAATGCAGCTTTGGTGAGCATAAGACTTGTTAAATATGGAGCTGTGAGTATTCAAGACATACTACTGCTGCACAAAAAACATATAAAATAACCTGTCACAGATCCATACAGGTGATCTATGAAGGTGGGGGGTTTTAGAAAAACTCTGCAAGTGCGGTGCAAAAATCTAAGGTGGATGCTAGCCAGCCATATAAATCCAAGGCTGTGAACTCATTGGCTACATATGCAACATCAGCTTGCCAAATCATTTAACTCTCTGAATATTAGCAGTTACGTTAACAACCCTTCAGCCTGCGCCATCTAGAGTCTCATAACTGAACTGTACTTTTTTCATGACTGATTATCAAATAACAAAATGTATGCACATGAAACGCTGCTTTAATTTCAAATAATTTTGCTATGTAAGAAGAAACAGACCACGGTGCACATGACTGAAGAAACATGGGAAATCATTTCCCTGCAAAGGCAGTCAGTTATAGATTTTTGTGGTCTTTATACAACAATATTTGACCACGGAATGCCACAGTTGACCAATCAGATTTAAGTATCCTGGAGAGTTGTAACATTTGCCCGCTTTGCTGTTTTTGGACCCTTCTCTCTCTCTCTCTCTCTCTCTCTCTCTCTGTCTGGCTGGCTCCAGAAACTATGTATGCTGCACTCTCCCATGTGGTTCTTCCAATTTTTCACACCTTTAGAATCGAGTTGTGAGGGAAATTGCTGTAGTGCAGAACCAGATGGATGCACACATACACACACACACACACACACACACGAGTCTGTTGCTTTCAATATGGACCAGGTTCAGCTGTGAGTGCAGCCCAGTTCTGCAAGTCTAAACCTCATTAGTAGCCAGTCATGGGACCTTCAGTTCAAATTCATCTACGTTTTACACTGATACTTCCTGATTGTGCAATGGGAAGCTTCAAATGAGTCCCAAATGAATGTGAATACAAAAAGAGGAATGGATTAAGGAATTAGTCTAACTTAGGGGCATCTCTTCTCTCATTCCCCTCTTTTTTCCTTTCCTGCCGTTGATTAAAATGGCAGGTTTCAGGAGGTAATGCAGGCTAGACTCAATAGTCACATGCTGGGAAAAAGGCCTGTCTGTCTGCTGCTGATGTCACTCAACCACTTCCAGATGTGCACGGCCAAAACAGCAGAGTAGAGCAGGAGAAGTGTGTGTATGTGTGCTGACTTACACTCAGTTAAACTATAAGCACGAGGGACTGTTTTAGAATAGAAGCAATAATATTTTAGTGTGTATGTGTCGTCACTCTCGTAGAGGACTGGCCTGTGCAGAGGACTGACTCTCTTCACCTCAGCTCAGTTTTATACCTGCTCTCTGTTGAAGGGGACACAGGCCAGACCTCAGGTTTGAGAATTTTAAATTTAGGTGCCTTTCTAACTTTATAACTCAGTTAAAGATGTTATTCCCATGATTCTACCTTCAAAGTAATCAGGGCAATTAAAGGCTCTGCAAGGGGCTTCTATAGACAAACACTGTCTTTATTGAAGTTTCCTGTCTGGGTCTGATGCCCTACAGCCACCGAGATGCCACAGCATACTTACCTGCTGGGAGGAGACAGACAGAAAGAGCGAGAGATGGGAATCTGCCATTGTATATAAAATAAGGTGCCAGTAAAATATATATAAAAAAAATAGAAATTCAGTAGTAAAACATAGACAAGCATTTTGGCATGTTTATATAATGTGCTTTTGTTGGTTGATTTTTATAAACACATAAATAACATGCTTTGATGTTCAGGGTTTTGGGCAGAGGGGGTAACAAAGGAGAAAATTACAGACCACACAAGAGAAAGGCAAAAAGAAAACCATTAGGCAGTGATGCAAAAGAAACTGCTGGCTTGTAATTTTTGTGATTTAATTCACTTTTCGTGACAGAAGATAAGAAGCCAGCACATTAAAATGCCACAACCACTATTATAATTTATGGTGCGCTAATATTTTACAAGCTGTTACAAATGACATCACTGTTTTATTCTTGTTTAAACCGCGCCGTCTACAGGCAAGCAGTTATAATAACACTCTGCTTCTGATCCTGGACATCAGTTTTTATTTTTCTTTACAGGCATGAAAAAAGACAGTCTGCTTCATAACAACTTCCCAGACCTCCGAGTGACACCTTCACATGGACCACCAGGTCCACCTGGACCCACCGGTCAGTGAATCAAAAGTATTTTCTTCTTGTTTGTTTTTATGTTTGATTGTTAGCTTTTTACAGTTTTTTTTTCACCGTTGGATATTTATACCATGTATAATTACTACCTTTAAACTACGCTTTTGAAAGCCTTATTTAAAAATAATAATTAAAAGTCTGAGGAATTCATGCCATATACTTACTGAATGTTACATGTGATTATATCAATGTAATTTAAGACATTTAGGTACATTTATTGATACAAATATTTACTAAAACTTAACTTAACATGTACATAACTATTCAGCTATTAGTTTTTGTGCATATTGGCAAATGCTATACTGCAAATGGGATATTAAAACATCTAAACTAAACTCAAAGTTACTTTGTTATTTGTGGCCTGTTTTAAATTACTTTACATAAAATATGACTCCGAGCTAGAGTTTAAATAATAGAATTTGTGTGTGATGTAAGTTTAATGTTGAGTTCTGTCTCTGGACACAAACACAGTCTCCTTTTTTTCTCTCTGTTTCTTTAATGCAGAAATGCATCTAAAAGCTTTAGCGCAGGTGACCACCTTTAACATGAATAACACTATTTGTATAGCATCTCAGCTGGTATTTAAGCAATGAGCCATTCTCTGATATGTCACAAAATTTCAGCCTTTGCATCCTGAAATCAGGCTTTTGTATTGTCCGAATTAATTATCAATTTTATCCGACAAAGCCTTTAATTGTTCAAAAATGGTGGGTGATACATTTCACCTAGACATTCCTACATCATTTCCGACCATTGTATATTAACTTCTTTATTGAGTTCATTTTAATTAGCAACTGTTTTATGTTTAAACATGTTTTTCCAAAGCAGCATATTTTCAGGGTTCATATTTAAACCCAAATGTGATATTTGAACTGTAAGAATTTAAGCAGGTTACCAAATGAAAGTAAGCCTGAAACAGTTTGATTTGGTCTGAATGGACTGTTTTAATCATTGTTCTATCATTTGAGGATTGCGCTGGACATCATAATGTTTCCCATATGTCGTTTCGAGCAGCATTTTGAAACAGTCAGCGCAATGCCATAATGTCAGATCATGAAGGGTTTATTCAGATGTGTCTTTTGCAGGTCCTCCAGGACCAATAGGACCCAGTGGACCACCAGGCCCTATGGGACAAATTGTAAGTAAAAGGCTATTCCTTATGTGAGCGTGTGAATATGTGTGTACTAATCACATCATCTTTTTCTCCTGTGTTCAGGGAAAGCCAGGAGCTCCTGGTGTGCAAGGCCCTGTGGGACCAAAAGGCGACCGAGGCGAAAGAGTGAGTGGATAAGCATAAACCTACCCAGAGAGCAACACTGCCTGAACATACTGTGCATTTCTCACTCTTAATGTACCTCCACAGGGACCTCTTGGATATCCAGGCGAGAGAGGGTTCAAAGGAGAGCCGGTAAGATGCTCACCTCCTACATCATCCAAAAAAAGCATAAAGACAGCTCTCGTCAATATGACTCCTGAAGCCGTACAGTAACTTTATATAAGAAATCGATCATTACTAACACTTTTTCTTCCTAGGGAGTGCCGGGACCTAAAGGAGAGCCAGGGGAGAAAGGTCTTCCGGTAAGACAAGCCCATCAGGAGTCCTGTTAGTTTTACAGGAGAGAGCGTGGGAGAGAAATGATCAGTCCCTGAGTGCACGAGTGCAGAGAAAATGTCATTCACTGTTTAAATGCATTGATTTTAATGCAGCAACCATCTCTTTCCTTACATCTGCTTATCGTTGTTCTAGAGCGAATTGAACGTAAGAGATTTTGACCTTTGCCATGACCTTTTTGTTGTTCTTGGTTTTAGGTATTCATTGCTCATTCTGCCATCCATCTGTGTTTTAACATCAACAACCACGTCAAATCCATCAGTGGAGTTTTCATCTCGATAAACGGATGCAGACTGTTTTCTTATTTTCAATTAGTGTCAGATATAAGCCAAATTAAAGAACGAATGTAAACTCCACTGAATAGGATTCGCTCCACAAACGCTGTTCATTGCTTACTTACAGTACTCACTGTTAGCACATTATATGTCTTGGTTTTGTGTGCACTGGTATTGTTGCCATATGTTTTTGAACAAGAGGTTGCCCTTTACGGCTGATCTGAGACTGTTTTTTTGGCTTCTCACTGTCTAAAGGTGGTTCTGAACTAGTCTCATGTTAGCATATAAGGGCATAATCTATTCAGAGTGTGCAGTGATGTTGTTAATGTTGTTGATTTTGATTGGTTGGTGGTTGGGGCTGTCTCTTTGAGTGTTTCCCCTGTCCTCTAAAGCTGATTCCTTTTCGTTACTGTCTCCATGGCTGCCTTTCACAGCCACCAGTCTCTTAGCTACCAGCTCTGGCATATACCCAACACACAGCGAAGTTAAATCTTTGCTTTGTCATGCTGTTACGACAAAGAAGAAACATTGTACTATTGATATTACCTAGTGTGCACACCATTGTAAATTGATTAATCTGGGTTGTCCAGCAACCTAACCTATGGGTCAAAACCGCAAAGGGGCAGAAATAAGAACAAACAGACGTTGCGAGGTGTGTGTTGTGTATATGCTACATTTTAGCATTTGCAGGGATTTGGTGTGTGGATGGACGTGTGGATGGATACAGCTATCCCTCAGTGTCCCACAGTGCATTGCTGCATGATCCCATCTCATTGTGCTGCTTGTGATCTTCCTTGTGCCTCCTCAACTTACATCTAACCTTTCGATTTTGAGTTTCGTAGCACTGAGTGATTACTACTCAAACGAATGTTCTGTTTAATTGCATTACGTTATCATACTCTATCTATTGTGAAAGGCTTAAAAAGCCCCTTAGTTCACAGCAAATTGATTTATGGTTTTCCGCATGGCCTGCGGAACCCAGAAGATTTGTGTTATTAATCATAAGACAGATAATTTCATTAAATCCTATAGGTGTAGCTTGTCTGCTGCATGTAGACTCCTTGGAGATGTATATATAACATGTTTAAAGACCTTACAATTATTTGAAGATTAATCTCTTCACATTTATCAGCGTGAGGCCAAGAGCTCATATAATACCGTGGAGAAAGATTCTGGACCATAGCCATACTTGCATCCCTTAATGAATATGGTATTTTTTGGAAGAAATTATATATTGTTTGCTGTTTTATTTGGCTAGATGAATTACCTCCTGCTCTCACAGGCACTAACTTTTACATAAGCCTTACATACATAACTCTTTCCTGAGTTCATCAATAATGCTGTTTTTCTAACGTGTGCTTGAGCTTGGGACTGTTGTGTAGAATGTATGTTATGTGACCAGTTTCTTTACACTGTTCAAGAAATGCCTACCAAAGCCACATAACCAAGTATTTAAGCAGATTGTTTTGTAAAAGAGCAAGGTTTTTTTTATATCTCAAAAAATAGTTTTTTTTAATAAATCGCAAACATACACTCCGGTGAAATGGACTTAGGTTAAAAGGAATCAGACAAAAAGTCATCAGGCGAAACGGACTCACCACTTTGCTTGGGCTTAGTGTGTGACGTTTCGCCTGAGGACATTTTGTCTGATGCCTTTTAATCTGAGTCCATTTCACCCTATGCCTGATTGTACGAGACCTGACACCGGACGTCATTTTTTTCGAGACCTGAAACCTTTCAGCAAGTCACAATGCTGTTTGGTCCATTGACAAAGGCCTTTTAGTCTGAGGCAAGACGCATTTTCATTTTATGACTGAGGTCTGAGGATGTCCTAAAATGTACACCGTACAGCTGGTTTAAGCTGGTCCTTCGTTGGTCGTTAGTTGGTCATGAGCTGGTCCTGAGTAGGAACTAGTTGCTTAGAACCAGCACATAACCAGCTTAAACCAACTCATGTTCAATTAAGGACCAGCTTAAACCAGTTGCCATGCTTAAAAACAACTAACTAGAATAGTTGTTTTTCAACCGGGATGGTCAGAATTCATCAGGCATTTTAATATTTATCATATGGAAATGATTTACTAATTATGGTGGCTTTGGTGTAAGAGCCTCTTGTACCTTGAGATGTGCAGACTAAAGAAGTGGTTACAAGTTTTGCACAGATGACTCGTAACATCTCTTTAGTTTGAAGGAAGCTGCTCACCTCTCGGTCTTTCAGTAACATAGTTTGAGTGTACTGGGAATGTTAAATGCATGTTTAAATCTAAAATGATTGAACATTTGGTCTTGATTTGCTCTAAGGAGCCTTTGGCCTGGCCTCAGAAAAAATGCATGCTCTTTAGTCCAGACTTACAGCATGGCCACAGAAGAAAAGAATGAGAAAAGACAGGCAGAGCTAAATCTGATGTGTAGTTAACTGGAGTTCTGTAGTGAATGGAGCTGAGAACTTAACCTGCTAACTACGGTTATGGTTTGAGATTAATGTAATTGATTAACAGAATGACTATGCATCTTGGCGAGCGCTTTTGTTTGGCTTGTGCCCAACACCTTGACGGCTGTATCTATCTCCACAGGGGGATGGGATACACCAAATCCGCGAGGCCCTGAAGATCTTAGCCGAGAGGGTTTTAATCCTCGAGACTATGATCGGTATCCATGGTGAGTAGGAGGCCAGAAGTAGATTTAGGCCCATTTTAAAGGACTTAAGATCAGGGGTCAGAGATTTCAGAGCATCTTTTACCCCACAACATCTTTGGAAAGCCAGGGAAGATCATAGCGTGGTGGAGGACAGGGACCAAGTACTCAACCTGCCATCCACAAGCCCAAACCCCCCACCATGCTTGTCAAAAACTCTTGATCTTTAATAGGACTTTAATTTGAAGAAGTTCCAAGAGTTGCAGGCTGACTTAGAGCTGCTGGCTCGCAGGGTGCAGCTGCTGGAGGCGATCATCTGGCCAGGTAATGCCCACCTCCCCTCTTCTAGCGAGTCAATCTGCTGCCATCTCCTGGCCAGTTAGAAGAACAGCACACAGGAAGGATTATAACAATTCAAAAGACTCCATCCAGGGCCAGACCATCGGCAGTGTTTCCCAGTTACTACATCTTAAAGAGTTGCTATGCAACTACTAGGTATTCAGTAGATGCTTTCCCACCAATAGTGACTTACAGTAGGCTACATTTACTATGGAGATAAAGCTGCTGCAGCAACCAGTGCCTCTCTCAAGCATGCAGTGTGAGCATGGGAACCGCAGTAAATCAACCATTCTGAAGTTTGAACCTACATCCCTTGATTTACGAGTAACGATTTTACCCAATTCTTCCTGTGATTGGAGACCCATCATTACCCACAAAAACAGCCATACCACAGGGCTCCAGAATGTGAAGTTGTGTAAGACACTCAACTTCAAGCTCAGATGTTGTATAAACCAGGGTTTTCTAGTGATTATCGTATAGTCCCATACAAAGTTTCCATAACAGTTGATCTATCCTTATGAAGGGACTGTACTGTAATAAAGAATAACAACCAATTATATATTGTTATTTTACAAAGTAAAGTTTCCCATACAGTTGATAAAATATTTTAAATATACCTAATATAATTAATAATAATTTGTATTACCAACAATTATATTAACAATACATATTTAGTTTTCATAAAGGTTTTCTTTATCATTGATTCAGCTTCACAGACGGACCTTACTGTTAAACAATACTCAGTAATGCTTTTAATAATATATAACAATAATATTTTTATTTATTTATACAACAAGACTCTGTTTTGAGACTTTACCTAGAACTACAATAATCTCCAATTATTTGCGTATGAAAAACCATCCATTAAATGGACAGATTTAAGTCTCCATATTCCAAAAAAAAAAAAAATTTTTTTTAAAGTAATTCAAACCACTCAAAAGAATAAATACATAAGAATAATTTGTTCATGTTTTGGGCATCCATGCTCACATCAATGTAACTCTTTATGCAACTTTTCATGCAGATCTTTTCATGACTATAGTTAGTTAGACTATAGAAGTAATAGTTTATAATAGTGTTATTTCTTGCAACAATTTTAGTCAGTGTAGGGCCCTTTTACCACCCTTTTCCATCTCAATATGATATAACGTGATCTCCATAATATCTCCATATGCCATGTCTCCTTAATGAATGGACTATCCACTTATAAAGTATTTAGAGTAACAGATTAGCACTTAGTAGCCTTAACTCTCCCTTCCTTCAACAGAACCAGATCTAGGGTCAGGAGATGGCCTCTTTGGCACACCGTCTCCAGATGTCTACCGGATTAAGAGGGCAAGAATGTCATCTTTCCGAGTCAATTCTCCTTTAATCACTGCTGAGACCAAGGTTCGAGGGAAGTAGTCTGCATATTCCAAAGAGCGAAGCCATCGTTTCCATCTCAAATTCATCATTAATAAATCAGCTGAACTGGCAACAACTACACAAGTCTCCTGAGATACACACAAACACACACATCCTACAGATCCAGCCGCTTTGGAATATTCCAGTTAGTCAAGAAGGGGGAGACACCTCAGGGAAGACCAAATGGTGCTATATAAATGAACCACCTCTAATGGCACTCGCAGGTTCCTAGCACATCTCCTCTGGCAAATTTATGTGGTTTGCCATGATGTTGTGTCACTCTCATGACATAACCAAATTAGCATAAAAATGTAAACATGTTTTAAAATATAATATACAGAAACAGTATTGGTGCTTGTATGATTGTTTAACAAAACCACAGGCAAAGAAGGGTACAAAACGTGATGGAGATGAAAAACGTTGTTTTTTTGTTTTTTTCAAACAATATTAGTAGTCTTTCCAGCTGCTGTCAGGAGCTTATAACTTCAGCAAATGTACTGTATGACGAAATGCACATAACAATTCTGCTATTTAGCCAAACGCCACACTTTCCTCAATGATAATAACTGATTTCATATTCCGTTCCTTGGATTAAATGCACTATGTAGATAGAGAATCACCTTATTTTGTTTATGTTTGTTTTGGTTTTTTTTAAAGAGAAAGGACAACTGAAGGACATAAACATGTTTAAACTTTAATAGACAGTTCTGAGATTGGGTTTCGTCTCCTTTTTCAAACAGCTGTAACTAAATTTGAATCAGTGAAAACAAATTCCTTAAATGTTTTGTTGAAACCAATTTTTTGGATTCTCCTCTGGTTCATGACAACAATTTTTAAGTAACTCAAATAAATAAAATAAACATGTGCAATTGTGTTAGCCAGAGGAGAGAGAAACATAAACCACACAAAATCCAACTGGGGCACAAGGGGAGGTGGGAAAACTTCTCATAACTTGAATTCTGTTTTTGTGTTTCATGCATGTCTTTCCATCACAGTTACATGCACATGCATAGGACTGGTTTCCTTCCTCAATACCTTTCCGTGTCTTTGTATTCCTATATAAATATTGTTGTATTAATTATTTATAGATGACTATTAGCAATTGATGTTTTCTCTACTCTGTATACCAATTCATGTAACGTTGCCTGTATTTTTCTATTTCTAGCCTCTTGTGTGAATTGTCTTGCCAGTGTGCAGAGTCTTACCAATTGGTGTTAAAACAAAATAAACTTTGTTGTGTGTTTCTATTTTATGTTTTTATCAATATGCTATCTGAATGTTTCATTTGGGATATTATAATGACGATTGTGTAGCCAAGAAATCTTGACTGAAATACTGACACATGCACATGACTCTCCTGGCCTGACATCTGCTAATGTGGATTTAATGGTAGCATGTCCGTGAAGAGGTTTCTTGGAATGTCCATGTCTCCTCCACTGGGACAGTTTGGTTGCTGTTCAGAGCGTTTTCCCATTCTTTAAACTTTCATCATAAAAGCTGGCAACACCATAATATAAATATATTAATTTTCCACACCACCCATAATCCACTAGATTTTTTGAAGCACGTCCACCAGTCTTAAAGTAGTAAACACACAGTAACAGTTCACCATTAAGATCAATGCCTTGCCAAATAAATCCTCTATCCATAGTTATTACTTTTTGGCTTTTCTGAATTAGGTGAGAAATATTCACAGATCTGGCAGCATTTACAAGTGAAAACCGTTGTTATAGATTATAGACACTTGAAGTTTCTCCAAATCTGCTTCAATGAAGAAACAAACTCGTCCTTCTTGAGAGTGAGTGAATTTTCAGGAAATTGTCATTTTTTGTTGAACTATTGCTTAAGTAATGGAATGATACTAGGGCAATCCAATAGTACAGCTTCAATTTGAAGCAGTATCCCTGATCTAGGACGCAGATGATGACTTCTTTCCTTTTGAGATGACCACAGCCTCCTCCCCAATCTGATCATCAATAAGCAGAGAGATTGCTCCGTCCAGCTGCCCAGTAGCTGCCAGAGCCACAACAGCTTTCTCTGTGGGGAAGCCCATCTTCTCTAGCTGTTGCAACCTGAAAGTGCAGGCGTTCAGATAGATGCACTGCATTCAAGAGATCACTATTAAAGAAATACTCGTATATAGTATGCACTAACCGAATAGAGGACACTGAGGACTTGGGTACTTCCACTTTGTCCGCAGCATCGTCGGGTGCATCGTGGAGTGATGCTAGTATCCCTGCTCTCAGCATCTCCTCCTCCAACAGCTGTGAATCAGTTCTCATCAAAGGCTCCTGATGCCACTCAGACACAGAATGCTGCCATGCCGAATGATCTTCCAACTGTGATCTACTGGCTGATGGCCCTGGTCTAACACAAAACAATAATAAAGCTCATTCTAGTTACATTGTGTGATTAAAAAAAAGTATAAGCATAAAGTTCACAGTAACCTTATTGAGGTGTTGTGGTAAACAGGCAGGTGTGAATGAGAGGTAACAGAGATGTAAGCCCATTTTGGCAAGCAGGCACAAGCACCCAGTTTCTCTATCTGCTCCAGTATTTCAATAAACTCATTATTGTCTGTATAATATATTAAGGGCATTATTACTTTAATACAGAGTTTAAAAAGAGACTGATTTAAACAGCAAAATGGATATTGGTGTAAAGCGGCAGTGGCAAAACTCTATAAACTAGAACCAAGAACCCTTGAATATTGTGTTGGACTTCAGGGACTCTTAGAAGTCAGAAAAGTTGAGAAAGGATACAGTTGAGACCCAGGCAAATGGCATAGAAGTGCAGCAGGCCAGGAGCACTGGGAAGCAGGAAGAGGTCGAGGATCAAGAGGAGCCAAGGCAAGGACCAGACAGGAACAAAGCGCAAGACTCTCCTCTGCTTCACCTGCCGACACTGAGCTGTGAGCAAGGCAAGGTGCGTGGCTGAGTAACCACAGACTCTGCTGGCTTCATCCCCGGTAACAAAGAGAAAGAGGGCATAAATAGGAGGAAGGAGCACAGTGGAGATAAGGGAGAGGGCTAGGAAGATAACAGTGCCCCATCTCCTCTCCTGACAGGGCCCGAGCCACAGCAGCAGAGTGATGTTGTGGAGAAATGAAGTCAACTCCTCATTACTGAAGGCATAGAAGATGAAATCTGGAATGCACAAAGAACATCAGGAACTAAATGTTTAGAATCTAGAGTCATAGTCCTGTATATTCGTGCATTGCTTACCATAAAATCCAGGAAAGTCCCCGCCTGGTCCTAAACTTAGACTGGCGTGAATACCACAGAGCCAAGTCAAAAAAATGAATGCGAGTATTAAAAATGTTCCACTACAATAACCTGGACGATTTGATCCAAACCACATCCATGCCGAAAAGAGATGATCAAGCATTGTAACGTGAAAAACGCATCACCTGTCAGTCACTATCATCACAGTATAAATCTAGATAGGCAGGGATATCATAATGTTTGTATTCATCTTTCCAGTTTCACTTTATTCCAATTTACGACGCTGGCATATTGAGGTCTGTTTTAACATATACTTCCTCTAACGGTGAGAGCATGTACTACAACGTGCACAAATATCCGATTTATTTGAATAACTAAATAATAATAATAAACAAGTAAGCTAAGACCAAGCTACACCAATAACCAGCGACATTTACAAACGCATTTATTTTGACAGCGAATAACTTCCTCTTACGGGCAAGCGCATTGGGGAGTTTCCGAATGTATTTAGTAAAATGTACTTTTAATACGCAAGTTTATGCATTTGTTAAACCATCTAACTGTTTTGCACGTATTAGTAATTGATAGACTCAGCTGTATCGATTCTCAGGCAAATAACACGTTAATAATTATAAACATAGATTTACACCCACCCCCTCTACACTCGACGTGTTGGTACGTTCCACATTGACTTCACGCATGCGCACTTGTCGCGCTTCACATCGCGTACGTTCTCCAACGGAAAGATGGCGTCAGTCTCGAGTGAGTTTTTTTTTTTCGGTTTTGTTGTTTAATTCTTAGTTTTTTTAGTACTTAGCAAAAGCTAGAAATTGTTATAGTTGAGGTAAGCTTTGAATAATGTTATGAATTTGGGAGTTTTTGTATAACCGACAGTCCTCGAGCACGCGGCCTAAGGTTTGTGTTTTTTAGGTCAAGGTGGTTGTTTGAAGCTAGCGGATCGTTAGCTTAGCCCAACCGGTTTTTTAAATAGCATTTATATTGTACTAGGAGGATAAATTCAACACAGCATTGCAATAATTTACTGTAATGCGTTTTCTTGTTTTAAAATGAGTCCTAAATGGATCGTAAATCCACCGTTTTTTGTTTATACGAGTAAACCGTGGCTAGCAGGCGTGGTTTAAAAACAGCGGGATAAAGAGCGCAGCCACCTCGACGAGCACAATGTGTTTATGTTAATATTGCACTCTTGCTTTGAGTAGTGTTGTAAGAATAAGCTTGCACTTGAGATTTGTTGTCTTGCGGGTGTGTTTTTGATGTTTTAAAAGATAAAAAAAAGTCTTGCATTTATCGCGTTTCCCTCTGATGTAAATGTGTTTGTTCAATATCAGGGATCCGTCGTTTTTATGAATGCTTTAGATCTTTAAACAACTAGGCCTGTGTTGTTGATGTAAGCTTAATTCCAACCGGTTAGCTGGAATTCAGCAGGGTCTGTTCTTCATTGTCTGTGT
Organism: Enteromius unitaeniatus; assembly: GCA_032359435.1. NCBI lineage: Eukaryota > Metazoa > Chordata > Actinopteri > Cypriniformes > Cyprinidae > Enteromius > Enteromius unitaeniatus. The sequence continues at coordinate 3,853,088 of JAUMHI010000040.1, read as the reverse complement.
TGAGGCGATTGCTCAGGTCATGCATGTTTCTTTCATGGTTTTTGGACGATAATAAAACGCTAGACGTTTCTAGGCCATTTATTTTCCTGGTAATATGCAGCTTTAATAGTGTTTGCAAGAATGTTAACCTTTTGTCATTTACTTTTTCTGTAGATTATAGCAGCTACAACCAGGCTGGTGCACAGCAGTCGTAAGTCCTCCTCCATTACCATGCTGTACACCTTAACACAATGCTTAGTTTTCATTATCTGAAAAAAAATAACACGCATGCACATTTTACACAGGTATGGCTCATACACCACCCCACCTTCTCAGGGCTATGGACAGACTGCACAGGTAAGCCTAAACTGCTCAAACACACAAATTGCCACACACATGCTGTGTTTTTGTTAGTTTATCATTTTCATGTGACATCACAACCTTACAGGAACCTGGAGGGCAAAACAAGGGTTTTCTCCACTGACTGCCTGTTGTGTTTTTGATACTAGTATTAAAAAATCTGTATACAATTGATGCATACTTTGTACAGGCAAGCAGATTAACCCAAAATATTTGCACACTATGCAAAATTTCACATTATAAAGCATATACTTTTGGCCTTTTTTTTATATCCTAAATATCACATCTTTGTTTTATTCTTTTAAGAGGAAATCTAAATGTTAGTGGATTGGAAAAATGGAAAATTGATGGGCTTGTTCTGCAGTTCAATAGATGTTTTGCTCTCCAGGTCTTAAAGCCAGTCATGTGACATACTATGAATTGAGCAGTCCTAGTTGCTGCATCTTAATTATATATAAAAAAAGAATCCAGTGGTGGGAAATTCAGCAGAATTTCTTCTATAACAGGGTTATTCTCAGCAAGATTATGGCTCATATGCTCAACCCGCTGCTGCACCAGAGTCCACCTACAGTCAGGCAACGCCCTCTGCTGGAGCGTATGCTCAGCAGCAGTATGGATCCTCATACGGACAAGCAGCCGCTACAACTGCAGCTGCAGCAGCACCAGGTCTGTTGGCAAAGCTTGTTACACCAGGCATGTTAGTCATAGTAACTGAAGCATGAATGCACAGATTTGAAGTGTCTTTTAACCAAAAGGTTTATTCACCCTAAGGCCGTCCAAGATATAGATGCGTTTCTTAATCTGAACAGAATTATTTCTATATTTTTTTTAATTTTTATTTTTTTACTTTACATGACTTGCTCAATTAATCCTCTGCAGTGAATGCGTGCCATCAGAATGTGAGCTCAAACGGCTGATAAAATAACAATCCACAAGTAATTAGTTTAACCCCAATTAGTTAGTTTCCCCAAAGGGAAAAGCTGGATGTTTATAAAAAAACAAATCCATCGTTTTCTGACTTAAATATGAGAACTCCATAATGCGTTCTTCTGTAAAAAAATAAAATAAATCCAGCCCCTGTTGTCCTTTTGCATTTAAAAAAAAAACAATAATTGTTTACAACTATTTTGGACAGTTTTGCATGTAAATGGTGCTTCATCTGTGAATATTTCTCTCGCTGGTTTGCAATGATTTGTATAGTAAAAGTTTTAGAATTTTTTTTGTTTTTTTATTAGAGCATGTTGCATAATAACTCTATCTGTAGGAATCTTTATTTTAAGTGGATGCAATGTTTCAACGTTAATACCGCGATGGCTTTTTAATTATAAGCACTTCATAAGTTTCAAAGGCTTTTATCGACAATTACACTTAATCCCATTGAGAACTTGTGGTCAATCCTCAAGAGGTGGGTGGACAAACAAAAACCCACTAATTCTGACAAACTCCAAGAAGTGATTATGAAAGAATGGGTTGCTATCAGTCAGGATTTGCCAGATGTTGATTTAGAGCATGCCCAGTCTATGTAGAGGTCCTGAAAAAGTCCCAACACTGCAAATACTGAGTCTTTGCATAAATGTCATGTAATTGTCGATAAAAGCCTTATGAAATGCTTGTGATGTACTGAAATATAATTACAGAAACAAAGATTTAAAAGCAGTTTAGCAGCAAACTTGTCAAAACTAATATTTGTGTAATTCTTAACTTTTGGCCACGACTGTACACTTGGTCATGTTGTTTATTCGGGGTCACCTAGAACATGATTCTCATCACTGTTAAATCATTCTTTATCTCAGCTGCATATGGAACAGCACAGCCAGGAGCCTATACCCAGCCTGCACAGAGTTACGGGGCCAGCAGCTACACCAGCTCCACTGCGGCCCCTGCCGCCCAGGCCTCCTATGGCTCCCAGCCTGGATACTCCGCCCAGCCGGCTTATTCTGGCTACAGCCAGCAGCCTGCTGCCTCCGCTCCTCAGAGGTAACTGGACCATCTCCTAGCGCATCACATCAACAGGATGCTGTTATGGAGCCTCCCACAGTATATCCATATGCTGTTCTTTTTTTCTTGCTGCCTGAATGCCTCTAAAAATGCACAGCTCCCATAAAAATCCTGTGCTTATTTCCTTAGTCAATATGTATGATCAAAGAGACTGTTTTTGCCAATGTAACATTTCTTAATATCGATGTTAAAAACAGTTGTGCATATCTTTTGTGAGAAGTTTTGCTTGAATGAAATTTAAAGGACAATTTATTTAAATGTCCAAAACCATACAATTTATTTGTATTGCAGCTATAGTGCAAGTGGCCAGCCGGCCTACAACCAAGGTGCCTATTCCCAGCCTGGAGCTTATTCTCAGCCTCAGGGTGGGTACCAGGCTCAGCAGCCAGGCTATGGGCAACAGCAGCAGAGCAGCTATGGGCAGGGGCAGCCACCTCAGCAGCACCAGCAAGGCCCACCTGCTGCCTACCCTCCTCAGGGCAACAGTTCTTATGGACAACCTCAGTACGGCCAGCAGAGTGCATCACAGAATGATTACAACCAGCAAAGCCCTTATAGTAAGGGTGCTTTTTACAGTGTGTTTTTGTTTTTTGGTCAATATTGATTATATCAAGTTATAGCCATATGCTTAGTGCGTGATCTGTCCTATAGGCAGTTACAGTCAGAGTGGCGTGAGTGGGGGCTACCCAGGATCACAGCAGCGGGGTGGATACCCAGGTGATTCCGGCAGAGATGGTTATGATCGTGGAGGTCCTCGTGGGCGTGGGGGTATGGGCCGCGGAGGCATGGGGTAAGTTCAGACTTTATCGTAACTGTTTGTTGTTCTCCCGCTCACTCATTTCAATGAGCGGAATGACTCACCACATGCAGGGTTTGTATGTACAGGTGTCTAGAAAGAATGGAGTTTCCTGTTTAGTTAATCCAACCATTATTTGATAGAGGTTTCTATGATACCGCAAAGGTATTGGTGCAGGCATGTTTTGTTATGGTCTTACATATTGCAAACGTTATTTTTACAATTAAAATTGAGGGTCATTTAATGCTTATTCTAAGACTGAGGAATTAATTTTTGTTCTCACAAAGTTCCCAGCTTACTGGTCTTTGCATTTTATTCAAGTTTATTTGAATAAATATTATTCAAGTGTGGCAGCGTATCGAAGATTTGAGGGGTTTTTTTGTTTGTTTTTCAGGGTGTTAAGGGTCTTTTTATACAGATTTATTTTATTGCAGTAAGCTGCCTACAAAGTTAACAGTGTTTTGTTTTTGTTTTTTTTTTCAAAAGCAGTATGAGGATCTGTACTGCTGAGTTTGAATGGGGAAAAACTAGCAAACATGCATCAAGTCTTGCAAAAATGAGTAGTCATACTGTGTTTTATTGCAGCAGATGGTGGCACACAATGGGTGTTCTTATGTATTGGGTTTTAAATTTTGAGGTGGTCAATTTGAAAGTATGCAGAATGTAATCTGATGCCAAAATGGTGAATGTTAGTGGAAGGGATGGTTCAGCGTTTGGGGGGGGGGGGGTGATCCTTTAAATAAAATAGTTGGAGTAACCTTGAACAATATTTTTGGATGTTTAATGGCCATGCATACAACGAAAAACATTTATGAGCAGAGGTAAGAAATTTCTCCGTAGGTTTTTTTTTTGTTTGTTTTTTTTTTTTTACTCCTTAAACTAGTATTAACTGACTCCAAACAAACAAGGAAAATCAAGTTATTTCTGGTCCAACTGAACTTGTTTCAAGGGACGGTGAGCATGCTATTAAACATTTCTGATATTTACATTTTATAAATTTTCATGTACTTAAATATTTTTGCATTTGTGAACTGTTTTCTCATTTCAAAGGTCTTGTTTTAACATTCTTTGTCACATTTATACGCTGCAGGTGTCAGAGATCGATGTAAGAACAGCAGTACTTATTCTTTAAGTACCTTTTTCCATTTCAAAGGCGACAACTCAAAGAACCATGGGAAATTCTTGATTGTTTTTATTTATCTAATGTTTGGCTAAATTTTTACCAGCATATGTGATTTCTTTTTATATACCTGTCACCCTTTGTAAACATTTTTTCATTTGTACTACATATTTTTGAGTGTACTTTAGTTCAATAATGATGTTTTTGTTTTTCGGATTGAAATAGCTAAAGGGATTTTTCCGACTAGCAGGCTTGTTGTATTTTGAATTTGCTACCTCATTCATTTTATACTGGTTGCAGCCCAAAGCACAAGGCACCAAGCTAACTTGGCAATTCATCCCATTTAAAAAAAAAAAAAAAAAAAAAAAGGTTCACAAAAAGGAAATGTATTTCTGGTCTTATGTGGATGTTTTTTTTTTTCTTTTGTTTTACATTGTGCAACCACACTGTTAAGTACCATATAACATGTTATAGAAGTCATGAAGCAGCCCAGTTAGTTACTAAAATACTGTGTACATTTATCACATGGGGCATTTGCAAGGTTAGAGGGAGATATTGTGTTCATTTCCTACTCAAGTCCTATGGTTGGAGACTAAAAGGAATATCGCCTTCATATCTTCATGTTTAGCATCGCTGGAGACAGAGGGGGCTTCAATAAGCCTGGTGGTAAGTTCCTAAAGCGTATTACATTGGCTAGTCCACTCGAGTTAATGTAGAGGCCTTTCACGCCTATGTGTCCTTAAGAGATTTCATTTGGTGTGCCACATTTTTGACCCAAAAAAGTGTCCTAATGGTTTATATTTGGATTTCTTCAAAAGTTGAGACGTGTCCTTTGACAGAAGCGTCTTTTTGTTTTTTCTAAAATTTTGCATCTTTTCCCATTTCATTCTGAGACTCTATTGTGGTCAAGGGTAATCATGAAAATGGTCATATCTTAATGTTTTTAATACTGCTCACAGGTTTTTTTGTCTTGGCGGATGGGCAGGTTTTCTTTTAAGATGC